>CM070036.1:3091557-3102725 GCA_036250615.1 Ptychadena robeensis | reverse complement strand
GGTGCAGGCGGCGCGATGACGTCATCGCGTCATGACGTCATCGCGCCGCCCGGCTGAAAACAAAAATCTGGGGAGAACACTGCAATAACCAAAATATCCTCAAGTACAAGCCTAATATGAGCCCCTGAACATGGTATCTTGCTCTATCACGCATAGTGTTTGCACAAAGCTGAATATCATTTTTAATCAAAAAGTATATTATATAAATACCGAGGCCCCCCCCCCTCCCCCAATTAAGGCCGAAGACTTTGGGACGGAAGAACTCTGCAGCGAAGCAGAAACGCTGCAGGCTCACAGAGAACCGGCGTTCGTGCCTGATCCCAGCATACTGGCTCTGGGCATAACACCAGGAGGTTAACACAGTGGTCCTCAACCTTTTCTAATTTGTAACCCCAGATGTTGTGTCACTTCCTCTATTTGTAACGCACACGTGCAGAAGCACTTCCTCAAGTAAGTGTAATCGCTCCCTTATATTTTCCCACCCCGCTTGTGCAGATAATGTTCACAGTGAGAAGTTAGGAGGAAGCATAATGCCCCATCCCTCCTAAGTTAGGAAATGTGGCATTGCTCTTCTGCCAACTTCCTGCCCTGCTTGTGGGCATCAGCGCTGCTGCATGTTAGCAGCAGCTGTGATGCTTCCAGAGAACTTTGCGACCCCAGTGAAATTGTCATTCGACCCCCACAGTTTGAGAACCAATGCTTTAATACGAAAAACCATAACATTCATATAACCCCATGGAGGACCTCAGAATATGTTTTTATCGATTAACGGAAGGAAAGGTCCCATTTTGAGGAAGCCATGACGGAATGTTCATCTTACAAACAGAGCAGAAGCCGCAATTGGCAACGTGAATGCCATTGTACAACACAGAACATTTAAGCTAATTAAACAATTATACCAGCGGGGACCTTTTAGAAGCTAATCCTCACAAAGCTACCACCCCCCCCCCCCCCCCCCCCCCCCTCCCCAATCCAAAGTCTGCTTTAATTAATGAAAGCTTTATGTCGGGTTTAAACTGCCGGAGAAGAGCGCAGAAAATAGGATAAACAAGGGCTGCGAACCCCTACCATGCGCACACAATGCGGAGAAGACGGGGGGATCGGAGAGGCGCCGGGTATCTTATACAGCAGAAGGTCTGATCAGGCTTAGCGGGACGGGGTCGCCACTGACGCACCTCGGCTAATCGCAGCCACCTTCACAAAGTCTGAAGACCCCAGCACAGGGACAGAGTCCGGATTAAAGAGTTTACTTATTCCAGCAGGATGTGGTGTGAAGCTGATAAGGCATTGAAATGTCCTTCAGTCTGGAGGAAACGCAGTATGTGCCACAACCTCAAATGTCTTCGTTAAAAGCAAGTTCTCCTGTGATCCTCCTTTAAAGCGGACCTATCGCCTCCGTACCTACCTCCTATTATCATCACCAATAGGGCCGATCAAAGGTCAAAATACCTATTAAAAGTGTTACAATCCAGCGACGCTCCACCTCCCCAGTGACGTCCAGCCGCGGCACGCGCAAGAGAACATAGGAGGGGTGTTGGCTGGGAAGCAGCAGACCCCCTCTTCCATTAACATGGAGGTCTATGGCGCGGACTCCCCCCCGCGCAGCTTTCTGGGGGTATGCAGGGTTCATGTGAGCCCAGCTCGTCCAAAGTTTTGTTCATGACAACAAAAAAGTTTTGTTGTTTTGTTGTCATGAATGCTAGGAAGGTTAAAGATTTGGCAGCCAGATGCAGGCATCAAAAGAGCCTAGTTCACGAGCCATACTTTCCGATCCCTTCTTCAGGTCTGGTCTCTACTGCACAGAGATCTCTGAGGTCCTACTTCGAGCGCGGGGATCTCCACAGTCACGCCGTTGCCCGCCAATGTGCCATGTGGTGTCAATAACTACATATTGAAAAGCAGATTCCAGAACCTGCACAGAGGTAAGTGTTACAATAGGGTGTATTAAATAAGGAACCTTCTAGATCTGTGTCTCGAAGAGTAGCTCAGCTATAGGCTTTGTTTGCTATAGTGTCCCTGTGTTCAGGTACACTCTATGCCAGATGCTGAAATAAAGAGAATAATACAATGTTTTCTGGACCTTTCCACCATTATAAAGCATTATTTAGCGAATACAGAGCTACATAAGTGAATGAAGAAGCTTTTTATAACGTCTACCTTCCCATGTCCCCACGCCCGCAGCCACATCTGTATCTGGTGACGTGGAGGGGTACAGCATCACCGGATTCAGATGCTGATTGGTGGAGGGAGTGAGACTCCTCCGATCTGGCTGCCTCCACCAATCCGCATCTGAATGAGGTGACACGGAGGGACAGATCCTCAGGATGTGCGAGGAGGGAGTTGAGACTCCTTTCCCCCCATATGCCTGCCTCCTACGAAGCCTCCGCATTGAATGAGGTGGACACGGAGGGAACATATCCTCCCAATCGGATCATAGGAGGGATTGAAAACCGTCCGATCTCGCTCCCTCCACCAATCCTCCCTATCCTGATTATTGGTGACCACGGAGTTACAGAATCTCATGGATTCAATGATTGATGTGAGACCATCTGTCGGATCTGTGGCTGCCTCCACCAATCCGCATCTGAATGATGATGACACGGAATTGGCCAGGGCCTCATCGAGTCCAGAGAGGGGAGTGAGACCTCGTCGATCTCGCTCCCTCCCCCAATTGCTCATCTTAATGATGTACACGGAGGGACATGATCCTGCATCGGGATATCAGAAGAGGAGTGAGACCTCTTCTGGTCCGCTCCCTCCACCAAGCGCTTTCCTGAATGAGGTGGGTCACGGAGGGACAGGTCCTCACCGTATTCAGTGGAGGGGGGTGAGAACTCTCTGGTCTCGCTCCTCCACCAATGCGCATCGGAAGAGGTGGCACGGAGGGACAGGTCCTCATCGGATTCAGGGAGAGGGTTCGAGACTCTTCTGGTCGCGCTCCCTCCATCAATCTGCATCTGAATCAGGCTCCAACTTGAAGTCTGTAGGTTTTGGGGACAATTCAGGGCCATGGTGGCGAGAGAGCGAAGCAGGCCGGAGGAAAGAGAAGTATTATTTTTAGGGTCCACTGTCCCTGGAAAGACTGGATGTAGGTGAGCAATGGCTACATGTCTATTTGTTAAGGTTCTTTGTTATAGTTGCTTACTCCCAAAATAAATATAAATTGCCTCTTAGTGTGCAGGGCACTTGGGGCAAGCACAGCTACACAATCCTAAAAAAAATATATGCCTTACCTGATCTGGAATCCTAGAGTGATTCAAGATTTTATCTCCATATCTAAGGTTAACTCATTGCATAACGTGAGTTGCCACTAGGTGGCACCATATCATGTTTGTAATGGAGGAGAAGCGTCAATAATTTCATACACTTGTGATGATATTTTCTCTATGCCCACACACTTCATGAGTGGGAGGTCGTATGTGCCGTGGGCAGAGAGAGGAGGGGCTTGTGAGGACTTCAAATGTTTACTCTTCAAGGTCAGTTTGTGGTTTTTTTTTAAGCCATGTCACCGCCCCATTACTGGTACTTGTGTGCTGATAATAGGAGTTAATGCTGGTGATAACTCTTTTTAATAACAGTGTTCATAACAAATTTTCCTTTTATTTATTCTATTTTTTTAAATTATTTTTTTTAATCCTTTGTTTACATCAGGGCTGCTGCCTCCTAACTACTGTATTGTTCGGACATAAGGCTTGTTTCCATTGAGCGTTCCCCCGTGCGGGGTGTGGGTTGCAGCCGCGCGGTCTGAACGCAGCCTAAGTGGTTCGCGCGTTTTTGCGATGCAATTTTTTTGGACATTGCAGATGTGCGATGCGGTTGGGGCGCGGATGCGTTTCAAAACGCTGCAGCTAGCGTTCAAAAACGCGCCCTAAACCGCATCGAACTCGCACCAAGCGCCACCAGTGGAAAACTATAATTGAACGCTTGTTCCCATGGATGCGGTTGTGTGCGGGGGCGCCCCGCGCGGCTGCTACCGTAAGGAAACGCTACAATGGAAAACAAGCCCTCAGAAGATGCACCCAGTTTTCAGAGCAGGAGGAAAACCAGAAAAAAAAGTTGGATTATAAGTGTTCCAATCATTGGTTTAAATGAATGTAATATCAAATTCAGCCAGTAGATGCCACTAGCAAAAGTACAATCAAATCACGTCACCTCCTCACTGAAAGGAGGAGGGGGGCCGGCGGGGAATAGATGCAGATCTACTCGCCTTCTTCGGTGTGACTGTGGACGTTGTGCACTATGCAGCTTCCAACAGGACAAGGAGAGAGGGGTAGATGGCAGTTCAGTTGTGATGCAGATTGTATCAGCAGGGCTCTGCTGAAATAAGCAATAATACAGTTTGATTGGGAGATCCGGCAATGAGTCTTATATTCAGAAAAAATACGGGCACTGGCACTCAATGGAGTCATATAAAATTATGGATATTTTGTTCTGGCAATAGCCGAGTGAACTCCCCAAGTTTAAAGAGGGTTAAATATGCTTTTACTCCGATTGCAATACTGTGAGTGCCCACTGGGGTGTTTATAATGGTTTTCTATCGGGAAATAAGTTTCATTCATTTTAATGCGAGAGCCAAGATTAGAGATTTGCCGTCGATCACTGTGCTGACTTACCAGTACACAAGCCAAGGAGGGAGAGAGGGAGCGGCGAGGGATTTTATTAAATTACTCCTTACAGGTAAGCTTTTTTTGCATTCTTTCATACTATAGCACTTCTAGAGCCCTAATGATGATTTGGTGGTAGGTCCGCAAGTCAAAACGTATTTCTACATTTTGGATTCTGAGTATACATTTGCTTTAATTTGCCATCCAACTGTGGTGGCGGTGTAGCCTGAGCATTTAAGACGTCCTGTGTCCCTCTTGGAAGTGCTTGCCTTAAAATATCTGAATATCTAATACCGTGGTTCCCAAACTTTCCTTGCAGGGTCTCCCCTTTTTATTTAGGAACATCGACCCCCCCCTCCCTATTCAACACGGGGTAAGAATGAGGTCCTGCACCCCCCTAGAACACCTAACGCGCCCCCCAGTTTGGGAACCACTGATCTATACATTGAATATCTCAAACTTTGTGTAAGGACATCGATGAGCGGGTTTGTGTCATTTATGTCTGTTTTGACAAATCCAGCCACAGAACCAAGCTGAAATGTCTCATATGTATTAAGATGACGACGTGTCTGAAGGGAAGTACAGCTCCGGCACTCACTTCTGCACGGATAGCGCTTTTGGCAGTTTTACGCTGATTCTGTTGTTATTTTTTCGTCTTAAAACTCCTGAAGGAAATAAAACAGAAAAAAAGCTGACTCCGCCAAAGAAGAAGGAGAAATAAATCAAGGAGTCCGGCCGACTTTCTGACTGCTGGAGGAATCTGGAATCTCCTTTCATCCTGTGGCAGCGGGCGGAGATGAGCAGTGTCACGGCTTCCCTTCACCTGTCACTCGCAGCACACACGTTCTCCTCTCCTGCAAACCTGCTGCTGTCCTAGTATATAAAGCAAACAAACTTGTTCCACTTTCTCGGCAAAATATTTTACTTCAAATCTCTCGTTCGCAGGTGTCTCCATAAATGATTCACTTATTGACTTTACTCATTTCAGGAGAGATAGAAAGAAAACGAATATGAAGAAGTGACAGCAGCTAAAAATATCGTTACTGTGCAAACGGCAGAGGAAGATTTCTGTGTCAGGAACTGTGAAGCACAGCATAGTGGTTATAGTCAGGGGTGCAATAAGTGGTACTCAGGTACTCAAAAAGGGGCCAAAACCTACCTCGTGTGTACTGGCATTATTGTTACACAGCTCATATGCGTACTAACAACTTGGAGGCGCTCCGTGTCTGGGCGGCCGCAGCTAAATGTTACATGATTACAATTTAGTCACTGGATTACTGCAGGGAAACATGAAAAACTATGAAAGGTTGCAGTTAGGGGGGGTGGGTGACACTGGATGTAAATTCCTAATCCCAAAAAAAAAGATTGGACTTCTAAGGGTGTTGGAGATCTGGGGGTGAAAGTCAGAGTAGGTATATGTAAGGGTAAAATCTGACAAGAGAAAAGCTGTGTGACAGCTGGAATATGAAAGGTTGACATTTCGACTGCAGGTAGTCTCAGGGGTTAGTACTAAGCCGAGAAAATGTCAGGATTGTACTACTGAGGTGTGAGATCTGGGGGTCACACTATGAGGTGTGAGATCTGGGGGTTCAAACGTGTTGTACTGTGAGAGTTACATGTGACCCAAAGCCAGCTGGTGACCTGTGGATGGAGATAGCTAATCGGAGGGCTTAATGTCAACAGGGAGGTCCATCTGCAGCAGAATCTACCATGCAGGAGTGACCACTGAGTGAGGAAGACCACCCTACATATGAGGCGAGTACCAAACACCATCTCCTTGTACTCATCTGAGGAGCTCACTAAAAATGTTATGTGCACCCCTGGTTATAGGATTTGGTAAAGGGACACTCTACACCAGTGGTTCTCAACCTGTGGGTCGGGGGTCAAACAACCATTTCACAGGGGTTACCGAGTTCACTATAAGCACCAGAGCTGCTGCTAACAAGCAGCACCACTATTGTCTACAAGCGGGTGGGAAGTTAGGAGGGAGAGCAACTTTCCTACCCTCCTAACATTTGCGCACAAGCGGGGTGGAAAAATATGAGGGAGGGGACATTACACTTACCTGAATGCGCCAGAAGTGATGACAGGGATAGTGTTGAGCTTGAATATTGGAAATGCGAATTTAGGGCTGGTTTCCACTGGTGCGTTTTCGTGTGGATGCGGCCGGCCGAAACCGCATGCGCGTCCGCACGAAAACGCATGTCATTTTGCGCTTTTTCTGGATGCAATTTTTTTTCAAACATGCCCAGAATCCGCATCTGCATCCGCTCTATAACCGCATGCCATGCGTTTTTGCACGAATTTGACCGCATCCGCATACCAAAAACGCGCCCATAGGAAAGAATTGGATGCGGTCAAATTCGTGCAAAAACGCATGCGTTGGAAACCATGGCAGGTTGGAAACGCTGTAGGGTAGCGTTCACAGCTGCGCCCTAAACCGTGTCCGCATCCATCCGCATTTGAACGCACACAACCGCACCAGTGGAAACTATATTGAGGTTTCCAATAGATGAGGTTGACTGCGGTTTCGGCCGCGCGGTTACAAACGCACGCAACCGCACCAGTGGAAACAAGCCCTTGTGCGACGAATATCATCTATTCAACAATTTGTGAATATGGCGACGGATATTATGCATTGGGAAGCTTATGGCCATGCATTGCGATCTTTTATTGCCAATGCGAAAATAAATACCACATGTGACCATTCATTTTGAAGGGAATTGCGATGCGGATATATATGTTCGGAATGCATGGCCATACACTCGAATTGCAAATGTTCGTGAATATCGAATACCCGTAGAATTATTCGCGAAATTTCAATTCCAATATTGCCTATGCCGCTTATCACAAGTCATGGAGTGTCAATTCCGGTATTTCACTCCGCACCAGCACTCCCGCTTCCCAAATACAGGAAGTGACACTTTGGGGTCGCGGATCTAAAGAGGTTGAGAACCACTGTTGCTGCTGTAGACCATAAAGCCAAAATCTGAGGAGAAAAGATTTAGGATGAATTTCTCCACAGTGCCTACAACTAAACTGTCTGTGTTATTGGTGGGAGTATGACACGAGGGAGGAAGCACATACTGACAGCATTGACCTGGCCATACACGGGTCCATATTTTAATTTGAACGCCATAAAGCAATCGATTTTTCAATTGGATGAAAATCAAGAACCGAACAAGTGATCAATATCAAACAAAAACTGATCATAAGGTGATCGAACATGTTGGTAAATTTTGATCGATCTGCTTAACAAAGAATGTATATTGAACGAGTCAATGTCCTTCGATCGTTTTTTGTTCGAACTGAAAAATTACAGTTAAACTACTTAATCTAGCTCGATTTTTGTATCAATTTGAGCACAATTGATTGCCGTGTGCGCTTGCACTGGTTTCTGCAAGCGGGATCAATCGATCCCACTAGAAGAAAATCGATCGAGCAGGGAACCAACATGTTGGTAAACCTGTTTGATTTACATTATTTGGATGAGGAACAAGCATCGAACAGGATCGAGGACGCGGAAGTGCTGCGCCTCGATTATCTGCTTAATCGAGAAAGCTTAAGCGCAGTGCGATGATGATATCCTACTCTGCTCGAGGGCTCCTCGATTGCAGGGGCATTGACCTGTGTAGGGGGGGGGGGTAAACTTGTATGTAAAGATCATTACAGTAGAGACATAAAACGCAGAAAGCGTAATAACACAAAGTGTCACAACGCCTTATTAACAAAAGGTCACCATTGAAGTTACACATGTTCTGTCAGAAACACAACCTCCATCGAGTGGGCCTGATCTAAGGACGATCGGGTTATTTCTTCTCCATGCGCTCATGGAATATCTCCAGAGGTAGGTAGCTGGATATTCATGAAGACGTGAGAGCTCACAGTTTGGTCTGTACAGATGTATTTTTGCAATTACACAGATATAGTTCATGCCGAGAGAAATAAGTTCTAAACAAAAATTTCCCCCAATTCTAGAACAAGATATTATTATTATCATTTATTTATATAGCGCCAACATATTATGCAGCGCTGTACTGTTATTGTGTGTTGTATTAGAGATACAAACACACAATAACACACAGGTACAGGTATGACACAAGAGGAGTAGAGGACCCTGCCAGGACGGAGCAGAGTATACAATAGGTGGGGGGGGGGGGGGGGGGGGGGGGGGGACTGGCATGGTGGTGATGTTAGGGGTAAGAAGATGGATAGGCCAGACTGAAGAGGTGGATTTTTAGGGCTTTTTTAAAAGTGCCAAAATTAGCAGCAAGTCTAATGGGACGAGGGAGAGAGTTCCAGAGAGTAGGAGTGGCCCTAGAGAAGTCCTGAAGCCTTGCGTGCGATGAGGTTATTAGCGGGGATGTTATGGATGTTCATGGAAGACATGTGGGTGGAAAGTAGCTTGCTGTATCATCATGTCAAATGGGGGTTAACAGGTAGTAAATCCTATGAAGCCTAGATCTTGGTGAGCCAGTAGGGTGACAGAAGCAGCAATAGCAAAGAGTGGTGTTAAAGCGGACCTACAACTATAAATTAATCATTACACTAACGGACACTAGAAGTGTTCATAATAGGGATGATGGCATAAAAAATCTGTAACAAATATTTTAAGATCCCTCGCAGCCCATCCTCTCTCCCTGCCATCTGCCACGGCGACCCCCAAAGCTCACCGCAGAGATAGCCGGGTAAAGCTCTTCATTAAAACAAATGAGATTAATTTTCCCATAGAAAACCATTATAAATGCCCCCAGTGGCCACTCGCAATATTGCACCCTGAGTTAGCTCCTAGAAGCCTGGCAGATGAAGATGGAATCTCTCAAACAATTCCAGGGAACAGTTGGTGAGTATATATTTTTAAGATTGTGGAGCGATATGTCACCATCATACCAGCTCAGAGGTGAGTCAGACTTTCATTTTACAAATATATTTTTTTAGATTTTGAGTATACATCCGCTTTACCATCCTGGATGGGCGAGGACTAGATTTTATTTTAGAAGGTATTTATCTGTTTGGCTGGAGTTCCCCTTTAACAGCTGTGAAATAACTGAACGTCTCTGCCATAACAATGAATTTGGTTGGTTCGGGACATTCTCGTCAAGGACCACATCTCCAGCCAAGTGTAGAGCAGATGTTCCGGAATGGCTGAGCGCGGGAGGTGGCGTGACGATGTTTGCCTGGAATATTTGTGAAATGTGCAGTCTGCTCACATCCCCTAAATAAAGAATGCGGAGAATCACAAACTATTTTAATGTGATAGGACTTGAGATTTTCAGCTTCTATTCCTGTCCTGCCGCACAAAACCGCTCTGCTGCCAACGCAAAGCTAAAAGTCACACTTTATTTGCCTTCATCAGCCTGACAACCAGTGCCTGAGAGGACGGAAAGGCGAGGACGAGCGCTGTGCTCTGTCTTAGGAGGACTTCGGATATGGAGGGCAAAGCATGGGAGCCAAAAAAAGTTAGTGAGCCAAATGATAAAAGCCCTGAGCTATGACGTGATGACATTCCACCGCGGGCCCGCAGTATCGTCCTCATTTACATGAGAATGGGATAAAGATAGAACTGGGCTCCTCAGAGCTCGTAAACTTGACCTTAAGCTTAAATTAGATATGTTTTGTATTATAGTAAATCTTATTTGTTCATCTTTAAATGTGTGCGAAGAAATAATTATATCAGAAGTACTCATTAAAGATGGTATTTCCCATATTAACCTCCTGGGCGTTGCACGGGCAATTGTGGCGGAGCACAACATGCTCAGCCGTGATTTCCTGCCCACCCGGAGGTCCCGTGCATAACCCCGGCTGTAATAAGGCGATGCCCCTCCATTAATATGGAGGTCTATGGCGCCGCCTACCCCCGCCCCCTTCGCGTCACCGGTGACACAATTAGGGGCAGACACAGAAGCCGATTGCTGGAGGAATCCGGCGGACAGGTGAGTTTCTCGCTAGTTAACTTGGGCTTAGTTTCATGATGGATGAAACTCAGCCCGAGTTAGCTCGGACCAAACACCCAGGGGGTTAACCTCCCTAGCAGTCCGCTCCTACTAAGGGTATGGGCGATCGCAGCATTTCCCTCCCCTGTCCACGTTGCCATCAATGAAGCCGGCAACGTGGGCTGAGAAACCAACGCCCTTCCATTATATAGGAGATCTATGGTGTGCCCCCACGGCGGGCACTGATCACAGCGAAGTGGTGGTTCTGAAAGGCCCAAAATGCTGCGGCAATATAGACAACCGCTGCAGCTTTCCGGGGGTATATTGGGTTCGTGATGACTAGTTAATTGACTTTTATTGACTAATCGTGATGACTAGTTTATTTATTGACACAAGTGTCCATTGATAAACAACTTTTATTTTAATTCTCTGCAACATTAATAGTCAACAAGACAACAAAACAAAAGTAGGCAAATGCCTCGAATTTCCTGGTAAATTAGCAGTATGGTCACAAGATGGCATTGCTGTTTACATTTCACCAGTAGGAGTATGTTACCCGAGCTGAAAAAATCACCTCCCGTCCACACCAATCAGAGAGAGACTGCAGATGAGCTGATACACAGTGTGTCTA
>CM070036.1:3067642-3082424 GCA_036250615.1 Ptychadena robeensis | reverse complement strand
AGTCCCTCATATCACATGGTTTTGGTAAAACAAAAGGAGATCTAAAGGAAACCTGACAGATACATCTAAAGGTGTATGGCCAGCTTAAAGGAGATCTAAAGGTGTATGGCCAGCCTTACGCATCAACGACGCCTAGTGGATGGCTCAACCACATTATGCCCTTGTATTTGGCGTGTTAATAACACTCAACTTTAAATCTATGGGTCTGGCACAAACAATACGCAAAATTAATGGGCGTACATTGCAGAGGGTCATTGATTTTCATTGGACGTGTTGTGCGTCATTTCTGCAGGACCTCCTGTAGACAGACACGTTGTAGCCCATTTACTGCAGATTGTTTCTATCTTCAGTAAACCTTTTAAGTTTATATACGTTATGCCTGGCATACACACGCCGATTAGCGGCCAATTTTTTCGCTGACCGACGGGCGTGCGCACTTGCGCCGTCGGTCAGGGCAAAATCGGCTGCATGGGCATGTAATGTAATCAGTTTTGGAATAAGGCTGTGACATCACAAATGTGGAAAAAGTGATGCAATGGGAATACTGTTCGGATGTGCTGTAAAAGTATATATATTAATTTATTTAACTTGACATTCACTTTAACCCCCCTAGCGCTTCTGACGGCTGCATCTCGTCCCTGCACTTTCATGTCAGTGTTGCAGCTGACGAGATGGAGCCGTCCAGCTAAGCTCACATCCCCCAGCAGCAGCACATACTCACTGTTCTGTGCTGTCCCGGGGGACATGCTCTAAGCTGGCTTCTCCATGTCACCCCTCTCCCAGCTTAATTTGCATATGAATGTCCCGCGGGACATTCATGTGCAAATTTGTCTATCTTCAAAGACCACATGTGGAAAGTCACCCCCAGTGTCATCTCCACATGTGCTCTTTGAAGTTAACCCTTTCAGAGAGTGCCGAATGCCATTGTATTGGATACAGTGATAACTGTATCCAATACAATTCAAAGTAAAACGAAAAACAAAACACATTTTCAATTGTAATAAAAATGTTATTATAAACAAACAAATACTGTTTTGAAATCTTTCACCAAATGAGTATTCAAGAGATTTTATCATTCAAATGATACATTTTATAATTTTTTTTAATGTACTTTTTTTTTTTTATAATAATTGTGTGTTTCAAACATTATTATATTCAGGATGTCTACAAGACACTTATACGGACATATTTTTGGAAGTTACACGCCTACAACACAAAAAATAATTCCATTAGAGTCTATGGTGGGCTTTTGGTACAGAAATCTGGACCTTGCAAGAGCGCTAGGGAGGTTAAAACAGTATTATATTTTATTTTAAAATTATTAACAAACTCATTGAATTCTGGGAAAATCACATTGAATGTGTGTTCCTGCTCAGCCCTCAAAGTCAGAGCTGCATTGCTATACCGTGGAATGAGTGAGCGGGGGGGTAGAAGACTTTGGGGACTGCTACAAGACTACATACAAAGCGGCTTACATCCATCGAATGGAAACCAACGCGTACAATAGGCAAAATAGGCGGCTTAGCGGCGCTACAAAACTGAAAAGGCGAGATAAGCTGTAGAAAAGCCGAACGCCGGGCAAAACGATGGCGCGGTGCAGGGTTGCCAATATTTTCCCAATCATTTTACAGGGGCTTTGCGCAGGAAGCAGCCGACCTACGCCAGCTTCTCCCGATAATGTCTCAGAGGAGAGCAGAGAACTGAAATCCCATCGCAGAATATTTAGTAAATTGGATTATACAAATGCCTTCAGCTTTTTAATAACAGATCAATTTAAAGATAGTCTTTAGTCAAACATGAACATTTCTGCATCCAATCTGACTGAAAAGGCGCAGACTGTGTGTGTCATCATAGACCTTATTCAGTGGTTCCCAAACTTTCCTTGCAGGGCCCCCCTTTTCTACATAGGAACATGGAGTCCCCTCTCCCTATTCAAACACAGGTTAAGAATGAGGGCCAGTGCCCCCCTGTAATACCTTTGCACACCCGACCCCCCCCCCCCCCCCCCCCCCCCCCAGTTTGGGAACCACTGCCCATATTACAGCTGCTGTCGTCATCATCCTGTGATGATTGCGGATGATTGCCCTATGTATGTATAGTCGGTAATCCCTACATCCGCGGCGTGGCCAGCGATCTGAAACATGGCTCACTGCGTTTCCGATCGCGGGCAGTTGCGACCGATCACACCAATAGACATGAACAGATGGGATAAAAAAAAAAAAAACGCATCTCCATGCATTCTCTTTTGGCGCGATCACGCAGTTGGACATGGTTTTTACGTCCCGCCCCCAACTAAAAAACGTGCTCTAAATCGCGTGCGATCGCTACACAAATCATGTACCCACCATTATCGCTCCGCGGGGTATGGCATAAGTGGGCATAAGCCCTTCACCTTCTGGGCGTTACGCCGGAACCCAGTACAGTTCTACGTCATTGGTGACGCCAAGGGGGCAAAGGCTGAACCATAGACCTCCATGTTAAGGCCTTCGAGCATGGTGCACTTATTTATTTATTTTTATGTGAGTCTGTCCCCCCACTCCCCCTGCACGTTTTGTTTGTTCACTAGTATGGGTTGACTAGTCCTTCTGGATTGCCCCGGAAAGCGGTGGGGAGAGGCTGCTTACGGCTCCGGCCCGGCAGTCTCTCCATGTTTCGAGCCCCGAGTACTTGGGAGACCAGGCTTCAGCCATGGTCACCTTGAGGAAAGGGTCACCCGGATCTTAGTACCTGGGGGACTTGGCCTTCCGGTCGGGGCCCTCTGGGGAACGGGTCATCCGAGGGATGTGTGGCTACGGCTGCCGTCCCACTTCCAACCCCCCGGGGGTATCGGTCCCTTTTGGGGAGGGGACGTCACAAGCAGTCCGTGCTTGCTTGGAGTATTTTAACTTTTGTGCACTCACTTTTTAGTTTGCACTGGTTGTACACGAGTTTTCGTATGGGTGCTTGCACTCTCCGACCTCCCATGTTAATGGAGGGGGTGTCACTTTTCCCCCACACAATCCGCCAGCGTCTATTTGACACCGGCGGTTTGTAGAGAGCAGAGAGGACATCGGAGAATCAATGTACTCTGCCGCTATTGCCCGGGCAGCGGCTTTTCGCATCACAAAAAAGGACGCAAAAAGCCTGTAACGCCCAGGAGGTTAAGCAAACAGATCACTAGGACATTATAAAAAGCTGCTTCTGCTAATCACATTGTAAAGAAATATTACTGCCTGAATACAAAGCAGATATTTTAGCTTCAGTAGTTTCAGTCACATCCCTGAAACAAGCATGGACATATGTCTGGGAACAATAGCTCTGCACCCCAGAATATCAATATTTATTCCATTTTCTCCAGCCAAGCAAAAAGGCAACCGCCAAGAGGGAAATGAAGCTGTATTAGCACTAGCAGTACCCATTCTGTAAACACACTGACCAACCAGCTGAGTGAATTGAGGCAATTTAGAAATCCGTTTTGTATTAACATTCTGAATTGCAACAAAAATTAGGTGACACAGACTCCTATGTGTAAATAGCTACTCGTGGGTAAGTTGTTAGTGCCAGATTGCAAAATATGTCTCTCCATACGTTGTTCCAAGAATGGGTACTGCTAGTGTATAGGCACATGGTAAAGTTTCAGTCCTGCACTCTCTACTGGAACTAAGACCTGTCATCCTGGCACTGGCCTTTTGGATTGGCTGGAGGAAGTAGAACAAAGCCGTGCCCTCCTGATACCGGCCTTTTGGATTGGCTGGAGGAATATAGAGTGAATACTGCATGGACCTGACCTACTTACTTTGCTGGAACATTCTGTATATTCACTTTACATCCAGGAGTGCACATAAGTGGTGCTCTGGTACTCAAAAGGGACCAAAACCTAGCGCTGCGTACCGGCATTATTGTTACACAGCTCATATGCGTACTAACAACTTGGAGGGCGCTCCGTGTCTGGGCGGCCGCAGCTAAATGTTACATGTATACAATTTATGTCACTTGGATAACTGCAGGGGAACATGAATAATTATGAAAGGTTGCAGTTAGGGGTGTGACATTGGGAATGTAAATTAATAATCCCAAAAATAAAAGATTGGACGTCTAAGGGTGTTGGAGATCTGGGGGATGAAAGTCAGAGTAGGCATATGTAAGGGTAAAATTTAAAAGAGAAAAGCACTGTGTGACAGCTGCAATGTGACTATGAAAGGATGACATTTGGACTACAGGTGGTCTCAGGGGTTAGTTACTAACCCAGAAAATGTCAGAGTTGTACTACTGAGGTATGAGATCTGGGGGGTCACACGGCATTGTACTGTGAGAGTTACATGTGACCCAAAGCCAGTGGTGACCTGTGGATGGAGACAGCTAATCGGAGGATCAATCAGGAACAGGGAGGTCCATCTACCATGCAGGAGGCTGACGCAGAGGACAGTGAGAAAGACCACCCTACATATGGGGCGAGTACCAAACACCATCTCCCGGTACTCATCTGAGGAGTGCACTAAAAAAGTTATGCGCACGCCTGGTTATATGTTAATGGCTGTGTCTCTTTTTTCTAACTATGTAATGCATCCTTTGGTCCGGTGCGTCTTATAATGCAAAAAAAAAACAGTAAGAATAAAATAACAAGTAAAAATAAATAAAACAATTCTTCTTTTCCCAGAATGACTTTCTTTTTGGTAGAAATTGCTGTCATTTGAACATAAAACGCAGTTGGCGACAGGTTTTCAGAAACATATTCCATAAACCAGCTTGATGTGATAACAGGGCGCACTTACTTGTTTGAGATTCCTCTGTCCGCCGCTGAGCAATGATTTCGACTTATCTGCTATTTTCTGTTGGGGTGAGAAAAAAAAATTCCGTCATTTATATTCGCGCCGCCTGCGTGTGACACGATAGCGCTGAGAAATGTCTGCGGGGAAGACGCTTCCTGGGCGCCGGGCATTATTCTAATTTAGGCGAGTGGGAGGGAGCGTTAAATGTTTAAAAAGTTTCAAATATATTTAAACGTTTTCCACTCGTCTATATATCTCTGGCGCCGGGGGCCGTCTCCGTCCCAGTAAACAGAAATGCAGATTAAAGGATGAAAAACCAACACAATTTCTATGCAAATTCACATCTTAAATGTTTAGAAACTCTCTCCCGTGTGACTTCCAGCATCCCCGACTACCGCGAGGTGAATCCGAGAAACGTACGGAGAGACAACTGGAAAAATATTCTGAAGAATTAAAGTGAACCTGTCTGTCTGAGAGCAGGCGCCTCAAAAATACCTAAAAGGGGGTTTAAGGGCTTGTTTCCACTAGAGTGGTCGGCCGCGGATAGATACAGATGGTGTTTCCACTTATGCAGATGCGCACAGACAGATTCGGGGGCGTTTTTGAACCCCACCCTACCGTGTTTATAACCGTGTCTGAACGGACGCGATTTTTGCACGCGACCATTCATGTCAATGGACGCGGGCAAAAATTGTATCCATTAATTTCCTATGGGGGGCGATCAGGAAGTAAAATGTAAACACACACCCTACTTCCTGTGCGTCCCAAAATCTGCGGATGACCGTGTGCAAAACCGAATAGGAAGCGGTCGGCCACGGTCGCAGCAAAGTGGTTAAAACCTCATGCATCCGAGGCCGACCGCTCTAGTGGAAACAAGCCCTAAGGCATTTCTGATTAAGTAAAACCAGAATCAGGGTGGGGGGGGGGGCAATTTCTCAGAGATTGCCCCTCCCACTGTGGCGCAATGTCATACAGCTGCAAAGGCATTTGGGGCATCTATTTCATGTACCCTTGCGTCTGTAGGAAGTTATGCCTGCCCTGTCCCGCGGGATTGTGACGTCTGCAAGATTTGAGTAACTTGCAGTGATGACAGCATCTCTCCTCCTCCCCTCCGAAGACACATTACATCACTGCAGCAGAATCCCCCCCTCCCAACGGAGCTCTCCGGCAGAAGAGACAGAGAGGCTCGTCTCTATAGGAGTACGATGGTGGGGGTCTGTCGGCTGCAGTGATGAGGGGCGGAAGTGGCTTTGGTTCGCCAGCACTTAGATGCTGGCATCAGGAATGAAAACGTGAGGAAGGTATATTATTTTTTTTTGTCCAGCAGTTTTCCCTGCCCTGTTGTCAGTGGAGAATGGTATTTTTCAGCAACACAATGGGGCAATTATATCTTTATATCGTATATACAGTCCTTGTCCGGGATTAGTTCACAGGGAATGTCCTTTACTGCTCTTGATCTCTCCTATCTCCTAGGGATCAGATGGAGAGATCTGCC
The DNA here is from genome assembly GCA_036250615.1 of Ptychadena robeensis. Lineage (NCBI taxonomy): Eukaryota > Metazoa > Chordata > Amphibia > Anura > Ptychadenidae > Ptychadena > Ptychadena robeensis. The sequence goes on along the minus strand of CM070036.1, from coordinate 3,076,181 downwards.
TACCCTCACAAAGTACCAATTACTGTAACTATCCTCCCTACCAGCGCACACACCTTCCACCCCCCTCCACATAACATACAGAAGGTTCGGGACCTGAATACAATAAACTCTCCGATAACAATAACCAAGCAGACTCCCTCTCCTCATCCCACACAATGTCCTTTACAATTGTATTATTATTTCTCGGTGTCGCAATATAACACTGAGATACAACTTTGCTCCCTGTTGTAACACAAAATGAACAACAAAACCTGGATGTTACACATAATTGCTCACCTTCTGAACAGAGCCATAGCGCTGAATGGAATCTGACAGCTGACTCTTTATCCTGTCCAGCTGAAGACGGTCTTGCTGCAATAGAGGAATACAGAGTGTTAACGGGTCAAAAAGTGATAAGCCGACCAACAACAGACTGAAAATGATGACTTCTGGGATTCCACCATTCATTGGTGAAATAGTGGGAGCATAGGTGCTCACCTGTCTGCTGACTGCTCCAACTGGTATAAGTGAAAGCCAATCAGTGACCCAGACGGCGCCTGAGCAGGTCCGTCACCTCTTCCCGCTCTGGGAAGATCCCGGGCGAACATGCGTCAGAGGGAGATTGGCGGACAGGTGAGCCTACAGAGGGACCACTGAAGAATGCCAAAAGGGCCACAGGTTGGGCACCTGGGATCTATATTGTGTGTTATGGATATCCCCACATATATCTGATGTTGTTGGCCCTATGGTCAGAGGTGCCTTAGATTGACAGAGATATGGCCAGCTTTTGTAATACTAATTGAAAGGGTCCTGAAACACGGGCAGGCCGCGTTCACTGCTCTGAGTCTTCTATGGGTCCTGCACAGGGAAAAAAGCAGTGGACACATGGCCTAAATGTCGATCCAAGACACCTCTGACCATGGGGACTATATATGTGGGGCTATCCATAACACATATTATAGATCCCAGGTGCCCAACCTATGGCCCGGGGGCTGCATGTGGCCCTTTGAGCATTCTTCAGTGGCCCCCCTAGGCTTTCTACTCACGATAACCAAAACCTAATGCATAGATCATTGGAACTCATCTGTCCGCCGGTCCCCCTCTGACGCATCTTCGTCCAGGACCTTCTTAAGGCCCCCATACACGTGTCGGATTCGCACCGGATTCCGGCACGATCGATTCCGGGCGCGTGCACGCGAAACGATCGTGCCGGAATCGCATGCAGCCCACCTTGTCCGATCGATCAGGTCCGATCGTTCAGGGGCTCAGAATCGGATCCGACGGAGAACCAACATGTTGGTCTTTCTCATCCGATTCTGCCCGGATCAGGGGGAGTTGCCATTTGTGAGGTGGAATCGGAGGTGGAATCGCACACGGAATCGTGCTGGAATCCGCTCGGACAGGGTGGTATGCTGCGATGGATACTCTTAATTGGCCGATTGATCACACCTGCGATTCCCGGCAGAATCGCCGGAATCGATCGGAAGATGAATCGATTGGACATGGAATCCGACACGTGTATGGCTAGCTTTAGAGCAGAAAGAGGAGGAGAGGCTCAGGCGACATCTGGGTCACTGATTGGCATTCACGTATACCAGCTGAAGCAGACAGGTGAGTGCCTATGCTCCCTCTATTCCACCATATGAACAGGGGATGATTGCATAATATATATTGTGGCACAGAACCTCAGAATAGAGACACATAACCTTTAATATAAAGATTCAATGGTTTTGATGATATCTATGAGGCACATAACCTTTGATTATATATATGAAACAAAATTACTATACTAGTGTTCCCTAAGTGCTTGATTTCCACTTGTGTGGATGACTGCGGTGCTATACGCGTGGCCACAGGCAAAGCATCGGCCAGGCTCCACTTGTGCGGCTGCGTTTGGACACGGTGCGGTTCTGAACACCCGCACCCGACCACATCCCTGGACAAGGAGCCTGCCCAAAGTCCGCATCCGAACGCACGGACATCCGTCGATAGCGGCTGCAGCTGCGCAGATAGCACTGCAGGCCATCCGCACTGATCCGCAGTAGTAGAAACAAGCCCTAACGTATGAAGTATACATAAAAACAAGTTTGTTATTTAACTTCCCTGGTGCTCCGCCGTGTCTGCCCGCTGTCCTCCCGGCTCACTTCACACAGGGAAAGTCACCGATGGCCCCGAAGACACAGGGCCGGAAAAGCCCCCAGTGAGACTGCAGCTATGCAGAAATGTTGCAGGCCCACGGAGAGGCGGTGATTAAACTGCACCCGTACTGGCATTAGGCGTAACGCCCAGGAGGTTAAAAAATTTTAATGTCTTGTCTAGCTAAGCATACTGTCAGTATAAATTGAAAAAGCTATGTGCGGCCCTTTAGTGATGTCGAGGGCCGCACTTGTGGCCCTTCATATGAACTCAGTTGCCTACCACTGATACAGATCTTTACATGAGACTGAAACAAAAACATTGCAATAGAACCATATCATTTATTTAGTCTAGAGTTCCACTTTAGCAAAAAAAACTGCACAATGAGAATCCTCGGTAACACGGATATACCCAGACACACCGAGGGGCTGATTTTACAAAGAATTAGACTGCTCAATAAGCAAAGTGCGTGTTAGTGGATAAGGTGAAGCCCAGCACACGTTGAATATTCAATCGTGTGTGATGAAAATGAGAAAAACGGGGCTTTGGTTGGCCGTGGCGCACCGCCTCTATCAGCGGGAAGACGAGCACTCACCCGAGTCGATCCCCTCACAATTTCAGACAGCTGCCGGATGGATTTGGTACTGGAAGTTATAGTGTTATTGGCCTCCTGCTGTGTGAAGTGTCTGGAACGATAGAAGAATGGATATAATTAAGAATTATTTGTTTAGGGAAATCATACGTGCTAAACGTGAAAACAGGGCCGAGGGGTGTATATCATTTATATTCCCTTGTCGGAGAACTAAGAGTATTTTATCTTCACGTAAAGGTGGACCCGGGACAAGGGGCTTTTTATGGGTCCAGCTGAATATCAAGATAGATCCCATCACCACCAGCCACAAATGGGGAATTACTGTATTTTTCTGACTTTAAAGACGCAACGGACCATAAGATGCACCCAGTTTTAAGAGCAGGAAAACCCCCAAAAATATATTAAATATATGTATTCAAATCAATCTGGTTAATGGAATGGATTTAATTAACGCAATATTTAATTCAGCCAGTAGATGTCACTAGCCGCAGTACACTCACAGCAAAGCGTCATCTTCCTCAATGACTGGGAGGAGAGGGGCCAACAGCTGCAGAGTCTCTCCTCTGCTCTCCCGAAATTGCTGTTCCTGTGTCTGTGGAAGCAGCAGTGATTGCAGTTGGAGAGAGGTATAGATGGCTGTTCATCTATCTCTCTTCTCTCTTCATTGCTTATGCCAGCAGGGCTCTGTTGGCATAAGCAATTATACAGTTCAGATGGGAGATCCGGACTCCGGCCGACATCTCTCATCTTGAGAGCTCTCCGGCTAATCTCCTTGCCGGGAGAGATGGTGGGAAGCCAAGGTGCGACCACCCGTAGACGCGGGGGTCGCACATTTGGATTAGAACATGCAGGCACCCCCACACAGACCAATTTTGGGTAGAAAAAGTGCATCTTATAGTCCGAAAAATACGGTAAATCCTCAACATTCACAATGACATCACAAGCAAGCCGACACCGGAGTCATTCATGTCACCGATCCTTTACCAGTCCATGTTCTGCAATTCAACAAAACCTCAATGCCGTGCCTAGAAACGACGAGGGCGAACTGAGGCCTGGGGGGCAAAATGGCCCTTTAGTCTTTTAATTCAGCCCTTTGTCACCTTGGTGTCAAGACACTCTGGCTCCCCTCATTCCCTGCAATAAGTGAAGATAACACCTAGAGGATGATAGTTTGGATTGCTTCCTACAGGCCGTAGTTTGCTGCAATAGAATGTTTAATCTTCTAACCTACTGTTGCGTCTTCAGGAATATTTGCATGTATAATATGTTTCAAATGTAAATACACTTTCGTCCATACTAGGTCATCAATACACATATCCGTCGGTCAGACTGAAGTGAACCTTCTTAGGGGACCAGGGAAATTTATTGGACTCCAACCCATTAGTACATGCTGTATAGTAGTATATTCTATGGTCTGTGGTATTAACCCAAATAGGTTGGATAATTTCTATGTAGAGTGCCTCGTGTGGCTGGGTAATAGTAACCCGGTACTGTGACCCAGCCCTACAAGACATTCTACATAGAAATGATCCAACCTAATTGGGTTAATACCACAGACCATCGAAAATACTACTAAACAGCATACTCCCCAATACATATCCATATCAGGGTTCGGACTTCAGACATCTAGACTGTGAGAAGAGTCCGTCAGTAGCCCAGAAAGTGCCCGAAGATCCCTGTATTCGGGTACACCTAGTGTGCAGCGCTGGGTAAATGCTGTTCCCAGCAAAATATTAACCTCCTTGGCACTTTCACAAAACCAACACTGCCCATGCCAGGGGTTGGGCATACTCGCCTGTGCTCTGCGAGCCTGTAGCGATTCTGCACAGCTGCAGGACCGCAAATTGCATGTTAATGGAGGGGCGCCGCTTTCCGGGTCCACATCGATGATGCCGATGATGTGGGGAGGGGGAGAATCATGGCAGAGTACAGTGTTCTCTCCTGCCATACCACTGTACTGCCAGGAAGGTTAAACTCCCTAGCGGTTGAGATGAACCCAGTTGGTTGGGTGTTTGGGTTCATCCCAACCTCTACGCCGCCTGGCATCGGGTGCACCCGATACATGTGCAGAAAGCTTCAGCGTTTGTCTAAATCGCTGCAGCATTTGCGGGGTTGCGGCACCGCCCCGATCGTGTCATAGACCGCCCCGATCGCATCATAGACAGCTCCGATAGTGTCATAGACCGCCCGATCGCGTCAAAGACCGCCCCGACTGTGTCATAGAGCTCCATGTTAATGGAGGGGCACCAGCTGTCCAGCCAACACAGCCGGCGCCATTACTGTGGCCAGTGGAGGGTGGTCGGGCATTGTATGCAGTGTACTTAGTACGTTGCCGCTATTGCCCGTGCAGCGCCATTTTTGAAGAGCAGTAGGGAGGTTAAATAACATCTTCAGATTTAACAGGAGGTTAAATCCTATTTTCAGGGAAACACAGTAGCAGCGTAGTGCCTACTCACTGGCCCTGCTATACCAGTCCCAATGCTATAAGATTTGTGATAAATAAGGAAATATATGGTGGCGAGTCGTGGCCAGTGTGACTTTTTGTAGAAAGGTGGCCGTGTCACATGACCAAATCCCATCAGCCAGATCCGTCTTTTGTATAAATAGATTTTAAATGCCATCAGACATCATTACATAATACTGGCGAGCCAGTGGGATCCCCAAAACGCCACTTAAGATGTGCTTCACCAGAGAAGGCTCATTAAAAAGAAATAAGAGGATGAATTTCCCATCGTTTGGCGAATTCCTCACATTTAATAAACAAGAGGCGATAGACATTTCATTACTGTAATTATTACTACACCCTGGGTGACTTCCCTCGCAGGCTACACCAGTTAATTATAGAGGAGTGTGGCGAGGAGACACTCGGGGCCTCATCCGTGGTGTTAAAGAGGGTGGACGGCCAACAATGACTCCTGACGAGACATTCATCTACGTACGGTCAATATTTACAAGGGTGTCGGCGCTCCGCATGGAACAGCGCTGCAGGGTGCTCAGCAAGGAAAAACATGAAGGAGAATTAGAAAAATAAGACTTCCAGGAAAATCAGATCTTCATTACTGGGATGAAGTCACATCTACCAGCTTTACTCCGGACAAATACGGTCCAAAATAAAATAACATTTGTATCTTGGTGTCTCCCAATAAAGAAACGTCTACACTTGGACTCTGTCCAGGAGCTCACTGAGTTACAGACCCAGCCATTGCTTCTTCTCGCTCCTGGTCTGGTCTCCACACCCTCCTGTGGTTATCTGTAGACAGCCTGTAGTGTGTGGACTGGTTGGGTCCAGGCTGTTACTGTTGAAAGGTATTATCTGTATACGCACACAAGACGATCATGGAGGTGAACATGCTGGATGTGGAGGTGCGGGCTGGTGTGATTACACGTGCTCTGCGTTGTGAGGATGAACTGCTAAACTCTCTGAAACTCCTTTGGAGACGGCTTATGGTCGAGAAATGAACATTTATTTAATAGGCAACAGCTCAGGTAGATGTTCCTGCTGTCAGCATGCCAACTGCACGCTCCCTCAACCATTGCAGCATCTGTGGGATTATTCTGTGTGATCAAACAGTGGCCTTTTTTTGTGGGCAGTCTAAATTTCCCCATACATGAGTCGATTTACGCCAGATCGACTATCGATTCGATCGTTCATAGTGAACAAAAAAACTGCAATAGATCAACACCCCCACCTTAAACAATCGATTTTTGGACGATCCAACTTTCCCAGATCGATTGCTAGAACGTTCTCTATCGAAAATTATGTCATACTAAAAATGGCACGAGTCGATCGATGACCACCACCAACGTACTTTGAAGACAAACAATAGATCCAAAAAAACCTACATGTCGGGATTAATGTATGATCGATTCTCCCATCGAATTCGACAACTTTTTTATAAAAAAATAAATAATCGAATTCGACAACATTTTGATTGATCGTTCAAGGTGGACAATGAACGATTCTTAAGGTCCCCGTGTATGGGTACCTTAAGGCACACCTGTGCAATATTCAAGCGGTCTGTCAGCACCTTGATATGCCACACCTGTGAGGGGGATGTATTATGTCAGCAAAGGAGAAGTGCTCACTAAGGCTATGTATCCACAGCGTTTTGTGATCCATCAGGACCCCAACGTTAAAGCGCAGTGCTTGGCGGGGGTCACGATGGATCACATCGAACAAAATAAAAACCAAAAAAAGTGTTGCATTTTTATTTTTGTTTGGTGTGTGTATATATGATCAGGGGTGCACGTTTTAGTGAGCTCCTCAGATGAGTACCAGGAGATGGTGTTTGATACTCACCCCATATGTAGGGTGGTCTTCCTCACTGTCCCCTGTGTCAGCTTCCTGCATGGTAGGTTCTGCTGCAGATGGACCTCCCTGTTCCTGATTGATCCTCCGATTAGCTGTCTCCATCCACAGGTCACCAGCTGGCTTTGGGTCACATGTAACTCTCACAATACAACACCCTTTGAACCCTCAGATCTCAGTATCATATCTCAGTAGTACAACTTTGCTCTTGTCAGATTTTACCCTTACATATGCCTACTCTGACTTTCATCCCCCAGATCTCCAACACTCTTATAAGTCAAATCTTTTTTTTTTTGTAATTAGTAATTTACATTCCAAATTTGACCCCCCTAACTGCAACCTTTTATAGTTATTAAAGTTTCTCTGTGGTTATCCAAGTGACATAAATTGTTTAAATCTAACAATATAGCTGTAATCTCAACTCAACCTGCAATACCAGTTCAAGCCACTGGGTGTCACTAGATAGCACTTTCCGGCAGAGCACAACACAAGCATGAGCAGAGAGGAGGGGGAGGAGGGGGAAATCTCCTGCATCTCTCTTCCTGTGGTCCGCAGATGCGCTTAGCAAGGAAAAGAAAGGTACGCAGAGCTCTGTTTTAGATGACTTTGCAGACCAGCGTACTGCTTATGTGCACCCCTGTATATTACCTTCTCTTCAGGGGCTGGGGACAAACGCAACATAAGCAAAGACAGCACTTTGGTACAAGGTTTGCATTAAATGTTAAATTGTTGATTCACCGCCAACATCCTCCTAATTCACTCCTTCACACGCCTACAGTGAGAAGAATATAGAAAACCAAAATGTGCCAAAGGAAGGCGGAAGAGAGGGGACCTCAGCGTTCTTTTTATTCACCGACACCATCGTAGAAGTCTCTGAAAGAAGAGACCGTCTGGATGTGTCTAATAAAATATAAAAATCTGACACTCATAGACTCCGAGCAACAGACCTAATAACCGGAGCAAGAGTCAGACAAGCTGGACATGGAAATAAAGAAGTCTCCTAAGGGACAACAACATGGCTGCGTACCAGCTTCCTGTCAGAGCGGAGACAGGCCCGAGATCACGCTGCATGTTCTGCTCATAAAAGACGTCCACAGCTGTTATCGAGGAGAGAGAATCCCACCAGACAGAGATTAATGGAAGCCGAGTAAGTTGTGCGCAAATAAAATTATCTCAGATCGTATGCTGCGGTGTACGTCCCATAAACACAACTGGAATATTCAGAAACTGGGCCGTCTATTTCCAACTATAAACTTTATATCCTCCTCTCTGGGTATCAGATTCCAGATCAGGTGCTTAGCATGCAAATGATATGCAGACAAACTGAACCAATCAAGTACAAGCTGCTGCTCAGATTCAGTCTGCATAACATTTGCATCTCCTTTACCATCTCTGGTGCCAAGGTCTGCTGCTGGTTGGATCGGTCTGCATGTACAGGGGTGCACGTAAGTGATACTCATGAAGGCCCAAACCTAGCTCTGCGTACCGGCATTATTGTTACACAGCTCATATGTGTACTAACA
>CM070036.1:2892990-2903419 GCA_036250615.1 Ptychadena robeensis | reverse complement strand
TTGGGGTCCAATGGTAACTAGATGAATAAACGTACCATAGACTGACAGATATTGGCAGTGATATATAGATACATAGCAGTGATATATAGCTTCCAATCACTATGTATTCTATCAGGAAGGACCCGGCACTACACAGTTGTTGGTAGATCTAATGGAAATTGTATAGATCAATCTTAAGGTTTATGGGGGGCTTTACAGAGATAGTCAGTGATATGACTATATATGCTCTGTGCAGCGTAATATGATGGCGCTATATAAATACAATATAATAATAAAAATAATACTGATTTAGTTGCTGCATTGGCCCAGTGGGAGACGTATGTGGGTGGGTGACAACAATTCTTCCTATAAAGAGGATGTATTCCTAAACTACAGAGCGACTCATTTGTTCATCCATGCCCGGTCCATCCCTGAGCTATTTATGCCTTCTTGCCTCTAAATATGTCAAGCCGGTCATCAGCATCCCCACGTGCGAGACCTTTCGTCATCACCAGATGTAAGAACATCAGAAACAAACAAAAGACTTTGCGTCGGAACGTTAAAAATATCCTGCAGAGGGACCGCCGCTCTCACGACGCGGCAACGCCAGACGTCCCCAAAAAAGGGTCGCTCTTTTCACCATCTGCCTTCATCACTTTTTTAAGAATTTTTTTTTTTCGGATGTTTAATTGTTGTACAGTGAGAGGATATTTATAGCTCTTCTCTGAGAGATAATTATCTGTGTCAATGTGCAAGACGGCAACCTATACAAACATGTATTTTTCAGGGTAACATCAGCGACGAGTCAGGTGTGAGTCACCAGCTCGTCAGTCAATAACGAAACATTAGGACAATGCAAAGATAACACGGATGAATATGAGGAGGAAAACTTCTCACAGGAAGGGGAGCGTACACCAAATTTCCAATTTTTTATTGATTTATACACTGTGTTTATTGTAATACCAACCGCAGAACTTAAAGGTGAACTCCAGCCATCCAATCAATGTACAGGGACACTGTGAGCTTCTCTTGGGATGCAATAGATGCTCTTCTTCTTTTTCATTTTTAATTGAAGCCCTGGGTGTGTGACTAAGCCAAACTTTCCTTGCACGGCCCCCCTTTTCTATTTAGAAACATTATCGAGCCCCCCCTCTCTATTCAAACACATGTTCAAAATGAAGGCCAGCGCCCCCCTGGAATTCCTTTGCGCTCCCCTAGGGGGGCACGCCTCCCAGTTTGGAAACCACTGGACTAAGCACACACTACCATGTTCCTGCCCACAAAAAAGTCAGTGCACAAAAGTGAACCACAACAAAAAAGTATGAGTACTTTCATTTACACTGCCTTAGCGAGGCTACAGGCCCATAAGGCTATGTTTCCACAGTGTCCAGGGCTCCCACACTGACTGTTTACACTGGTTTGAACTGATCTTAAGCTAGCCATACACAGTCGGATTCTATGGCCGCTCGATCACCTATCCGATCGATTCCGGCGATTCTGGAGGGAATCGCAGGTGTGATCGATCGGCCAATTAAGAGTATCCATCGCTGCATACCACCTTGTCCAACGGATTCCGGGACGATTCCGTGTCCGATTGTCCACCTCACAAATGGCAACTCCCCCTGATCTGTGCAGAATCGGATCAAAAAGACCAACATGTTGGTTCTCTGTCGGATCCGATTCTGGGCCCCCGAACGATCGGACCTGATCGATCGGACCAGGTGGGCTGCATGCGATTCCGGCACGATCGTTTCGCGTGCACGCGCCCGGAATTGATCGGCCCGGAATCCGGCCGGAATCCGACCCGTGTATGGGGGCCTTTACGGCGGAGAGGTTAATGCAGGGCACTACCTCTGGCCAGCGGATTGGCTCATCCCAGTGCAAACAGTGCGGGAGGCAGGTAATATATATGGGCTCCCTATCAAGGAATGCGCTTAACGCAGAAGGGGTTTGACGGAGCCCTAGACACCGTGGAAACATAGCCTTATTCTGGAACAATGTGAAAAATATTATAAACCACCGTTCAGCCATCTTTTTTTTTTTATAAAAGTGTTGTTGTATCTTTTATGTATCATTTATCTTTCTTACTCTAGATCAGATTCTTCTTGCTTTATGTTATTGTAAGCCACCTAGCATCCTTGTCTTTTTACAACTTAAGCAAAAGTGTTATTTCACTTAACTGGACAAGCTGTTTATGTTGAAATCTTGTCCCGGGCCTGAGCAGCTAGGGGGGCCTGGAGGACACTATCTCAGGGCCACAGCGGCTGCATTCCGGGCTGCTTGATCGACTCCGATCTGGCTGCCTGGTCTGCATTTCCCCGGACTGCAAAGAGCCTCTTATGAGCCTATGAACTGTCTGCTAGGTTTTTGCTAGAACATAGAACACCCCCCCCCCCCCTGGCTTAACAACTTGTTTCAAAACCTTCAGAGCCTGGGGCCCCAGGATTTCTGATGGCGGCTGTGTGTCGTGGTGTTATGGAAGATGAGGATGCTTCAAGAGCGGCCTTCAGCTCTTCTGCATAGTTCCCTATCATCTTTTTCTTGGCAATGTCCCAGAGATTCTGTATGGGGTTCAGGTCAGGTGAATGTTCTGGCCAATCCAGCATAGTAATCCCATGGTCATTGGTACTAGGTTTTGGTACTTTTGGCAGTGTGGACTGGTGCCAAGTCCTGCTGGAAAATGAAGTCAGTGTCTGTGGAAGGAAGCATGAAGTGCTCCAACATCTCCTGGTAGACAGCTGCGATGACTCTGGACTTAATGAAGCACAGTGGGCCAACAAGAACAGATGACGTGGCTCTCCAAGTCAATCCAGACTGTGGAAACTTCACACTGGACTAGATGCAAATATGCTACCGGTGTGGAGAATGGAAAGCTCTCTGTAATTAAGCAGTAATTGGAGTGTAAAGGTAGCCATATGCAGGCCGATTCCTGACAGATTTTTCGACCGATGGACCGCCATACCCGTTCCCACCGCTTGGCCACAAATGAGGTGTGCCCACTTGGACAGATTGACCAGAAGCACCCCGCATATTGGATCGTGTGGTGATCCGACATCTCGGTAAATTTCTGGCCCATCCCATTTACTTTTCAAATTAATGGTCGACACAAAGGGTGCCCACCAATCCTCTGGGTGACCAGCTGCAGCGTGATAGCGCTGCAATTGGCCGCCCAAGAATCACGCAGCAATCACTGTGTGTATGGGGACCTTTAGGGGCAACTCTTACCCCTGTATATTTAAACTAATGGCTTTACAATTAACCCCCCTAGTGCTTCTGATGGCTCGATCTCGTCCAGCGCTTTCCTGGCAGTATTGCAGTGGACGCGATGGAGCCGTCAGGTGAATATCAGAGCCCATACTCACTGTTCTGTGCTGTCCCGGTGGCTGCGATCCTCTCAGCTTGCTTCTTCACTTAAGCCAATGTCACCCCCCCCCCCCCCTGAGTGACGTGATGACAGCGGGGGGCATCTTGACATTCAAATGTAAATTGGGTTAACTTCAAAGAGCCCATCTGGAAATCACCCCCAGTGTGAATTCCAGAAGTGCTCTTTGAAGTCAACTCTTTCAGAGGGTGCCAAAGGGCATTGTATTGGATACAGTGATAACTGTATCCAATACAATTCAAAGTAAAACAAAAACAAAACACATTTCCAATTGTAATAAAATGTTATTATAAACAAATATAAATATGAATACATACTGTTTTGAAATCATTCATACCTAAACCCCAGGGCACGGGTCAGCACACAGGGTGCTCTCTCTCCATCGTTCCCCCTGCAGAAGGGAACGTGGCAGGGGTGCCCTCTGTCGCCCCTTCTATTTGATTTAGCCATGGAGCCGCTATCCAGATATCTGCTCACTAAGGCCAATCTCACCGGTATTCCCCTAGGAAAACAGACATGACGTCTGCGTTCTTTGCAGATGACGTCCTCATTTTTTCAGCCGCCCCACAACATGACAACCCGATCCTTTTGGCAACACTACAGACCTATGGTCGATTCTCACTGAGAATCAACTATGATAAAAGCAAAATTTTGCCCCTCGCCTCGCGTAGGATTGGCCCCTGGGTGAACGATATCCCCTTCCATGTGGCGACCCAATACATTACGTATCTGGGCATTAAGATAGGCACAACCCCAGGGTCCCTGTACACGCTAAACTATCCGCCTCTCTTCCGCAAGCTGGAGAAGCAACTAGTAATGTGGACGCGTCTGCCCTTATCACTGTTTGGCAGGGCTCATTTGTTGAAAATGATGTGTTTCCCCCAACTCCTGTATCCCCTGCAGACCCTGCCAGTCCTCCTCAAACACTCTGATGTCATACATCTGCAGAGGGTCTTCACAAACTTTCTGTGGAATGGAGGAAAGCCTCGCACAGCCTACAAAAAGCTGACCCTTCCCAGAAGCGAAGGAGGTATGGGGGTCCCAAACCTCCGCTTATACAATTTGGCGTGCCTGCTGTGGCATGCGGTAGATTGGATTAAAGGGTCCTCCACCGATTCCAATTACGAGTTGGAGGCTGCGCTTGCCAGCCCGTGGTCGCTAGCCGCTCTGCTACACTGCCCCCCTGCCCACCTCCCACCAGCTTGCAAACACAACATTCTCTATAGGGACACAGTGGTGGCATGGCATGAGCTGTGCAGGTTACTGCGTGTCCCCTGCCAGATCTCCAAACATCTGCCACTCCAGGGCAATCCCAGAGCTCCTCATTGCCATGCTTCCACAGCATATCGGATGTGGGCAAGGAAGGGCTTGGTCAAGTGGGCCCAACTATTCCATAAATCCACACACGAACTTCTCTCTTTCTCTGCCCTGGCAGAGTGCTATAGTTTACCTGACACACATCTATTCTACTACTGGCAAACGGTGAGTTACTGGAGATCTTTATCCATCCAACCAGACGTGGTGTTCTGTAGATGCTCTTTTGACGATTTTGTGGGTTGTAGGGCGGCCTCAATCTCCGGTTTATAACACTATATGTTGACCATCGCTAATAAGCACAGGACGCTTTCGGAAGCGTCCGTATGGTCTAGGGAACTCTCAGGGGATGACGTTCCGGAGAAATTGCTTCAAGGTTATCTATCTGTGTATAAGCTAGTGACAAGTGAGACCTGGAGGGAAACACAATTTCGGATCTTGCATAAGGCCTACATGGGCTTTTACCCCATAGCTAACCCTGACAAGCCACATATACTTTCATCGGGTAGATGCCCGAAATGTGACCTCCTTAAAGCCCCATTGTTGCATTGCATTTGGGCTTGTCCTGCGATCCAACTCTTCTGGCAACAGGTAGCGAGACGATGTGTGTTGCTTATGTGGATAGAGCGCTGCCCTCCGGCCATGCCACTGTTGCGGACTAAGCTTAGGGACCTCTTTAACTTGGAAAAGGTTGTCAGCAGATAGTCAGCCTGATAAGGCGGTAACCCGGTTCTATAGACGTTGGCGCAAGTATATTGCACACGCACTTTCCCCGCAGGAGATCAGGGTACTCATGCTGCGCCATCACTTTTCTTCCTGGTACACTCTTAGTGACCTGCGCAACTCCCTGGGACCCCTAAAAATTGCCTATACCGTTCTGCCAGGGAGGCCACAGCCGGAGGTTTGAAGACTGGCTACGGCCTTACGACAAGTCTTGGGTCCCGTTCGGACAAGAGTGTTTCCTTCTGTTCAAAGACGTGTTGTTCGTTGCTGACTGACAATGTGACTGACTGCAAGTTAATTTATTATTTATGTATTTTTTCTATTGTGATTGATTGTTTAGCAGTTGGGTATATCGACCATATGTGCCCTGCTTACCTTTTCCTGGGTGCAGGTCTTGTTGGATATCTGTTAGTAATGTTTTATTTTGTTTTCTGTAACTTGTGATACACGAACTGCGGGTTGCCCGGATGGCCTTCTGCATACCAAATCAGACTGTCATTTTCTTTGTATTACCATGTATTATATGTATGATTTGTTTTGATATTTTGAGGAAAATTGAAAAAAAACAATAAAGAGTTTATAAAAAAAAAAAAAAGAAATCATTCATACCAAATAAGCATTTAAGAGATTTTATCATTCAGATGATACCTTTTATTCATTTTTTTATGTAATCTTTTTTTAACATAATTCTTTGTTTCCAACATTATTATAGTCAGGATGTCTACTAGACCCTTGTACGGACAGATTTTGGGAAGTTACAGGCCTACTTCATAGAAAAATTCCATTAAAAAAAAAATTCCAGGCTATAGTGGGCTTTTGGTATAGAAATCTGGACCTTGCAAGAGCACTAGGGAGGTTAATAAATATTATCATGGACGTCCTAATACTGTATTTTTAGGACCATAAGACACACTTTTTCACCCCCAAAATTTGCCAGCCCTAAACTGGCATAGGCAATGAAGAGAGAGTTATAGATGAACTTGCATCTATTCCTCTCTCCTGTCCATGGGAACAACAATCAATCTGCAGCCCCCATGGACACATTAACATTGGAAGAGGAGAAGACAGCCCAGCCCCCCCCCCCTTCCTCCTGCAGATCAGTGTGAAGTATGACGTGTTCAGCTGCTAGTGACACCTGCTGGCTGAATTGAATATTGCATCCATTAAATTCATTGCATTAACCCAATTGATGTGAAAACTTAATAAATCTTTTTTTTTCCTGCCCTAAAAACTGGGTGCGTCTTATAGTCTGAAAAATACGGTACGTTAACTAAAACTAAACTTCCCAAATGATGACTTTAAATAATATCAGGTAGTTTCTCACTGTCTCATATCCAACACCTCCGAGTTCTCCTTAGTCACACTTTCTAAATAAAACCTTCAGCACTCTACAGTGAGAAACAGAAAATCTTATTAAATGTTTCATGATTTCTCTTCCGAGGAAGGAAAAAAAGTTAAACATCTTTTTTTTCTTTCTTTGCACTTGTTAAAGTCAATGTTCTGCCCCGTAAAATGCTGATGTATCAATTTCAAACACTTAGAAAATGGGATGCAATTTCCCTGACTACTTCATAATGTTCCTGCAGCATTTCAGGTTGTACTGGAGGCCGAGTCTTAAAGCAAAACTCTACTCTATATTCTTAAATGTGATTCTTACCGTTTCCCAAAACAATTTTATTCCAAGTAAAAAGAGCCCTCACCCATTTTATTCTAACCTTTATGCCCATTCACGCTACCTTAACCCTCCCAGCAATCTTTAGACCCAAAATCAAGGCTAAATTCAAAGGGAGAACTGGAGGGTACTTATGAGGCTGGTTTTGTAGTCCTTTGGAATTGTATATTTGTAGATGTACTATTCACCCTGTGTTAGGCCATGAACCCTGCATGTATGTACAGCACAATGTATATGATAATGTATATTAGGGTTTCTACCTAATTTTTGTGATGGATTGGGCCGTGTAAATACCTTCTGTTTTAAGAAGACTTGATTGTGCTATGCTCTGTTCGAGTTGAGGGCTTTTCAATTCCTTTAATCCCTTCTCACCATAACCTTCATGGTTGCTTCTCTTTGTTTGGCTTCCAAGCCCCACACCATAGAGCCATGGTTTCTATGCACTACACTGATGATGACCAATGAGCCTGAAACATCTGTATGCGGTTTGGATTAAATGGCTCTGTACCATAAGGTTACATTTGCACTGTACACCAGCGGTTCTGGATGTGTATTTGGCTGATGGGGCGTAAAGAAATTATATGCATGGCCCCACCCACTATCCAAAACAAGGGTTTCTACCTAAAGTTTTGGGATTTGTCATGGATTGGGCAATGTATATACCTTCTGTTTTAAGAAGGCTTGATTGTGCTATGCACTGCTCGAGTTGAGGGCTTTTTGATTCCTTTAATCCCAATCTGCGGCCCCCTTGGTTCTCCACTTGCGGCCCCCAAAACCTAACTGTTAATGCATAGGGCATAGGAGCCCACCTGTTAGACAATCCTCCACCATGAGTCCTCGCCTTAGAGCAGTAAGAGGAGGAGAGTCGAAGGACCCGTTGAGCACACTAATTGGTGTACTTGAAAGCCAATCAGCAACCAAAAACGCCTGAGCGTCTATGTTCCACTATAATATTTAATGATATCTATGAGGCACATAACCTTTGATGATATACTGTATATTAAGCATTCCATATAGCACGATGTGCAGCGGTCACAAGCTGACCCGGCTTTCCTAATCAACTTTAGTGCTCCTACATGAGTAAAATTGTCAATGTTGATTGGGAAAACCAGGTCTATATATGACCGCTGCACTCTGGTGATGGGGTTGATGCTGTTGAGTTTTGACTGGCTGCCAGGATATGGTCCACTTCCTGCTGGCATCTGTCGGCGGGGGGTGGGGCTGGATCTGTGTTATGTGCGGCCCTTTAAAAATGCAGAGGGCCGCATTTCTTGCCCTCCATATCAACTCAGTTGCCGACCACTGCTTTAATCCCTTCTCACCATAACCTTCATGTTGTTCCTCTTTATGTATACATCTTAAAGAGATGTTCTGACCTTTCTGTGGATGAGGTAATGGCTTCTTTTCCCCACTGTTTTGAATCTTTAGTTACCTGCCTGGATACTGGCTTAGGCCAGCCCCTGGCAGAGATTATATAGTTACCTAGCTTGCTGTTTTCCCTGGGTATTTTGCCTGGGCTGCTGCCCACTACAGAGCTGTAGCTCAAGGCACCCTACCTGAAGGAGCTCTTCTACTCCTGCAGCCTTACGACGAGACTAACTAGAGATGAAGGAGACTACAGAGCGCCAGTGATCCTGAACCACAGCATACCAGTCACAGAGTGGCATCTAGAACAATGAGAATCTGATTTCTGGTGGATCATAATATATAATATATATACGATGGAAACATTTCAGTTGCACCAATTTATCCAAGAGGAAAGGAGAAGGGTCTTTGACCTTTTACAATGAACTTTTTGGATGATAATGATGACCATTTCCTATACCCAGGATTCTCTTTCAAATCTTCCATAGAACAGAAGACCGTCCAGCATGTCACACATGATAGGCAATTATGCAATGTGCCGTATCACCCATCAGACATTCAGGCTGTGCGCTCCCCAGGATTTCCTAGAACAATATAACAAGCTTTAAGAGATCTGAGATTAGCCACTTATAACAAGCACTTTTTCAGAGGTTATATAGTTACCTAGCTTGCTGTTTTCCCAGGTATTTTGCCTGGGCTGCTGCCCACTACAGAGCTGTAGCTCAAGGCACCCTACCTGAAGGAGTTCTTCTACTCCTGCAGCCTCACGATGAGACTAACTAGAGATGAAGGAGACATCAGAGCACCAGTAATCCTGAACCACAGGATACTCCATCATATGAAAGTAGGCACCAGTCACAGAGTGGCATCTAAAACAATTAGAATCTAAGTTCCGGTTGATCAAAATATATAATATATACGATGGAAACATTTCCGTTGCACCAATTTATCCTGGGCTGAAATCACTTGCAGGAGATAATGAGAATTTATTGAGGACCAATCAATTACGGTCATATCGTTCCCTGTTCAACCGAGGGGAACAAAAGTATAAGGGTCTTTGTCCTTTCACAATTAACTTTTTGGATGATAATGATGATGATTAGAGATGGTCGAATTTTTCGACTTGCTGATTTTGTGAGCTGATTGCAAAGCCCCTGAACATGGTATCATCACCATGTTGCTGGAAATGTAGAGAAGGGTTGTGGGAACATGTGAAAAAAAAAGTTTTGCTCTAGCACTTGTATTTTTTGCATAGATTAAGTTCAAATTTCAAAATGTTCAAAATTTTGACTTGACTTTAAACGTAATTTGTGCAAAAACTATTTGTGTTAGAGCAAAACTTTGTTTTTTTTTTTGCAGTATACCCCCAACCCTTTTGTACATCTCCAGCAAGATTGGTGATGATACTATGCTCAAGGGCTTCGCAATTAACTCAAAATGGTCAAAATGGTTGAACTTTTTTTTTTTTTATTCGATAATTGATGTTGACCATTTCCTATACCCAGGTTTCCCTTCAAATCTTCCATAGAACAGAAGACTGTCCAGCATGATAGGCAATCATACAACGTGCCGTATCTCCCATCAGACATTCAGGCTGTGCGCTCCCCAGGATTTCCAAGAACAATATATCAAGCTTCAAGAGATGTGAGCTGATTGCAAAGCCTCTGAAAACGGTATCATCACCAAAATTGCTGGATATGTAGAGAAGGGTTGTGGGAACTATTTGTGTTAAAGACATACTTTGTTTTTTGCAGTATACCCCCAACCCTTCTGTACATCTCCAGCAAGTTTGGTGATGATACTATGCTTAGGGGCTTTGCAATTAACTCAAAATTGTGAAAAAAAAATTTTTATTCGACCATTGATGATGACCATTTCCTATACCCAGGTTTCGCTTGCAAATCTTCCATAGAACAGAAGACTGTCCAGCATGTACCCAGATTTCGCTTGCAAATCTTCCATAGAACAGAAGACTGTCCAGCATGTACCCAGGT
>CM070036.1:2868530-2882169 GCA_036250615.1 Ptychadena robeensis | reverse complement strand
TTACTTTTCCTGAACTTGTGGTAGGCAAGGTCTGCTGTCCTGGTTGTACCCCACAGGAAGGTTGTGGAGCGGATGGTCGGGTCACAAGAGGAGTCCCCTTGAGGGGAAGACAGAAGACGTGTCATGCAGGTAAACAGACGAAGGGCGAGACAGGCAGAGTTCTCGCAGAAACCGTTGTTGGAACAGAGTAAAGTCAGGGCAGGCGGCAACAACGGCAAAGTAGCGGATCCAAATAAACTAGGCAGGGAATGGGGAGGCAGAGGCGGTCAGAGCGCGACGGAAGGAGTACGTCAATAACGAAGCAAAGGTCGGGGGGTTCCAGAAGTCAAACGGGGTACGAGGGTCGGAGGGAGTGCAAGAAGCAGGGTCAAGTACCGGAGAGATCAGACGAGAAGGCGAGCAAGCTCGAACATTAAGACCACAGATCAGCGTAATCTTACAGCAATGGATGGCCCGGGGAAGTGAACAAATGCGATTTAATCGAGGCAAAGAGGTGTGTATCGCCTGGACCTAAGCGTACATAGATGGTCCCCCCAAAAGTGAGAGGAATGGGCGTGGATATCGTCGTGGAGAGACTAACTAGAGGGCACACTTCCTGTCCGATTTCGCCTACATATTCAGGCGGGGTACGGCGGACGGGGAAATGTAGGTGAGGCGAGAGAGAAGAGTGGAACGATGCAAGCAGCTGCACCGTAGAGGAAGATTATTAATCGCCGCGGATCGCGGCCACCACAGGGACGCCTTGGGACACACTGACGGAATTGGTCCCTAGTCAGAGAGGACCACGACGGGACCCTAGAGGCCCACGGGCCGCAACTGTGTACCAACGGCAAGGCCCATATGTTCGGACAAGGTAGGAGGATGGCTACAGGAGCTCAAGGGGGGGAGAGAGTCAGATAAGCAAGAGGCCGGAGTGAAGGGAACGACGCGGATGGATGTATCATGCGGTCCGAGCAGCAGCCTAATAGGTCAGTGCATGTTTTATTTTGAGAAAAACCAACCGACCCCGGGCGCAGAAAGCCCCAGCAGAAGGGGTACAAAGACGCGCAGCCCTAGATGTCCAAATAAAGCCTGGAGGCTGATAAGTCTTAGTATGACGCGATCGCCCCACACTAGGGTTATTGCCAGAGGTTGAAACGAGAGGTCGGGTTCAGGCTGCGATCGAGATAATCACGTGTTCTTGTAGATCCGAGCTACATACATGCTGTAGAATTATGGAGTGTCAACGTTTGACGGAACATCGCGCCAAGGAGCTCGGACAGAACAGCGCCAGATTACTGAACGTTTCCCCCCGGGAACACACCGTATCCAATAATTACGAAAAAGGACGAGGGTGAGTTACATTTTAGAAAAGGTTGCAAAGACAATAAACGTGGAATTTTGTAACGACAAACATAAAAGGAGTGGGGATCCAACGTGGGAGAAGGAGCCACCCATTCGCCTAGTCCCTCGAGCACAGACATGTCTGCAGATGAAGCTCCCTTACCGCATACCCACGGAGCACAGTTTTTGTTGGAACAAAAGGTATTTAAATTTTCAGAATTTGGTCGCCTGGTTCTGATGGCATTCTGCGCAAATGGCACGCTCACAGATTTATGCAAAGGCTAAAGGAGATAGAAATGCCAACAGGGAAACTGCTCCAGAGATCTAGAGAGAAAAATTTACGAAAAAAAACAAGTCCCTACACCCTGAAAAATGTAAAAAATGACTATGATATAATAAAAAATTTACCAGAAGGTTACCGATATTAGGGCAGCAGAGCAGCCCGGCCTTCACAGTGGTACCTGTCCGCTCCAGGTGCGACTCAGTGTAGGTAGGGATGGGCGTCACATGACCGCTTGCCTTCCCAAATTAGCTCCTTAACTGCTGCACTAGTACTACCCGAGATATCAATGGAGGCTGCGGAGAAGGGTGAGATTAGACAAGGATCCATTCATCATACGTCCCCTATGCCTTCGCCTCCCTCCCAAGTCTGTGATGCAGATAGAGGAAATGGAAGCAGAAAATCGATGAAGGGAACAATAGACAGGGACACGTTCCAGAGTGGGGGCCGGAATCTAGGAGCAGCGCCAGTCAGCGATGAGGAGAGGTACTTATCCAAACCCTTTGTTAGCAAAACACGTTTCAAGGAGACAGCGGAACAATCTAAGAGCTGCATCAACTAAGCGGCATAAACTGGCCAAACGTCCAGGCCACGTCGTGGACGGAATAGTATTATTGCTTGGGTGTGTGGTAGTCCTTAAGTAGGCGGGACTGATGAGAACGGGAAACCTCATGACACATGTTCAGGCGACTTTGAGAATTACTCTCCAGACAAGTCCGCTAGTCAAAAATGTCCCCGAAATTTTGCAATCTTTAGACTCAAATATAGGAAGAAATGTCAAGGAAAAAGAAGACCAAAAGTCGAAATACTTCTTCGGTTCCTGCGACTTCATGATAGACAAGGGGGCTTGTGGGGGGCTTACGAACCCCCCAAGTTTGAGACAGCGACAGGATGTGGCCAACCGCCAGAGTTTGGAAATCAGGGGGACGTTCACTATAGCTATCACATCTATCATTTATCGATACAGTCGTATTCTTGAACATTGAAATAGAGTTAGTCATTAGTTGTGCCCCCTTACGGTCCTGAGATTCCGTTCAACGCAGCGAGCTAGCGTTGCGGGGCTAGCCGTCGACAGTCCTTTTCCCGCACACTTGGCTGTGACACAATGTAGAGTTCTACTCAAGTACTTATACCGTATATACACAATCTGTAGCCTTGGGTGAAACTATTGGTACTATGAGTTTATAAGTCAGAGGTGTATAAACCAATCTTTGGTTTTGTCAAGAATGGACGGGAGGAATCAAAACTACCAAAAGTTTTTTTTAACAATAGAATTTTACAAAAGCGCACAGTATAATACGAGTATATAAAAACAATTGAGGAGAAGGAGGAGGATGAACATTCCCTCACACCCCCCACTTCCCATAGAGGCACTAAATGTGATCAAATCAAACAATCTCAAAAGGAGAGTACGCCAAGAGATGATCACCATAGGATCACCTCGGCCGGATATTATATGACGGGTTGTACGAGCTTGTAAGTTTTCAATGCAACAATCATGAGAATCAGTAATTTCTTACTAAAAATGTCAAATTAATAATATAAAGCAGCAAGATGGCCAGAGCGGCACTCTATGGTACAGGGTACGCAAACTATCTACATTGAGTACGAAAACCAGAAAATGACGGTGGGAAGTACATATTCCTGCTGCAGCAGCATTCTTCTATTTCCAGCACTCACTCCCACAATAAATCTATTGTTCAGCTAGCACAATCCCTCATTGTTTGCAGTAGGGTCACCAATTTCAATATTAATTTTTATCTGTATTAATATAAGTAAACTCGATTATCTATATAGTATTCAAACCTGAAAAAGACACTGGACAGGGGGCATAGCTAGAAAATGGATGGGACCACATAAACAAAACTTATTTTTTTGCGAGAACAACACCCCCCCCCCCCCCACTCCCACTCACTTAGAACCTTTGTTCAGAGAAACAACGACTACGGACAACATTCAATCAGTTGTGAGGGGCAAACCAACCCCACCCCAAGCCAGAAAAGCCCCACCTGAGTTGCTTGAAGGTCCCCAACCTTATAAGGTAGAGAAGAAGAGCTTAGATGACCACACCTTAAGATCAGCAAGTCAATGGCCCCTTCCTTATAGGTAGAGCGCTTGTAAGACGCCAACCTGTGAGGTAATGCAAGGAGGCTCCCCCTATAAAGGTAAGCACAGTGGGCCCCCCCTGTAGTTAGAAAGAGAAACCGCCCTCTATCCCCTGCAAGGGGGTAGAGAGTTGATAAGACCACCGTGTAGGTATGCAGAAAGGCCCGCCCCCATCAGGTAAGCCAGGAGGCCCCCCTTGTAGTAGCCCGAGACGCCCCCTCTTAGGTAGAGAGCTTAGAGAGACCCATGTAGTTAGACCAGACGGCCCACCCCCTTATAGGTAGGAGAGGCTAGGTAAGGAGACACCTGTAGGAGGCAGGAGCCCCCCCCCAACAAAAAAGGGTAGCCCAGTAGAGGCCCCCACCCCCCTGCAGTCAGCAGAGGCCCTCACCCTATAGGTTAGAGGCTTAGAGAGAGTACACCAATGTAGGTAGGCGCAGAATTCTCCCCAATAAAAGATAGCCGTAGGGCCACGCCACCCTTAAGGTGCGGGAGCTAAGAGAGACATGCTGAAAAGGTAGTTCAGGAACCAGACCCCCTTTAAAGTTAGGCCAGTAACGCCCAACG
The DNA here is from genome assembly GCA_036250615.1 of Ptychadena robeensis. Taxonomy (NCBI): domain Eukaryota; kingdom Metazoa; phylum Chordata; class Amphibia; order Anura; family Ptychadenidae; genus Ptychadena; species Ptychadena robeensis. The sequence continues at coordinate 2,877,893 of CM070036.1, read as the reverse complement.
TATTAGCCAGGCCTCCCCAATAGGCAGTTAATGCAGAAGCATGCCCTAGCTGTCAGACGCTGTCCAATAACAGAAATTTCTCCCAGTCATCAGGGTGACATAGTCACTCATATCCCTCTGCACGTGGGATTGAGTAGGAGGTGGGGGGGGTGGGCAGACGGTGCCGGCTGGTGGAACATTAGTTTTATTGTCCCGGAGCATGCAGAGGGAAGAAAAAAGCCAACTTTGCACCTGCCTGCCTCTGACTTAGGGGGGGGGGGGGTGGTCAGAATAGAAAAATTTAAAAAAGTAACAAGGCAGCGGATCGGGCCCCTTTGTGGCTTGGGCCCCTGGAATTGTGGTTCTACGTAACTCGTACTGATCCCACGTCCCACACACTATAGGAAATGAGTATGGAAAGGTCATCCAGACCACTTATCCCACTGCCTAGCATGCTTAACACACATAAATAAACAACCACTAATATAACAAAGGGAAATCCATGTATTGTAAAAACTCAAGAACATAGTTACACACAGATCTCCCCCACTGTAATCCATTCTGCTCTCGATCACCCTTTAACGGAGGGACTGGGTGGTAGGGAGCAGCACTCACAGCCTGGGGGCGAGGCACAATAAAAGCACTGCTTAGGCCCCGGGGGTTGTTCCCGATCTAAAACACATGCATGTCCTCGAAGGTAATTGTTGGGAATGTTGACATTAGCATTGAGGAATTTCGCTTACACATTGACAACTGGGTATGTCCATACAGTCATGTACCAGACTGAAAGCCGCTACACCAGCCAGCAAGGTGACGTATGGACAAGGGCAGTAGTGTGGGACCTTTTTTCTTGACATGCTGCGCCTAGTGATAAACATACCTGCAGTGAACTGCTACCGTCTACGCACTTTTTTTTCTTTTTTACAGAGTAGTATGGGGACATTCCACACTACTGCGCATTCGTTGAACGTTCACCTGCATTACATTTTATCGAACAGGGTAGCTCACAGGACTGCGCAGCACCCATGGGAAAACGTGACTACACAACAGATTACTGGAGGACATGTTTTTTTTGTGTGTGGTTTTAACATTAGGGAACCACAGCTGGGGTGGAAGGGTTGTTGAGCAAGTGGCATAGTCCTTGCGGGGACGGGGAGCGGATGGGGCGAGCGGTACCCATCCAGCGTGGGAATTCAAAGGGTGAGCAGCCACAGACTGGTACAGGGGGGCTCGGGGGTGGGGGTGTGGGGGTTATTGTAACATGGTTCTTCTGTTATTTCATTCATTGAATTCACCTTTTTATCGTATTATGTGACTGATTTTTTTTACATTTCTTTAGTCTTAGAACGATAAGAGGCTGGGAGATCGCTATAGAGGTGGCAGGGTGGGGTTCCAAGGAAATTGCATATTTTATATTCACATACAAAAATCATTAAAATCTGTAAAATTCTCCTTGCATTTCAATTGACATCAGTATGCGAATGTTCTACTGAAAAACCTGACTGTCATTATAATACTGTGGAACCTCTGCCAGAGCGAATGAAGGAGAGGGGATTTATGAACGATCGATTTATGATATGTGGATAAGTGGCTGCGCAAGCTAGAGAGAAACAAAGAGGGATTCCACTATGGTTAAAATGATGTGGTAATATTAGGCTCTAAATGGCTGGGATGAGGATATTGTGATAATAAAACTGGAAAATAGAATATGTTTGACCTGCCCCACCCCCGCAGCTGACACACCCACATACCCTACACCCCTAACGGCTCGGCGCGAAATCAGCGCCACAATCGAACACGCGCCACCTTAATTACGAGCCATGTTATAACTTTGTAGATCAATATCATTATATGGAGGGACCAGAATCTTCATTCACGAAATGAAGTAAGTGCCAGAACACAAAGGGGTGGCGTGGCCTGGAATTCTAGACGCGCATGCCGGCCCTGCACTGTGACAAGTCATCAAGCGCGGTCGTTCCTGCAAGGAATCGAAAATAAAATGAAGTGAATATTCATATGGAGTGGCTTTACCTGATAGAGCACCTAGTGAATATGAAGACCTAATATGTATATCTAGTTCTTATAGAACCAAAAATACCCCATCTACACCTCAACCAACAGGGAGACGTGCCGCCACCCATGACAGTCACAGAGCTTGCCGACTTCTAAGAGGGATACAAAGAATCATTATAATGCACAAATGTCTGTATAGGAAAACACACAGGGTGCTAAAGCAGACCTCAATTCACCACTATGTGAATGCCGCAGCGTTGTTTACCAGCAGAGCATCAGTTCGGTATCTAAAGGCCATTAAGTTCTACTGGGTGTTGACTGCTAACCGCAAGCGCTGACATGTCCCGAAAAAACTCATCTACCTAGCCAGGACTGCCGCTGAATGCAAACACATAGGGTGTATAGTGGAAGTGAGTTGATCTTCATTTCATCTCACAAGAGGATTAAGGACAGAGGGAAAGAGAGAGAAACCAGCCAGCCCATTCACATGTGCAAGGAATCATTACCATCAGTGCATGAGGCACCGACCTCAAGATCAACGGCCTCATCAATAATTCCAACGTACTGAGTGAGGTTCTCTCCCCATGTTTATCCAGTGTGGGACGTCTCAGAAACCCGCTCACAATGAATCCGGTGTAGAGACGCAAATGACAGTCCATACTTGTCCTTCTCATATCTTCCAGCGGTACTCAAGAGGAACATGAGCACCTTATGACAAAGCTGATCCACAATCAGGAGGTTGTGCTTGTCACGAACATATCCACACGCCCAAAGAGGGCAGCCAAAAACTCGTAGGCCTACCCTCACCATACCAATGTTAGGGCAGGCATTGGGTCAAGCAGACCCTCATTTCCCTCTTAAATACCCAACTAAGAACACCGGATCTCCCAACTGATCTGCACCCCTGGAAGGCATCAACAAGTACTGCTCTAGCCCCCAGCACATTGAGAGGGGACCAAAAGTTGGTAGATAGTGAAGGGGGAGACAGGAGGGAGGCTGAGGAGAGTGAGATGTCCTTAGGTGTCACCATACCATCTTATGCTTGGGTAGTATGGTCCCACAAGAGGATCGGCAGGCAATACCGATGCGTTTGAACTCTGTCCAAAGTGGACGCACCCCAGATTTGCCAGCCTAAAGTGGCCGCCAGCGGGTGGGGAATTGGTCACGTGTAGGGGCTCCGGACCAAGGGGCCCACAAAGTTGCCCTCAAGGCTTTTTCTCGTGCCAGACAGCAGCTCGCGCGAGCAGATCAATAAAAGAAACAGAACCAGGAGCCTTGATGCGAACGCGTGATTAGACGCTTATGCAGGGAGTGTTCTTTCTACAATGGAAAATATAAAAAATAGATCTCATCAAGGTCTTAGGTATTCACTCCCATCCACCAATCCGGCTGATGCCATCTGGGTGCAACTCAGAATTTGGATTCTGAATTGTGGGGGGTGGCTGGGCCGCATTATGGGGACACAGCCCTGGACGTCTACAGCCCTCGCACCACATTTCACCCATATTGAGTGGGCTTTGCCCGTAGATTTGACACTTTACTAGGTAATTTTTGATTTTTTTATCTGTGACCTCTAGAATTGGTCCTATTACATCGTAGAAGGGCAAAAGAGAAGGTGGCCTATGGTAGAAAAGTGGGGAGGAAGTCGGCCTTTAGGGCCACGGGATAGGATTGCCATCAGAGCATCCAAAAAGCACAAAAGCACCCCCACGTTAGTCCGTCGCTAGTACCACCTTATTGTCAGCGTACCAGGGATAGATGCAGTCTTTATAACTGAGCCAAGGCTGACACTTGCACCAAAAGACACGTTGAAAGTAGGGTTCGAGGCAGCAGGTGCGCGAGCCTCGGACCTTGCAAATGGCACAAGTTTCGAATCCGTGCCCCAACACGCAGATGGTAGCGTACAGCCACCTTACGCAACCCATCCCACTGGAAAAGGGGATTTCACATGTACATAAAAAAATGACGACATTACCACAAAAATGAGGGGGGAGGGGATATCCTCCCACGAGCGCTATGCTTCGGGATGGGGGAGACCACACCTTTGTTTGTGTTCAAAATGTTTGTTAATGTAGATTTTTTTATTTTTATGTAAATGACCTGTTTCGAGATGTCAAGTTAAGAATTGTGTATTGAGACCCTTTTATCAGGTAGTTCTGGTAAGGCTGTTGGATGGAAAAGGGAGGTGAAAAACAGTGTGGGGTCCCCCTACCGAACATAACCAGACTCCTATTAGCCAGGAGGAAGAAAGGTGACCAAAATGAAACATCGTATCAGAGGTAAAAGGGATCTGGATAAGGCAAAGTTCCTAGAAAGAAAGGGAAAGACGAGACAAAGTAAAACAAATAGAGGAGGGGAATAGAGAAGTAAATGGGGCGGTGGGGGGGGCGTAGGGGGCGGGAGGGGAGGAGGGGGGGAGGTCAGAAAGAATAAGCGGGGCGGGGTTGAGGGGGTGGGGAGCGGGGGAAGTGGGGGGGGAGTAAAGGCTGCAGGGGGGAGGAGGGGGGGCTGGGGGAAGGCGGGGCGGCGAGAGGGGGTGTGGAAGGGGGGGGAGGGGGAGGGGTGAGTGGGGGGGAGAGCAGACTGTGGGGTTGCCGTTTAGGCGTAAAATGGGTGTAACGCGGGGGGCGCGAGGAGAGGGAGTGGGGAAGGGGAGGAGAGGGTGAGGCGGGAGGGGTACGAATGGAGTGAGTGGAGGGTGACGGAAAGACACAGAGAGAAAAATAAAAAAACAGGGGCAAAGACATAAGCAGGAACGAATAGAAAGGCCTCAAAGGAGCGTCAGAATAAATGACTAGACTAGTAACACCTTTGTAAATAATCCCCAGGCAAAAATCAGGCGGGTACCATAAACGCGCATTGCGTGGACATACAAGCAGGGGTGTGCTTTTAAATCTTCGAAAATGGTATGGCCAGTAGTTGTAGAATCCGCTTGATCAATAGAAGGAGATGAGAATGTCTACACGATAAAGGAGGGTCTCTGCCTCGTGGTTGGGTTACTATAGAGGACCATCTCACAAGCTCATCCCTACCAGACCTGAAGGCAGTCTCTGCTCAAAGAGCGAAGAAGGAACTGAATGGGGTGTTGATTTTTTTCTCAACTCTTGATATGGTGTAAATTGATATTTATATACTACCAAAAGCGTGATATCTAGACGCAACAGGAGTGTCACGGGGCTGTGGCACAACTCAACAGACCCCGGGGTATGGAATGAAGACTGGAAATGAAGGTGCTCTGTGGGATTTTCATTCATATAGACAGTGCTGACCTGTTAAGCCTGGAGCAGCAACGAAGTGTAGGAGGAGGCCCCGGGGCGCCTTGACCAGCAAGGGGTAGCTGGTGGACGTGGAATGTCGGATGAGGTAAAGGGGCTTGGGAGCGAGGGGCCGCGAGTCACCGAAGCTTGAACATAAAGCACGGGCCAGACAGGGGGAAAGTTTGCATCCTTTGGCCGGTGGATGTCACCCACAACACCCCCCCTGATGGTTTTAATGTTACCTTGGTTTTATTCGTTTTCGTTTCTGGTTATCGAAAATGTGTTTTTCGTCAACAGCAGGGCGGAAAACTCGGCTTGAGGCCGCATAAGAATAGTGGAGTTGAAAGAGCTAAGCGTGGGAGTGCAGTAGTGGAGCGGGAAGCCACTTGATGGTGAATGACAGACAGGGGCCGGGGGGTTAGGCCCCCCATTTCTGCACTCCCGGAGTGAAGAAATAAATGCAAGGAGGTTACCATTGAGCACCAGTATTGGAGAGGAGTAGTGCCGGTAAGTTTGGTGGTGGAAAGACCAATTTCGGGGGGGGCAACGGTCGAGTTCTCCAGGGGGTTTGGTAGTTGTTAATAAAAGGTCTATTTAATGTTTAATATGAGTATTTAAATGTTATTTTAATGTTTGACACAAATTGGTGTGGCGCCGCAAGTCTGTAAAATTTTTTCAACAAGTTACTTCTATAAAATTTTTAAACAAATTTCACAGGGACCTTGGTATTTAATTTAGGTGATACAAGGGTGTTTAAGTGACGGGTAAAGGATTACAGGGTCTCATGGATCCCTGGGTCAAGGCCAAATAAACGAGAAGGAAACATTACCCCTGTCATCCCCACATATTCCTTTACAATGAAAAAATATATCATCCACCTGGGAAAGTTATGAAAAAGTATTCCATACAGTCTATACATTGGATAATATTTTACTTCAAAGTAATTGCCAATTAGTTATAAAGTATTAACTAGTATTATATTAAAGGTTGTCGGGGGTTGTGCTGTTCAACACTTTGAATATATCAGATATACCACATGTCCTGCTGAGGCCTAGTGGTTCTCCTACAGAACACCAGTGGTGACATAGGGAAGATGGTGGGAAAAATGACATTAAACTGGAAGCCATTAACTAGGACAGTGTCATGATAGTTAATGGCGCCAAAATATCATATACAGCAACAACCAGACCAGCAGGAAGATATCGAGGGTAAGGATTGGTTTTATAGTGGACTTGAATGTCTTCACAGGTAAGTAATGTGCCTATCATTCGGGATACGATTGACTGGACTCATACGTGTCTGTTGAGAGTTTATGGCAGCCAAGGCCGTTCTGGAATTCTTACCTTTGGTACCTTACGGTACACTGAAGGCAATTGACGCATAACGCAGTGTTAAAATCCGAGACCCACACGTTGGTATAGGGCAATCGCCGGTAGAAGGGGGGCGAAGCAGTATGTATAAAGATACATGAATGTAACGAATTCCGCCCCTATCCTTCAGTACAACCGCTAAGGCATGTGAATGCAGTGGGGCCACCAGGCCTTGTGAGATGGGTGGAAACAAACCAGGTACATTTACAATTAACCGAATGGAGGTCTATGGACCTGGCCCCCCTTCCGTAGTCACCATATGATCGGTGAAGCGGCACAACCCCGGAAATGAGCAGACAGAGAGAAACAATTATCGCAGCTCTCCGCGGTATGCAGCGTTTATGGGAGCCCAGTTAATCCAGAGCAGGGCTAGTCATGACGCTGGGAGGGATAATTCAGTTATGTACATTAAAAATATAAATAAATTCCATATACTAATACTTACCTTTCAGCCAGTCTTTATCCACACAAACAACTCCCGAACATAGAAATGATATATTCTAACTTTCCCCTTTCTCGCTTTATGGCGCGTTATACTCTGGTGGGAAGGTGTCTGATCTTCCAAGATGGCTGGCACACAATTTAGGCTGGAATACATGGCTCGGAATTGAGCCGACAGGAGATCCGCTACTGTCCGGCTTCCCCGATATCGGGAGCCAGCTGTCACCCGTCCTATACTTGAATGGGGAACCGCGGGTCCCTATTCAAAGGATAGGATATTGAACAGGTTTACAAACATATTGGTTACCTGTTCGGCCTAGCCAATTTATTGATTAAAAAACAGCACATTTCAAGCGGTAGATTCTATTTGACAGCTCAGTTGCTCATGTGAAACACGCGCGGTGCTCGGCTGTCCGAAATCTGGGAAATAATAGGCCTGTGTATTCTACCTTTCCTTTCCTTCTCTAGTCTAGTTTAGTCCTGGTATCAGGCAAATCGAAACATCCATACTATTATGTCTTTGTGTCTATGTGTTTCATATTTAAAAAACCAAAATCTAGACCAGGCAATAAGCGCCCAGGAGGCCACTACCCATCCCTTGGTATTTTAACTTGGCCTTGAGGCATTTGATACGTGAGATCCTGGAATCAGATGCATTTAAAATAAATCTGTAGACTGTTTAACATCCTACCAATGACTGTTTGAGGTTTCCTCACCCGGGCGGCGCTCAGAAGGGCTGCAGCTAGGACCAGGCAAGATGGCTAAAGTTTCATATGCCCAGAGTCAGATGGGTTACACGACAGCCAATTACCGAACCCATCTCCAGTAAAAAAAAGGGGATTTACTGTAAATATAAAATAAAAATGAACTTCACAAAAAAAGGGTGGGGTCTCCTCCACCGAGCGCTATGTGCGGGACAGGGGGGGACCCCACCCTTTTTTTTTTTGGTCGAAATTTTTTTGAATGTAATTTTTTTTATTTGATGGTAAATGACCCGTGATTATAGTAATATTAGATGTATTGCCCCTGCCCTTTTCTCCTGGGGAAGTACAAAGAGTGAGAGTCTCTTCAGGCATGATGCTTTCTTCATCAGCAGATGCACTGAGGAATGAGGCAACTCCCCCTTGCGACATCCGTGGTTGGGCAGACACAACTAAATTCTAAAATGGGCATCAGATGAATAAGTGGGTGTGATAATGCTCTAATATGTAAACAATGCTATTTCCTGCCTCTTTTATTGCAAACTGAGGTATTTTGACCCTTTGAATAAACTTCTGGCAACAGTTTATATCTGAACAAACAAATATATACTGCTTTTGATAAAACATACATTATATAGCAATATATCTTATAGGTCAACATTTCTTTTAGTTGGTTACCAAAAAAATCAATATATCACATTGACACATATCACGTATTTTCCGGCGTATAAGATGACTGGGCGTAGAAAACGACCCCAAGCTTTTCCAATTAACATAAAGAGTTTGGGATATTCTCGCCGTATAAGACTACCTCTCTTTAAATGCACACCAAATAAAAAAATGTATGTCTACTCTGACTTTCAACCCCCAGAAATCTAAAAACGTAATGTAGCATAATACAGTTGTGTATGAAGTGAAGTTTTTGTACAGATATTTAACCTCCCTAGCGCACTGCCCATACCGTGCTGTTTTTAACAGCACGGTACGGGCAATCGCGGCTGTGCACACAGTACACTGCCTGCAAATCCCCCCTCCCCCTGCCTCTCTCCACACAGCCGGCATCATTAATGATGTCAGCTGTGTGGGCTGGAAAGCCTGCGTTCCTCCATTAACATGGAGGGCTATGGCACCGCCCACCCCCCGCCCCCTTCCGCGTCACCGGTGACGCCGCGCAACCCCGGAAATGCTGCAGCTGGTAAGAGAATCACCGTAGCTTTCTGGGGATATGCGGCATGCGGGACCCCAGCGCATCCAGAGTTTGTTCTTCACACAAACTCTGGACGAGCTGGGCTCGTCACAACCGCTAGGGAGGTTAATGTGTTCTAGCTTTAATCTCAATATCCCTGCAATACCAATGTCAGCCACAATGCACAATGTCGCTAGTGAGCACACTTGCCGTCAGTAGCAGCCAGCTACTTTCACAGACATCGGGAAGGAGAAGGAGGGGGTGAGGGGGATTCTGAAGATCTCTCCCTCTGTTGGCTCCTGTCAGCCAGCGCGCAGAGCATGGATCGGGGGAGGATGGCCAGGAGAGCACCCTAGCACTAGTGATGATCACGAATATTCGGATTCCGAATATTAATCGCGAATATCGTCAATTCG
>CM070036.1:2841140-2851483 GCA_036250615.1 Ptychadena robeensis | reverse complement strand
ATCATACCAAATAGGTTTTCATGAGATTTTAGCATTCAAATGATACATTTGATCATTTTTGAATGTACTTTTTTAATAATAATTGTGTGTTTCAAACATAATTATATTCTACTAGACTAGTCTACTAGACCCTGGTACGGACATATTTTGGGAAGTTACAGGCCTACAACGCAAAAAAATAATTCCATTAGAGTCTATGGTGTGATTTTGGTACAGAAATCTGGACCTTGCAAGACCAATGTGTACCCTCCTATTGTTGTCGAGGATCTTCTACTTGCTGGGCAATGTGTCACCCAGTCACCCTCTGGGAGTGTTGAGCGCCCCACTTAAGGCCTTCTGTAATTTTCAACTTGATCACCATTGGCCTGCACCTTCAAAACACATCTTCTCATAGAAACCACCATACCTTTATCTCCCTATAATGATAATCCCTGATAATAAACTCTAAAACTTAATTCCAAAGTTTGAGTTTTTCGGAACGTGTAAGGTCGAGGTAAGGACACGAGAGTTTCAAGGCGACAATCCGATCGCTTTCAGTTTCCTTGACAGGAAGAAGCAGCTACTAATTCACACATTGACATCTGTGAGTTCGGAGGTAATGAGTGCTTCATTCTATTGAAATGCCGGCTGCGTTAGAGAAAGTTAGATTCTGTTTAACTGATAGAAGTGGGACGAGTTCGGTAATTTAATTCTTTTTTTCTCTAATCACATTTTATTTTAACTTTTCAAAAGCAAACATAGACAAACCAACAGGAACAAGTAAAAATAAAGATAAGAAGGATAGGGTTACACATGAAATAATACAAAATAATTGGAAACAACGCTAAATGCAATTATTTACAGAGGTGAACAGGTTCAGGATCAACCAAACGACTCGGAGGCGGACGTACTGCTTAAACCCTTTTATTTAACTCAATAACAGAACCAAAATAAGAAAACTATGAACTCCGAGAGATAGCCCTGACCACTGGGGTACTCCATCTAACCTTGGCTTGCTGGAGGTTCAGCCTATGCCTTGGATGGGGACAGGTTCTCTTCTCAGACAGAGCGAGAGGTTCCTGGCACGGTACACAGTAAAAGCAGGGCCCGGAGGATTCTGGAACACTGTGATACCAACGGACTGCTTCCGCAAGCCTGGGTCTGCCCCACTCCACTCGAAGGAAGTAGATGGGGTAATCCTGAATCGGGCTGGCTGCAGGGCAACTGGGCATTATTGAGGAAGCGCGTACTATCAGGTCGGTCTGCTGTACACACGCCAGCATTAACAAGTAGTCTGGAAACAGCTAGAGTACCCAGTTGATGCCGTCCCATCAGGACTCGTTGCTCCAGGCTGCCCCTCCTCTTCCTGGGAGTCACTCTTATACTCCTCATGCCTCGGGGGTTCATGGGACATATCATTAAAGGGAACAGCGACTGGAGAGGCCAGCGTAGCGTAGGAATATATTCAACTTCTGACAGCAATTATAAGTGACCAGGAAAAGATGAAAGTGAGGCTATGTTTCCACGGCGTCCATGAGTCCGCCAAGGTCCCTCTGTCAGGACATCCTGTAAGGCAGTGTTTTTCAACCTTCTTTGGGCAAAGGCACACTTGTTTCATGAAAAAAATCTGAGGGCACCGACGATATGCATAATCGCGGCGCACTTCCGGTTCCCCGCCAGAAGTACCCCGCTGAAACGCAGATGCATACCAGCAGCGCAAAAACACCGCCCCTGGACTATAGGGACGCGTGTTGCTAAGCAACCGCATCCTCACAGAGCCGGTCCGTGTATAACACGGCTGTATAAGTCTTATAGTATAAGAGGCAGCTAGATAGGAGGGCCGAGGGTGGGGTCAAAAACCCACGGCACACCAGGCAACACTGCTGTAAGGCATGCGTTATAGAGGTAGGGACCTTTCTACCCATTCTTCTTGTCCTTCAAAATCCCTAAAGTCATGATTGCGAAGGACCGGAAGTGATGTTGGATAAGTCTTTTGGATCCAATGCATTCTCTAAGGATGTGTCAGTGCACCCCCACTTGCACTGGGCACTAGTGATGACCGAACTGCCCACAAGGCGGACAGTTCAGCCGCGAACAAGCATGTTCGCCCTCCTTCTCGCCAGCGAGCAGTACAGGTGTTCGACTCGCTCTGTTCCTAGATAGTTGCCTAGAGGCGGGAAATTTGAATCTGCCCGTGAACGGGCGGTCAGCAGACTATTTTTAATGTCCGATCTGCCCGTTTGCTGACGGAAATGGCAGAAGTTCGCCCATTACTACTGGGCAACGTAACATCAGGATCAGTGTTGTACTCTACGTTGATTTTAATGCAACACATCACACTTGTAAGGCATGTGTTACAGAGGGAGGGACCTTTCTACCCATTCTTCTTGTCCTTCAAGATCCCTGAAGTCATAATTGCAAAGGAATCGGAAGTGATATTGCATAAGTCTTTTTTTTAGGGATTCAATGCATTCTCTATGGGTGTGTCAGTGCACCCACACTTGCGCTGGGCACCGTTGCATCAGTGTAGCGATCTACGTTATTTTAATGCAATGCATCACACCAATGTAAGTGGGTACAGGGTAATTGAAGATAAAAGAATCCATCAACATCCCTCCATTTGCCGTACTTTTTAATGATGTCTGAGGGTCAGCTCTTTAAATGTTGGTTAACTGTTTATTTCCTGGGTGAAGTTTACATTAGATGTAGGACATTCTAATTGTCTTCTCCTTCTCTTTGCAACAATTCAATTTCATCTATAATTCTGTATTTTTCCTTTGAAATGGAAGTCCTGCGGAGAGTCATTATTGAGCATTATATCATTTTTGTGCAAGGAGGCTCGCTCCTCCGATCTGTGGCTGTAACTCAAGCTAAAGTATATCTAAACACAAAACTATAAGTATAATATATATATATATATATATATATATATGGTGTGCATCCGTTTTTTACTCTCAACATACAAAAAACATATTCTTACTTGAGGCAACAGCTGTAAGAAGCTCGAGGGTTCAACAGACCGGAGCAGTGGGCCCATTGTGTCACAGATATCAGCAGGGCCAGGGGATCTGCGTCTGCTGTGGCTGCATTCAGCTCTGAAAACCGCCCTTGCAGCCAAGGGTTAGTGATGGCCGAACATGGATGTTTGCACTCCTTCTAGCCGGCGAGCAGTATGGGTGTTTGACCCGCCCCATTTTCCGGCGTACTATTCTTCCAGCGGCAGGAACAGGAGCATTATGATCCCGTCAGAGGAAGAATCTTTTTACTAAAGACCGGGTAGAGAACCTGGTTTTCCAGTGAAAAACCGCCTCCGAAGACTGGAAGTGACATCAGTGACGTCACATCCGGCAATCGTAACCATGAACTATGCGTTCCGCCTGTTCGCAGACGGACCTGGACATAGTTCGGACACCACTACCAATGGTTAAGTGTCCAGCCATTGGAGCTCCCTCTGCTTGATTCCTGTGGTTGTTGCTCCTCCCTCCTGCCCTATATAAGGAAGTGTCAGGCTACAAGAAGTTGCCTGAACTTTAGCTATTTTCATGTGTTTGTCGGAAAGCAGGCCCAAGGTACGTGAACAGAGGAAACACACACCGGTTGTGTTTAACAAATAAACTTTACTGAGGTTAAATCAGAATACAACTGGGTAACTCTATTGGCAGTAGCCAGTAGTGTTGAGCCTGAATATTCGAATTTAGAATATATTCAGCGAATATCGGCTATTTGATAATTCGCGAATATGGCAGCTGATATTCGCAATCTCGAATATTCGCATTGAAATGCTTATGGGCATGGAATGCGAATATATATTCGCAATGCGAAAATAGATAGCACATGTGACCATTCATTTTAAAGGTAATTACAAGGTAATTGCGAATATAGAATTGAATATTAGTTGAATTATTCGCGAAATATCGCAAATTCGAATATTGCCTATGCCGCTCATCACTAGTAGCCAGTCCTTGTAGGTTGAGACTATAGCAGGGCAATGCTCCCTCACCACGTGGCTGTCCGATTGGCCTAGTCATCCTTCACTTGCTGCCAGGAACTGTTTGGCGGTCACCGAAAGCCAGAGCCCAATCCAGGCGGCCATATCAGTGGACAGCCGCTGGGGTACAATTACAGTGGGGCTGATCCAGAACAAGGGATAGCTGAGAGGACGCTCCTTCCTCGCAAGGCTGTGACACCACACCCCTTCCTTAGAGAACTCTAAAACTCGTCTCTGGCTCCTCACTTCCTGTTCCTCCTCCTTTTATCAGCTTTGCCCTGGAGCTCCCCCTGGTGAAACCCTCCCGCACAACAGCACCTCCATCTACCTGGGGCACCTCCTCACATGTTTGCCACCAGCCTTCTTTGCAATATCCTTGACTTCCCGGTCTGTTGCAAAGTCCATCACTCCTCAAAGGGTGATCTGGTGAACACCAGGCAGCCTCTTAGACTCTGCAACCCGGATTGCACCTCTGCCAACTGTGCAATTTGGTCCAGTGGGTCTTCACCCTTAAATTCCACCCACTGTCACTGTTGCTCCGATGTCAACCAACATGACACGTTGCTTCTCCAGGCAAATGTGACCTTGTGAACATGTGAACTAGAGTCTTAGGCAGACGTGGGCAAAAGGCCCGGGGCCACAATTCAATTTGGTCCTTTGCCACCTCGGTGTTAAGATTCCCTGCAATAAGTGGAGATAATGCCTAGAGGATGATTGTTTGGGTCTCTTCCTAGAGGCCGTAGTTTCCCTGTAATAGAATATTTAAGGTCCTCTATCAAAAATACCTATATATATATATATATATATATATAAGCCCAGCTTTAGAGAGACTTACAGAGAGACACTCTCTACAGATCAGCACTGCCCCTTCTCCTGAGTAAATACTGATGTGCAGCATGTTACAGCAGAGAGGAGGCACTGAGGAGAGAGACTCATTTTGGACTCTCTGCTGTGCCTCCTCTCTGCTTTCTGGTATTCCCTCAGGAGGAGGGGCAGTGCTGAAGGCCCAGAATGAGTCTTTCTGTGAGTCATTTTTTTTCTTGATTTCCATTCAGAAAACTTGGGTGTGTCTTATGGTCCAGGCGTCTTGTGTATACCATATATTTTCAGTAGTTATTGAGAAATATATTTATTTATCAATATTGAACCATAATTTGAAGTCCAGATTATTTCATATTTAAATATTCTTTGCTTTTATAATGTATCCTCTAATTTCATATTGCCCATAAGATTCAGGAACACAACAAAGACTATTTCAGAACCTGAGGAGCAGGATCAAATGAACAGCAAATCAATGATGCCCTCCAGCAACATGCTGCGCAAACCACAATACCGCAGGACAATCAGGCTACATAGGCCACCTCGGCTCTTGTAATTAGTAATCCCACCTCCTAACGAGGACTCAAATTACATATAAAAGCGGTGGGCACATATTGCCGCATAATTAATAGGATGTTCTGAATAAGTGGCGTCACATGTCTTTGTAATGATGATATTCTATCATTAATCCCAGATATTGTTTGCATTGGGTTGTCAAAACATCTAGCGCAGCTTTCATTAACTTTTACGTGACGCTCAAGTCACCCGGCTCATTACAAGTCTAATTATAAATGACTATTTTTAATAAATTATTTTATTATGTCCTGAGATTTATAACGTGGAAGATTAAGCCAATTAGCTTTTAATTAAGACTCACATTGGAATTTTTGCTTATTCATGATCCCAGGCGGCACCTGCCGCAGTTCTTTCTCGGTGACTCTGGTGACCGTGACTGACCAGCAGAGAACTGGTCTTCTATAGAGAAAAAGGTTTATCAGGCTCTATGTTCTAGTGTGCATGAATGGCGTTACAGAGCTCCAGGAGCGGGCGGGCAGGGGGGCACGCCTATGTCTCACAGGTCAGGCGGCTGCAGGTAGGGGGCCCAATCTAGTGGGCACACAGACCTGACTGCGCCGGCACTGGTTACCAGTCTGTCTTCTTTATAGTTTTGGTGGTAGTGATAGAACATCTGTGTAAATTGTATGGTGCCTTCCACGTTTCCCTGAAAATAAGACAGTGTCTTATTTAAATTTTTGCCCTACGTCTTATTTTCGGGGGATGTCTTATTTTTCCATAAAGAAGAATACGGCACTGGGGTATCAGGGTGGGGGGATCACTTAAAATGACACAAGGGAATCAGAGGGGGAATCAAAATGGCACAGGAGACTCGGAGGGGGGACTACCATTTTAATAACCCCTTCTGATCCTCCTGTGTCATTGTGATTGCCCCCTCTGATCCCCCTGTCCAAAGTTACTGTACCATGACTGTATGATGTTGAGACGTGATGCCACACAGTGGGAGGGGCAATCTCAGAAAATCTCGCCCCTCCTGCTATCAGAAATTTCTGACAGAAACTGTGCTGCTGAAGATAATGACAAGTGACCTACCAGATGGCATGGAGCTGCTAGATTGGAAATAAACATTACTGTTGTGGTATTGCTTGGTGACTGCAAGAGGTAGGAGGCCTCAGAAGCCTCCAGTGATATGCATAGGTTTTTCCCTCCCCGCCAGCTCTTCCAGCAAGGAGATTAGCTGGGGAGCTGTCATATGTGAGATCTGCCCATGGCTCGATCTCCCATTTGAACTGTTTAATTGCTTATGCCAACAGAGCCCTGTTGGTATAACCAATGAAGAGAGGGATAGATAACCTTCCATCTATCCCTCTCTCCGTGTCTGTGGGAACTGCAATCACTGCAGCTTCCACAGGCATAGCCAGAGAGGAGAGGTAGAGCAGAGCAGAGAAGAGAAGACTGGGCAGCCTCCTGCCCCCCCCTTCTCCTGCTCAGTGAAGAGGTGACATGATGTGCCGTGAGTGTACTGCTGCTAGTGACATCTACTGGCTGAACTTGATATTGCATTAATTTAATCAATTGCATTAACCCAATGGATATGAACACTTTTACATATCACATTTTTCATGGTTTTCCTGCTTTAAAAACTGGGTGCGTCTTCACATTTCACAGTAATATGATGAGAGACCTAAATCGTATCAGTTTCCATGAGGTCACTGCAAATAAACCGTAAAGACACCGAGATGACTCTCTAAAGCCGACCATAGACGGTTCAATTTCCCAGAGGTCGATTGGGATGAGGCCTACATGGGTCGATTGATAGAAGTGATCGCATGCCTCTAATAAGGTCCCTCGATTCCCGATCGATCAACTAAAAATACATGTCGATTGTTTGTGCAATTTCTCATCGTTTCTGTCGATCTGTTGATCCCTGGTGGTGATCGATCAGTCAGAAATCGTGCAAAAAATCAAGACTATCTAGGCCAGCTTAACCTTCTGAGCGTTCTCCCCGAATTAACTCGGGCTGAGTTTCATGCATCATGAAACTCAGCCCCAGTTAGCCGAAGGAACGCCCGAGGTCTCGCCGTCTTCTTCATGTATGCCGATGCTTCCGGGTCCGCCCCCGATCGCGTCACTGGTGACGCGAAGGGGGCGGGGGTAGGCAGCGCCATAGACCTCCATGTAAATGGAGGGGCATCGCCTTTCTCCAGCATAAGTCCGGCGTCTCCAGTGACGCCGGGCTTATGTAAACAACCTTCAGCTGAGCAGGAAATCGCGGCGGAGCACACTGTGCTCCGCCGCGATTGCCCGTGGCATGGTTTTGAAAAACCCTCAAAACCATGAAACGCTCAGAGGGTTGAAGCGGACCTACCACCAGAAAATGGTCTGCTCATGAATGGCACTAGAAGTGCCGATAATAGAGAGGAATGCATTAAAAAAAAACTCAACTCTAATAATTGATCTAAGAAGATCCCTCACTTCCTGGCCCTGATTACGTATAGCAGCTGCGAGACGTCACGAAAGCGAAGTGTTTGCTGGGTGATCTTGGCAATGAGGAAAATTCCCATAGAAAACCATTGAACGCCCCCAGTGGCCACTCGCGATATTGCACGCGAATCTAACCCTCAGAAGCCTGGTGAATAAGGATGGAATCGCTCATAGAATTCTACAGAAGAGCAGGTAAGTATATTATTTTAGGATCGCGAAGCCCTAAGCCACCATCATACCAGCTCAGAGGTGAAACTTAAATTTTACATGTTATTTTTACATATTGAGTATCATAAGATATGACTATTACATTGTGTAAGTAAATACCATAGAATGACATGACATAAACCAAGGGGGAGCACCCCGACCCCTATACTCCTGTTGTATGGCACATTCTGAGCATCGTCATTACATGACACAAATAAATACTTTGCTCATAAACAATCTAGTACTCCGCTCCCCTTATTGTCAGACAACGGAGCTCGCGCTGGTAATCACAAACAAGGCGCCAGCCTTCCCCACATACATCACAAATATTGCCATCGATAGCTTAATAAGGGACGGATTTTTTTTATAGGCGGCTGAAAAATGGCTTTTCCTGCACAAATCAATGTGAACCAATGATAGGTGAAACTGCCCCGGTGATTCCCGCTAGAACAGCTACGACCAAAAGCATCTCGCAGGACTAATGCGGCCTTTGCGGCATTCCAATTAACGTCCGTGACGGCCCCAGCCGCATCAATTATTCTAATTTACTTATAATAAATCAAAGCTAATTGGAATCTGACTCAGGGTTTGTTCTAATGCGATTGAAATGCTGTATGAGAAGATAAAATGTGATGTATATCACTGGGTGTGGATCAGGTACAGTGATCGGCTCCTACACAGAGGATATAAGTAGTGCTGATCGCGAATATTCAAATTGTTCAGGAAATCGACCCGCGTATGGGGGGCTTAACACTACCCTCTCCACAGGATAACAATGCTGCTGTCCAGGGTGTCTATATTACTTCTAGCAATAGTAGAGTGTTGTACAGATTTATCTTTATTACCACCAATAACTCTTCCTAACTCTGACCACTATCTCCACTAACTAATTCCTCACTCTCACCTCAATCAGTCTAGTGTGTCTTGAGAAAACATTAGCTTTTTTTCAATATTTATGTCCTTGCAACTTTTTGTGTATAAATGTGAGCTTCTAAAACCAGAATTGTATGACGCCTGAAGAAGGGATCAGCGATATCCTGAAAGCTTGCTTCTCTAATGACTTCAGTTAGCCAATAAACGGTATCACTTGAACTCCAAACTCTCTATATTACTCATACAAAGAATAGAAAACTAGTGCAGACACCACACCTTGAATATGCACAACACGTGATTATTCTTGGTTCAGTAGCGCTGTGAAAGGTGAATGAGCCTCCATCCCACATAATACTGCATCATCCTTCATACCACTGTGCGATCTGGCTCACTGTCCTCTCTAAAATGGTTCCTCCTGATGAAACCTCAGTATAAGATAGTTGGAGCTCTAGTGTTTGGGAAGGTTTGCGCCAAAGACAGGCTGTGGGTGGATTAAGAATGTGAAGTCAGCCAATGGACGCTCTTGGGAGAGCTGTGGGCGGGGCAATGTAACTAGAACCTGGAAATGTAGGCGGGGAAGCGTGTGGCCAGGGTCACACGGGGCGATGTGTGCAGTAACATAGAAGAGACACCGTGTGGAGAGTTTTCAGCTACAGGGGCGGGGCGTTCCATCAATAAAACAGCGTGGGGGGAGTGTGTATGGATATCTGTGGACGGGGCCTCGTGTGGAGGAGGCCAGAGAAAGTGTGTTGAAAACTTTGAAGCATTGCGTTGGAGGGGCGGTGTTTAGAGTGATGTGGGCGGGGCTATGTGCGGGTCAGAACTACTGTAAATTGCATTCGCAAAATGCGCATGTACAAGTGCCAATTTGCACATTGAAGGTAATAATGACTGGAGGTCACGAATTCTTGAATTACGAATTTATTGCGAATATTTGTGATGCTGCTCATCGCTAGATGTTAGAGATCGTCGATTATTTTTTCAAAAATTCAACCATTTCAACGATTTTGAGTTAATTGCAAAGATGTACAGGAGGGTTAGATGTATACTACAAAAAAAAAGTATGGTAGAGGACAGTGAGGGAGACAGTGAGGAAGACGGCGCTTAAAACGCACCACATATGGGGTGAGTACCAAACACTATATCCTGGTACTTATCTGAGCAGCTCACCTAAAAAGTTATGTGTACCCCTGGGTAAGCATCCTTTAGAGCCCTCAGACCGGGAGGGTGCTTATAGTACAGAGACCCGAAATTTGTGATGGTGGCCCTGTGAGGAAGGTGAGAAAGGAAACCCACACACACAGTTATGTATAGGAACAACCAACTTCGGACCCTAGGGGTCCACATGCAGGTGGGCTGAACAGAGCAGCCGTCAGAAATCATGGGGCCCGGTACAGCAAAAATGTCCCCACGGCAGGACTTGTTGAGGGGGGGGATGCTAGCAGAGAAATATCGCAACCACCACCATTCCGCGCCA
>CM070036.1:2808921-2820788 GCA_036250615.1 Ptychadena robeensis | reverse complement strand
CTTTGCAATAAGCTGACAAAGTTAGCTAGCACCATGCGAATTTCCGCCAATGCAAATTTTATTAAAAAATGGCGATACTCGCACACGAAATAGCGGCACGGCAAATCAAAAGCAAAGTTATTTTTTAAGTCGAAATATCAGGCTGGTTTTCGACTTTTTCTGCGAAAAGTCGAAATGACCCCATCAAAATTCGACTATGCGAATGTTCGGCGAAAAAGTCGAAATTTCTACTTAAAAATTCGCACTGCAAATTTTTCGACCATCCCTACCCACAAGTCAAAAAGTTTGCCCACCCCTGGTCTTTGGTTGGGTCCTCTGCGTCCTCATATTTTGACACAGGTCAAGAGTGGCCAAATGAGCGCTTAAGACAAGGAGCCAGTGCCGGTTGGACTTGGAGAAGCCACAGAGGAAGTGCAGAAGCGGTAATGCCAATTTGGCATCCTCAATCAGAACTAAGAAACAACTGAGCTGCAGTTCCACGTACTGTATTTTTTCAGGGGTAATCAGGAGTAAAAGCTCAGGGGTAAAAGAGTGCCTGCTTCTTATAGTCCGAATGCTCGTTTCCCGCAAGCTCTCCCAGCAAGATGAGCTGGGGAGGCAGAGGAGCTGTCAGATAGGAGATCAGCACACAGCCAGATCTCCCATCTGAACTCTATTGTTTATATCAGCAGAGCCCAGTGGGAGGGGCTGTCTCTAAAAAGACAACCCTCCTGCTCTCAGAAATAGTTTTTTTTATTTTCAATCTTGGATCTCTGTAGTATCGGCTGAGCTGTAGCCAATACTGTGTCAGGTCTAGCACCTGTGACCAGCAGCATTCCGGCCGATAGCCCTGCCCACTAGGCTGTCTGCCCTCCTGGACATTCCTTGCTACTAAACTCATTCATCTCCCTTGCTCCAGCCTTGCCTTTCTAATTGCCATGATCTCCTGCGCCTGCTACTTCCTCTATTTATATCCAGCCTCCTGCACCAGGTCCTTGCTGATTATTGTGCTTTTGAGCTCTGATCTAGCTTCATCTCCTGCATCCTCTCTACTACTACCAAACTCCCGCTGCTGACCCTGAACCGCCTATTAACCATTCTTCTGCATTCTCCGTTTATCTGAATGACTACCGCTGCTGACTGGGACATTCTCACTACTCTGCTTGCCGCCTGCATGTTATCCCACTACTACGCCTCCTGCGGCCCTTGCCACTGGACTCCACCTTCCAGCCTGGTGTCCTCCTACTCCGGTGAGCCAGATAGGACACTTACATACTGCAGGGTGACCAACCAGGTGGTAGGTCCGCCTTAACTCGAAATGGTCGAATAAAAAAAAAAAAAATTGTCCATATATTCGAGGTCTTCGCATATTTGCGAAGTGCCGATATTAACAATTAGAATATTCCCCATCAATGTTAAATTTATGACAGTAAACACAGTACTCCTGTCCCTCATTGCACCATTATGTGAGACCATCTCAGTTCAGGAGGAATAACAGCCCACCACCTTGCTGAGGGAGAAGAAGAATGTCTATGAGGATAGGCCAGTGGTGGGCAACTGGGTTGATATGGAGGGTCACAAGTGCGGCCCTCGGCATCACTAAAGGGCCACACATAACATTTTCAATCTACACTGACTTGTATAGGCATTTTTTAATGAAAAAAATGACAGCAGGCAGAGCTAGAAGACGTTATTTTTCATTGGAGTTCCTATGCCCTATGCATTATGTGACAGACTGGTGGTCTGCCATGGTGTGGATGGTCCATATGCGGCAGTGAAGGGGTCTGCTGGTGTGTATCCACCAATATACACCTGCTAGACCCTAACATGATGGCCGGGTGTGTTTCAAAAAGGAGCTGGGACCAGTCAGTGGGGGCTCCCAGATGAGGTTGCAGACAGTACTGCTGGGTGCAGCAAACACAGGGCACACCGGGAGTGTGTGGCCCCAAGCCGGTGGCTGCTAGGAGGCAGGCCATTTAAGTTCTTTAAGGAAGAACCCATTGTTCGATCGGTGCCAAGCCAGGAGTCTTGGCATTTTTGAGTGATTTTGTTTCGTTTGGATGTCTGTGAACCCCTGCGAGGGTAACCGTTACTTGGACTATGTGCTCAAATAAACATGGACAGGAGCCCTTAAGAGGATAACAATCTTGTGGATTGATGTTTTTGGAGCACCGTTTTAGCTGATTCCCCACAATTAATAGTTAGGTTTCGGGGGCCTCAAGTGTAAGACTGAGGGGGGCCGCCAAAGAACACACAAAGAGCCACATGCGGCCCCTGGGCAGCAGGTTGGGCTCCTGGGGGATAGTCTATGGAGATGGAATTCTCAGACAGTTGTCTGGAAGAATATTACATGTAGTCCAGTCTTTTATCACAGAGTCACAGTTATCCTTTAAACTAGACCCACGGACTTCAAAAACCGAATTATCGTCGACAAATAAGGCCGTCAAATCTAAAGAAACATAAGGGTGATGAGATCTGGTTGGATTCACCCCCCGCCCATAAACCTACACCGGGTTTATTTGTCTCCAGCGAAGATAAATCATTTCCTTCCTTGGACAAGCCGGGGTGGTCGTAGTTTGATGTGCCATTCAGCGTCTACAATCATAGTACTTAAATTTTGACTTATCGATTTTCCTTGCCCCCCTGCGGTCTTCTATCTTCAAGTTTGCTTTCTTGTACATCAACACGCTTTGAAAAAGATAAGACGGCTAATCTTCATGAAAAAAAAAAGAAGAAAGTTTTCTTTGAAGATGTGGACGTTTCCAAACATCACAGCTTCTGTGCGATGAATCCAGATTTGTCTGCAGACTAAATAATTACTTTGGTTTCCGTGTTTTGTATGAGGGCGGCCGGCGCGCTTTGATCACATGAGGGTGTCGCTAATATAGAGTAAATGTCATATGAGGAATGATTATGTTGGTAGAACCGCAATGTCTAGCCTTGCCAATTAACATGTTATTAATTGCTTGGGGGGATGATCCTGATTGAGCCTGCCAGGGGCAGGACCCTGAGGAGAAGGTGATTCGGGACACCAGGTGCAATAGTACTTCTGTCTTCTTTGGTGCGCTATTGCTGTTCCCTATCCCCTATGGGCAGCCATCTTGGGTCCTGGGACCTACAGGGAACGTGATGCTCCTGCCACCGGATGTATATACAGTTCATGTTCCCCATCACCCATAAGGTAGGAAAAGGGTTCAAAGCATAGAAGCTAAGTTGTCTCTTCCAGCTGCTGTAAGGAGTGGAGGCTGATGGCTCTCTTACCCAGAATGTGAACCTGTCAGATGATTCAGTGGAGATGGCTGAGAGCTATAGTCCCTCAGGCACTATATGGCCTGCACCCATTTGGACAAGATGAGTCTAAAAGGGGAGATGGGAGCACCTTGCTCCAAGGTAAGCTGTGGCACTAAGCCCAGAAAAGACCCAACTATCTACATAAATATATAACTTTTGCCCAGAGGGAGGGGATTTAGTTACTGGGCAGAAAACTGGGCAGAAAACAGAGGGAAAAGAGCCATGACCTCCTCTTCCAAACTCCGGGCAGCTACAATACACAAAAGTAACAATTTCTTAAAGCTATGAACACAGATGTACACACCATGTCATGGTCTAATATACAAATATATAAACATATAAATATATAAACATATAAACAGTTTTAAGTGTGCTTTCACTACACTACACATGTTTGTGCACACGTTACAAAGGGGCAGGGCGGCCATCAGGGGGGCAGCTGGGGGGGCCTGACGGTCAGCACGTAGGGGCCCCGGATCGGCACAGCATCCTCTTCTCACTGCCAGCATGGACTGCCACTGTGTACGATGTGCTGTGCAGTCCGGGCTGATAGGCTGCTGCACCGATCAGGCAGCACGCCGGGGGGGCGGGGGTTGTGGTGGTTGGGTTGTGATATTTCTCTGCTAGCACCGCCACCGACCCCCCTGGTCAACGAGTCCTGCCATGGGGCCCGGAAATTTTTGCTGTACCGGGCCCCATGATTTCTGACGGCTGCCCTGCAAAGGGGTTGTGCCAGCAATTCACTTCTTCTCCTACTACTGTCCAATCACTGGGTTAGGGGAGGGTCTATGGCAGCCTTAGCTCAGAGGAGGTAAACTCAGTAATGCTGACTATTACACCGAGGGCACCTTGTGGTGGAAATAAAGTACTGCAGGAAACCACACTGGATTGAATGTGACCATTGCAGCAACACATGGTGTTTTGCTTGTTTTTCGGCCTGTTATTAATCTTATTTATCTCTAAGCTATGACTGGAGGTCTCTTATAAAATATGTCTGCTGTGTTGCCCTTGTGGACAAAGTGCGGGTTTTATTTTAAACCATTATTACCAGGACAAGCAGAATAACAGCTTACCGTTGTTTGTACTGACCTTGTGTTTCATACATTCTATAACTCTCAATTAACCTTGTGCGCTGAATGTCAGAAAACAAGAGAAGTAACTAAATTCCGCTTTATAAAGTTCAACAAAACGTACAATTATATTTACAGCAAAAGTGGATAAATAAACCCAACTTGTCAACATCAAAAATGGGTCTGATTCTGTTTCATTTAAAATTATTTTAATAAACAGTAAATACCTGGGGGTCCTGCAGGTAACTTGGGCTTTGAAAGGTTTAGAAAGCTCCTCAGTATACATGGTTTTGGTAGAAGTTAAGTTGATTGTACAGAGATTGTATGGTAAGGTGTATGGGGGACTTAAGAGTGCCCAGAGCTATCTGCAGGGAGGAGGGAGGGCACCATGATCCAGGAGCTTGGCCGTGGGAGTAGCTCCACCCGCACAGGAAGGGGCGTGGTCCCAGGCATTTTCTGGAGCCGGAACAGGAGGGCCCCTTTTCATCGTGGAGCAGCACCCACCCACCCTCCCTTATATTTGTACATCATTGTTCTGTGTTTTTCGCTGTTTTCTATGTTTGTTCCTATTGTCACAGCAAGGCGGACGCTCGGCAGTGCCGCAAGTTAAAGTGTCATTAATGCAAGGGCAGTCACTAGTTAATGGTTAATATTGTAAATAAGGTACCCACCGTGCTGGTATACGAGGGCTGGTGGCAGGTACAGTGATTTAAGGAGAGCGGAGTATTGGCGGCACTGTCGGGGGACCCCTTTCAAGTTTTTATATTAACGAGAGTTTACAGTTCACAGGATGTGGCCAAATTGTATTTTGCACTTAACTTTTCCAAAATTTCCAAAGAAGTTATTTGTTTGTGTTTTATTGTAAGTTAAGGAAGGTTATGGGTTCTAAGGGGTTTATGGGAACGGTTCAGGAATCCTGGAGTCAAGAAACCAATTCCAACCAATCAGAATGGCTCTTCACTGGCTTGTACTGTTCAATATATCTGTACATTGGATTGGACATTACATTATTGGCTTTGTGCCAAGCAGAAAGCATTGAGACCATTATGTGTTTTTTTTCTTGCAGTAACCCTGGTGAGTGAAGATAACTTTGACTTTAGCAGAAGGACGATGGCAGCACATTGCCTCCTGTCTATGGAAGTGCAGCGATTTAGCTGAATAATGTGTACTGTATTTATCAGCATATGACTCTCTATGAAATAAACATCTACAACCTTGTACACGGACACATTATGGGGAGTTTTTCCCAACTGAACAGTAAAGCTGGTGAACACACTGCTCGATATTGAAGCCGTTCGAGGTTCGCGGCAGCAGCGCGGTGATGTCCATATTCTTCTGCCCAATGTCGGAGGACCAGGGTACCCATACAAAATATTGAGCAGCAATCGATGTGTCAGTTCCCTGCCCTCCCCTCTACACACTGTCTTCGTCATTGGGGCAGGGAAAAGCGACGCCCCCTCAATTTACATGAAGGTTTATGGCGCCTCCCCCACCAATGATGCTGAAGTCACGGGGCCGGAACAGATCAACAAGCCTGCAGCGGGTTCACTGAGTACAGTCGGTTATGCCCAATCCCGGCACAGCCACAGTTTGTTCTAAGAAGTTCGGACATAACGCCCAGGAGGTTAAGGGACAATGTCTTCCCAGTAAAGATGGTTTGAACTTAATTTATGAACTTAATTTATTTTTTTACTTAATTTATTCAAAAACTACATGCGTTAGAGCCCACAAACCTTCTCTACATCTCCAGCAATTTTGGTGATGATACCATTTTCAGAGGCTTTGCAACCAGCTCACAAAGTCAGCAAGTCGAAAATTCGACCATCTCGACTTGCCAGGCCTTTTTTTGTGGACCATAAAGTATATATTTAGGATCACATATGAGGAAATATTTATTGCTTTGAGTTAATAAAACCAAAGCTCATTGGGTCTGAGGGTTCCAATCAGGGGCGTAGCTAAAATGACTGGGCCCCATAGCAAAAAATGTTGTAGTGCTGTGCGAGTATGTTGTGTATGAGTACTCACGACACCAGGTTCTTTAAGGTGGATGTCCCCTTGTCCGGCCACCGATCACCTTCTGCACGCCAATAAGAAAAGGTCCACGCACGTTGATAGGGGGCTATTTACAGTTTTATTGAGGAATATTTACAGAGGGAAGATAGGTGCTGTGCTGCTGCCAGTAGTGCTGGAATCCTTAGGCTGGGTGCAGGGGGTCACTCTTGCTGGGTCCAATGCTGAGGCTGTGGTACTCCAGGGAGAATCAACAGAAGAAGCCAGGAACATTCTGAGGGCTTCCTATTTATGCCTTCAGACAGGGGCGGGCCCAAGGCCTGTAACTGGGCAGGAGTACATTCGATAAATTTTGGAGGGAAGAGATGAAGTACACACCCAGCCATGACTCATGCTTCCAGCACTTTGTCAACAACAAGTTTCTCGGGCCACTACAATGTTATGAACCCCCCCCCCATCCCAACATGTCACTCCAATCCCTGCCCTTCCAGGAGTGGTGGGCCCCCTTGTGAATATGGGCCCCATAGCACTGCTACATACCTGTCAAGTCTCCTGGTTTGGCCGCGAAAGCCATGTTTTTATGTGGCTTTCCCGGCCAAATCTCGATTTCAAGAAATTCTGGATTTTCCCAAATTCAAGTTGTTCTAGCAGGGAGGGGGTGTAACTCTCCCTGCTAATGTCCCACCTCGCACATCATCAGTACAAGCGGGTGGGACATGAGCAGAGAGAGTAACGCCCTCTCCCTGCTTTAGCAGCAATGTCAATGACGTCACTTCCGGTACTTGGAACGCGGAAGAACCACAATCCTTGTACCGGAAGTGACGTCACTGACATCATTTCCTGTACGCCCCCCGGGTCTCCCATGAAGAAAATTGACACGTATGCACTGCTATGGCTGCTATAGTGGTTCCTACGCCACTGGTTCGAATCCATGAAGGAGAGGATTCAGGTAGCGCAGACGAACAGATCCCTCGCCATGAATACACGTGGTTTAGGCTCATTCTGCTCAAGGGGGACCAGTCCTCCGATCCCTAATAAGAGCTAAAATAATACAAAGTGACATGTTCTTTTAAACAATCTTTTCTCCTTCTTCTTCTTTCAGAATAAAGAGACAGCAGTCACAGCGGTTAATGAAATTGTCTTTGAAGTCGGTATGATAAAATACCTCGGCAATTTCATTTTTATGGCAGAAACATTAAGCCGGTTACAACAAGAATCATGGGACACAAACACAGAATAAAGAATGCAGATTCTAATTATAGATTTGCTTTACATGTTTATGTGGGAATCTATAGCAGGCCAGATTAAAGGGATTTTATTAGAGCTTTGAGACTTTCGTGAGTCTCTCGTAATTTGGAGGATTCTCCTTTTTTTTTGTCATGGTACGAGGCTAATCAAGACTTATGGCCAACGACTTAGCCTTTCTCCTACCTTCAGCTCTTTTAAAAAAGCCCTGAAAACCCACCTCTTCAGCCTCTCCTACCTATCCTCTAACATCACCACCATGCCAGTCCCATCCCCCCCACCTCTTCAGCCTCTCCTACCCATCTTCTCACCCCTAACATCACCACCCACCTATTGTATACCTTGTTCTCACACCTATTAGATTGTAAGCCCGATCAGGCAAGGTCCTCTATTCCTCCTGTGTCATTACCTGTACCTGTGTGTTATCTTGTGTTGTATCTCCACTCGAATGTTTTGTACAGCACTGCGTAATATGTTGGCGCTATATAAATAAATGATAATAATAAATGATATTAACGACTTCCCCGGACCCCGGATCACGTGGACATTCTAAAAAAAAGATCTCGGGTCACATGTAACTCTCACAGTACAACACATTTGAACCCCCCCAGATCTCATACCTCAGTAGTACAACCCTGACATTTTCTGGTTTAGTAACTAACCCATTAGACTACCAGCAGTCCAAATATCAACCTTTCATAGTCATATTCCAGCTGTTTTTCTCTTGCCAGATGTTACCCTTACATATGTCTACTCTAACTTTCTCCCCCCAGATCTCCAACTCCCTTAGAAGTCCAATCTTTTTTTTTGGTTATTAATTTACATTCCCAGTGTCACCCCCCTAACTGCGACCTTTCATAGTTATTCATGTCTCCCTGCGGTTATCCAAGTGACATAAATTGTATACATGTAACATTTAGCTGCGGCCGCCCAGACTAGTGTTGAGCTTGAATATTCGATTTTCGAATATTTAGCTCGAATATGGCCATTTCGCGAATATATAAGCGGATATCTGACGCGATCGCGATTTTTCGCGATTCATTGCGCGTTGATAACCGCAATCATATAATCGCAATCCATTGCAATGAATGGGATCGCGAATTCGAATATTGCCTAGTCGCTCATCACTAGCCCAGACACGGAGCGCCTCCAAGTTGTTAGTACACATATGAGCTGTGTAACAATAATGCCGGTACGCAGAGCGAGGTTTTGGCCCCTTTTGCGTACCAGAGCACCCCTTATGTGCACCCCTGTATATAGACCTAAACCCTATTGAGCATCTGCGGGGTTTCTTAAATAGAAGGCTGAGGAGCACAACTGATTCGTTAGAAGGATGTCTTCTGATCAGCACACTGCCACAAAGCTCTCACAATGGAAGGTCCAGGCACAAAGTAGGGGATATTTACAAGTTTACTAGAGGAACGAATATTTACAGGCACATTACCATAACCCATTGGCAGGGATGGGGCATCAATCTTGGGAAGCTACAATTCCAAACTTGCTCCCACTGGTGGTTGGGTACCTTGGACGGCTGAAGGCTCTCACACCAGGGAAGAAGATAGGCAGTCCTTGCCAGGGTCCCACTGGAGCAGTGAATAATTTCACCCAGGAATCCTGTGTCTGGGGACATGTCTGGAAGATCAGATCAGCAACAGAAAAGCCCAGAATGTTCTGAGGAGCTAACATTTATAAACTCCCAGAGGCGTTATCTTAAGGCCAGTAGTAGAGCAGATTAGGATTGATAAACTTAAGCTGGCGACACACGGGTAAATTCCAGTGCAATCAACCGGCGATCAATTACAGCTTGGTGACATCACCACGCTGTGATTGATCACAGGTCAATAGTACGGTAATCAATGTGCACCAAATGGGCACATCAATTACCGTACGATGGGGACCCGGTCCCCCTTCATACACACAGAGCAGCTAGCTGAACACACAGCTTGTGTGTGTGGCTCAGCTGCCTGTGTGTGAAGCTAGCTGTCAGACCGTCCATTACATTGGATGGGGACAGCGCTGTCCCTATTCAATATGATGGATTTCGACCAAGGTTTAACAACATGTTGGAAACCAGTTTGGTCGAGTTCCTTTAAGCAGGGTCGAGTTCCGTCAAGCAGGATCCATTGATCATGCTCAAAGGAACCGTGGATAGCTCAGATGAAGAAAGAGATTAGAGGAACATTTGGGAGCCATGAGCGGGCACGGCGCCCAATGTTCCTCTAATCTGTTACTTCATCGAGCCGTGTGTGGCTAGCTTTAGTGAGGAGTGGAGAGCAGGAAAAAGGAGATAGCCGTCTAGACACGTACCCAACCTCATGTAGGCAGCCGGTGCAAAACCCTTAAAGGGACAAGAAGCACCAAACAAATTTATATATACAGTGAATAGCAGATGAATAGTGTACAGGGCCACATTTATATACAATAAAACATATACACAATAAGTGAATAAGCTCTGTCACTGTCCTAAGCTAGGGAAAACCCAAAATACACAGGCATTTATAACATTGCATTTACTGGTCTTTACATACTAACAACTCATGTGTCACAGAGCAGCAGGTGTGGACCCATTGTGCCAGGTGTCCTACCTCCTCTAAGTGAACCCACGCGTTGTCTAAGTGAACCCACTCGTTCTTCACAATACCCCTGATCGCTACCTCTTGAGGTAATGTAGGAACACAGGCAGCTGGTCCAGGGGACAGCAGGGAAGGCTCCAGGGACACAGGTGTCGTCAGCAAGACAGTGTGACAGGGCAGGCAGTGCAGGTACAGATAAGGTAGCAGGAGAGTGCAGCAGGCTAAGGGTTAACAGGAATCAGTCTCAGAACACAGGCAGGAGTCTATCTCACAGGAACAGCAAGGGCAGGCAGTGCTCAGCATAACACAGAGACCTTAATACTTAGGCAAGGCTGAAAGGACAGGGTTACTTAGATAGCTGCAGGAGGTCCACTATTGGTCAGCCAGGTCACATGATGAATACCTTAAATCCCAAGACATGACACACGCTGGTGTTTAAGGAAGTGTGTAGAAATATCAGAATCACCGCTGAGGGCGCCTAGATCTGCAACGGTAAGTAGGGAGGTGGCCTACGGCAGCCGCTGTTACATCATGGTCCTTGAAGCTACAAGACTGCTTTGCCACAAGCCACGTATTTTCAGACACACAGAACCCGTAGAACCAAGAAATCCTGCCAGGAATCCACCCAAATGCAACATTTACCCATTGTGTCCTTTGAAAATGTCTCCCGTCCATCGCAGACATTGTCTACAATTAGTGTTGTGCGTGTTAATGTGCCTATTGGTGAGCCCAGTTGAGTTTGGTTGATGTGATATGTCATTGCAGCTGGGGGCTTCCATCCATTTTCAGCTTGTGAGGAATATCAAGAGATTTCAAGCTTGGCAAGTAGGGCTGGGATGCCATTATGAACGCTCATGATTAAATACGCGGCCTTCCTAATCTGGACGGCCTCCCACGCTGCATCACAACGAATAGCCGAATCCACGCCGGTCTATCTGGATACAGAGAACGCGATACAAAAGGACAATTTGAAAGGCTTGTTCGGAAAGCAGTTACGGAGTATTGTACGTAGGCTTCCCTTCCCTGCGCGCCCTTGCTGTGTGTAATTGGATACAATCTACCAAACACGCAAACCGGTGTGCCGGAGACGTTTTCAATTTTTTTTCCCCTCTGTAATCTTTTGAGCTGAAATGTGGAGGGGGACATTTTTGTTCAACACGGTTGTGGACAAAATATGAGCGGCCTTTTAGAAAACGTGAACGTGATGAAAATAACGGTGAACATGTGAACGGTCTGATGATCAAATAATGAGGTGAAATGCCCCGTCTGACGCAAATATCGAACCCCCCGCAGATGTGTATTATAAAAGGTAGGAAAAGTTTTCAAAGGCCCTAAAAACCCTATTATGGCTTCTCACATCCGTCTGTGATCTGATAATAACATAGACTCAGGTTAGTTCTGCTATTAAAACCTGTAATTTCTCCTTCCTCTGCTGCCCCTGTGACAACGTCTGTTGGTTCTGTTCTTTAAATCTCTGTGTAGATTCTGGAAGTTGCTGGAAGGCTCTAGTGCAGTGGTGGGCAACTGAGATGATATGTAGGGCCCCTCTGCATCACTAAGGGCTTGTTTCCATAATACGTCGGGACCCCTACACTAAGCGTATGCGCTTAGCAGGGGTCCCGACGTATCTCACAGACTTTGCCGGCGGATGGTCTGTTTACACATCCGCCGGTGTAAAGGCTGAACCCACTCGACTACG
>CM070036.1:2765333-2786815 GCA_036250615.1 Ptychadena robeensis | reverse complement strand
CTCCCTCTCCCCTCCTCTCTTCCCCCTCTCCTTTTCTTCCTGTCCCCGCTCTCCTCCTTTCTCCCTATCACCCCCCTCCCTCTTCCTTCCTCGGTGTATCTGTCATCTTGTCCTGCAGAATTACACATAAACACATAAATATTTAGATTTACACCTCTCAATCATTTCCTTTTATATTTTATGTTTCCTCCATAATCTCCGGCATAGTACACCCACTCTGCGCTTTATAAAATATCAACTTTTCAGGCCGAGCATCAATCGCTCTGCTTTTTAGGCTCGTTTTTTTCCCCTCCTCTCTTTTACCGGTATAAAAACAATAACATTTTATTAGGAATTACGGCCGTTTTCCAGAGTGGCGGGGATGTGGAAACACAAACGGAACTCGCAGCGCTCGCCGTAAATTGATAACGCTCCTTTCCGAGGCGCAATAAAAACTATTCATTCTGTCACTTTTCATTTTTCTTTCATTTGCTGTGATAGGAGATTACTTTGCTGGTTTGAATTTAGATGTCTCGGACTCTTCCCTGATCAATGCGGAGAGTCCCTCTGACGTGTTATAACGGTTAAATTCTAGATGCGGATGCGGAGGAATAACGCGCTTCACTTCCAGGTTTTTATATTCTTTGGAGAGGCAGGCTTGCTGAGATATTAAAGAAAAACAGAAATCGGTTACTAGCAGCTGTCGATGTTAGCTTAACACGCATCTTAAGCCAAAACGTTTAAAAGTATTGAAAAACGTTAACTTCCTGTACTGAAAATAAACAGAAAGTGATAAGAAATTAAAAAGTTGTAGGGTTCAATAGTTTTGAGTCTTTTCTTTCTGTAATCATAATTAATAATAACAATAATAAAGACTGGTCACTGCCGCTCTCTCTCCTTGTGCAGGGTATCTGGTCTTGTCTCTGCCCCCTCCTGTAGTCTTCTGCAGGTGGTCTGTAGTGGGTGGGGCCATGCTTTGCTCTCTTCATATGTTATTCTGGGCAAGGTGATGATGTCTCCAATTGTTAAGTTGACAATCGGATTTTGCAAGTGCATAGGGCCCTTGGTACCCTCTATGGTCCCCGTTGTTCTACATGCCGATCGTCCGGCCCGACGGTGAGGGCCAGACCACAAGCACCCCCCACTTAACAACTCAGCCGTCCCAGCAATAGCAGTCACCCCCCCCCCCCTCAATAACTCGGCCATTGGGGGGCCCCATGCTATAACTTTGCATAGGACCCTGGCCTTGAGTTCAGCTTTAACCTCCTGGGCGTTCTGCCCGAGTTTACTTGAGTGAGTTTCTCAGTTAATAAAACTTCCCCTGTGATAACTACAAGCAAAATCACCTGTCCGTTGAAATCCCCCGGCAACTCTGCGCATCGTCATACCCAGCGATGCTTCTGCATCGATGAGGTCAGATATGACGTCGGAGGGGCAGGGGTATCAACCTTCATGTTATGGAGGAGGCGTCGCTTTTTTAAAGCACACCTCCGGGAACTTGAATGGGACCTCCCTGAGGGCAGGAAATTGTGGTGTATCACATTAAAATCCAGGAGGGGCACCCCCCCCCCGCGTTAAGTGCATTCCTTGATGGGGATGTGGACGGAGCCCATACATATTACCTGCCTTTATTACCTTAGTTTGACCTGGTGCTGGAAGATCGGATCAACGCCTTGTAAACAGTATAATATATATGGGCCCCTACAAAGAGCCCTAGACGCCGTGGAAACATAGCTTTACACAACTTAAACATCCACCCCTCAATACTGACCCTTTTTACTCTGTGAACTTTGCCCACCTCCATACACCCACTGAGGGCCCTTCTTGCCTCTCACATCACTGTAACTGTATATTTATTACCTTCTTTGTTTGAACCACCATACTGATACCTGACCTAGCATAATAGAATAGGCACTAAGGCTGTCAGTCCGCAGAAGCCTAGGAAACTACTGCCTGTGAGCGCCTGCAAACTTGTGCAGGCGCTTACAGGTCATCTTGATAAGGACCCAATGGCAGTTCAAAAACCGACCGGTGGATGCCTTATCTTGCGTCTGGCGTTCGGTTGTGATTATTGTTCGTTTACCGGGCGGTTAGAAACCGCCCATGTAAATGAGCCCTAAATGTCCTATTAATAGATTAGATCATTTCTGATGAATCAATTAACCTCCCGGGCGTTATGCGCGAAGCCAGTATGGGCGCAGTTTGATCATGAATCAAACTGCACCTGTTCCGCCGGCTCTCCGTGTGCCTGCAGCATTTTTCCATAGCTGCAGGCACACAGAGCCTTTCCGGCCCCGTGTCTTCGGCGTCATCGGTACCGCCGAAGGGAGCGGTGCCATAGACCTCCATGTTAATGGAGGGGGCGTCGCTTTTCTCCCCACATCCAATTGACACCGGTGGTGGGTAGAGGGCTAGGGGGAAAGATTGCCGGGGGAAACGGTTTTTCGTGCCATAAAAAATATGGCACGAAAATACCTTCACACCCCCCAGTTTGGAAACCACTGATCTATACTAGAAGACATACAATGTCATTATTAATACTGTAATACTGCTGCGCCTACAACTGCATTCTGTAATCACCCCAACAAATAATATTCGGAGTACCCTGAAGCGGAGAGGGATAGTTAAAGTTGTAATATATTTTTTATACGACTTCGAATAACAGCTTCATCCACCAGACTCTATTGGTAGCTTCCTCTCAATGCAGACAAATAACCCCTCCAGCGTATCCCCAATTGGTGCCGTAATCGCTGTCCCATCCAGCCGGAATTTTTTTTCTCATAATTCCGCCACACCATTATCGCTTTTTGCTTAACACTAAAGCAATGGCTGACGGCAATAAGGTTCTCGCTATAAAAACCGCTCTTTTCTGCAGCCCGTGAGCTCTCTGGAAGTAGCGGCATCCGTTTCCACATTTTCCAGCATCTAATTGAATCCCAAAAGACCCCGCTAGTGTCGACCTCTGTGCCAATGAGCCATGAGATGGATGGAAACCAGGCAAGTTTTACGTGGCACATATCACAAGGACGGCCGTTGACCGCGGCTAAAATCTCCACAGTGGTAAATTGAGCCACTCCGGGGAATATTTGTCTATGTTTTGTCAGGATGAGGATTGGAAGCAAACTACGAGGGAAGAAGTCTAGATTCTAAAAAAAAGCTGTTACTGTTTAAAGGAAAAGAGATAAATGGAAAGATATGGTACTGAGGATTAGTGATGAGAACTATAGCCAGGGGTGCTCATAAGTGGTACTCTGGTCCTCAAAAGGGGCCAAAACCTAGCTCTGTGTACCGGCATTATTGTTACACAGCTCATATGTGTACTAACAACTTGGAGGCGCTCCGTGTCTGGGCGGCCGCAGCTAAATGTTACATGTTTATGTAACTTAACTGGAGGGAAACATGAATAACTAATCCATGGTAGGGGTGTGACACTGGGAATGTAAATTACTAATCCAAAAAAAAGGGTTTGGAGATCTGGGGGATGAAAGTCAGAGTAGGCATATGTAAGGGTAAAATCTGACAAGAGAAAAGCACTGTGTGACAGCTGGAATATGAGTATGAAAGGATGACATTTGGACTGCAGGTAGTCTCAGGGGTTAGTTACTAACCCAGAAAATGTCAGGGTTGTACTACTGAGGTATGAGATCTGGGAGTTCAAATGTGTTGTACTGTAACATTTGACCCAAAGCCAGCTGGTGACCTGTGGATGGAGACCGCTATTCAGAGGATCAATCAGGAACAGAATGCAGAATCTACCATGCAGGAGGCTGACACAGAGGACAATGATGGAGACAGTGAGAAAGGCCACCCTACATATAGGGTGAGTACCAAACACCATCTCCTGGTACTCATCTGTACATGCAAATATTGTGAATGCATGCATGGTTCTTTCCCCAGAATCTCGAATATTCGCGATTACAAAGATTTAGTTCCAAATTCCAGATCTTCACTAAAGCTAGCCATACACGTGTCGGATTCCATGTCCAATTGATTCATCATCCGATCGATTCCGGCGATTCTGCCGGGAATCGCAGGTGTGATCAATCGGCCAATTAAGAGTATCCATCGCAGCATACCACCTTGTCCAACGGATTCCGGGACGGATCCGTGTCCGATTGTCCACCTCACAAATGGCAACTCCCCCTGATCCGGACAGAATCGCATGAGAAAGACCAACATGTTGGTTCTCCGTCAGATCCGATTCTGAGCCCCTGATCAATCGGACGCGAACGATCGGACCAGGTGGGCTGCATGCGATTCCGGCACGATCGTTTCGCGTGCACGCGCCTGGAATCGATCGTGACGGAATCTGGTGGGAATCCGACACGTGTATGGGGGCCTTAACACTCGAAGTGCCGATTTTCACAATAAAAATTAGTGATTACATTTTTTGGGGATCATCACTGCTGAGGATTAAATCAGACACCAGATCACTAGTCCACTAAGTTTGTCAATAAAGTTTCTTTAGTCAACACTCCCCCATCTCTTTGTCATTGATCATAGCAGCCTTTTTGTCATAAAGTATTTGGCATATGTCAATATCTGCCCCCTAATGAAAATCACATCTTTCACAACATTCTTATAGTGCAATACCCCTTCCATGGCCTAGGACAGGGCAAACTTTTTGACTCATGGGCCACAGTGGCTTCTTAAATTTGATCAAGGGGTCAAAAGCCTGAAATGGCCAACATAGGTGTGCCAGTTCCACACATTAGTGATGATGCTGCTTCATTATGTAAGCTCATGAGTGGAGGGGAGCCAGATCTTGTCTTTTCAACAAGGTGACAACAGGCCAGATTAACCCCCCTAGTGTTTGAGACCAAGACAGCTCGTCCAGAGAATAATAATGAAACAAACTCTGAATGAGCTGGGATCGTCAAAACGTATCTGTGCTCCTGAAAGCAGAGGCGACTCTCCATTGAGTCGCACCCTCCATTCGACTCCAGCACCGCCCATTCGGCATCATTGTTGTGGTGTCTACTTGAAAAACTTTTATATGGATACCACTGATATTGAGCCATTGATGGTCTACTTAAACATGTATATGTGTTGTGTGGAGCTGGGGGTAATAGAATAGAAAAGTTGATGAGAGAATAGAAGTTTTGAAAGGACAGTGAAGAAGCAAGAGGGAGCATGATTAAGATTAGGAAGTAAAGGTGAATAAAAAACAATGAAGAATGGAGAATCCCTTCCAAAACCTCAGAAGACTTGGACTTTTTAAAGATCGGCTCCCTCTGCTGGTGGTACTAATGATGGCACTTGATGTGGCTCCTGATTCCCTGCTTCCTCTGTTGGATGGTTCTGGTATCTTCTCTAGTAGCACTCCTTATCTTTCACCTGAAGTTCTGACCAATCAAGCCACATGACACAAGGAGTTGCCTGAGGCTTCCAGAAATACAAGGTCATGTGTCTATGTATCTTGTTACCAACCTCTGGGCCATCTTGACTTTCCTCATTTTGGACTTTGCTGCTGTCAGCTATTGCCAGTGAGTATAGCTAAGGGCCGCAACCTGAGAGTCCCCCTGCAAATCCCATCACTTCTTAGACTCTGTACCTTGGTCTACGCTTGCCTGATGGTACAATTGGTCCACTGCTCCAGTGGTTTATCCCTGACACCAGGCAAGTCAGAAATATAGCTTGAAGGCCTTTAGAGATCCAGAGCATTACCCAACCTGTCCAAGTATTTAGGTATGTATCCATTCTATCTCTATCCTTGGCAAAGGTTTTATTTACATTATGCTCTTTAAACTTCCTACTCATCAGGAGACCGTAAATCTCCAAACCCCCAGCTATGGTTTGACGTATGGTGTGAAAGAAGAAAGTAAGGACGGCCTTGTAGAAGATGTATAGTTGTCCCCACAGATTGTTGGTGGCACCAACTTACTGGGAGAATTTTGAAATATAAATTGTTACCGACCTCTGGGCCGTCTTGACTGTGTCTCGTTTTGGACTTTCCTGCTGTCAGCTGTTGCCAGTTAGTGTAGATAAGGGCCGCAACCTGAGAACCCCCGCCCCTGCAAATCCAATTACTCCTTAGACTCTGCACCTTGGTCTACACTTGACTGATGGTACAATTGGTCAACTGCTCCCGTGGTTTATGCCTGACACCAGGCAAGTCAGAAATCCAGAGCATTACCCAACCTGTCCAAGTATTCCGGTATATTTCCATTCTATCTCTAGCCTTGACAAATTTTGCATGTACATTATGCTGTCTAAACTTCTTATCCATCAGGGGACCGTAGATCCGCAAACCTTCAGCTATATTTTGACGTATGGTGCCAAAGAAGAAAGTAAGAACTGATTTAATTCAGGACCTTTAGAAAGAAGGCCTTGTAGAAGATGTATAGTGGTCCCCACAGATTGTTGGTGGCACCAACTTACGGGGAGGAAATATAAATTGTTACCGACCTCTGGGCCGCCTTGACTTTGTCTCGTTTTGGACATTCCTGCTGTCAGCTGTTACCAGTGAGTGTAGCTAAAGGCTGCAACCTGAGAGTCCCCTCCGGCAAATCCCATCACTCCTTAGACCCTGCACCTTGCCCTACACTTGCCTGATGGTACAATAGGTCAACTGCTCCTGTGGTTCATTCCTGACACCAGGCAAGTGAGAAATCCAGAGCATTACCCAACCTGTCCAAGTATTTAGGTATGTATCCATTCTATCTCTATCCTCAGCAATGGTTTCATGTACATTATGCTGTTTAAACTTTCAACTCATCAGTAGTGATGATCACGAATATTCGGATTCCGAATATTAATCGCGAATATCGGCAATTCGGAAATTCGCGAAGATGGTGAATATATTGCCGAATATTCGCAATTCCGGATATTCTGTATTTTTTTTCCATTACACACACCTCTCAATGCAAGTGGACAAATGGGAAGGCTGCAACAAGAGCTTAGCAACACTCCCTGCGACCATCAACAGTTTTTAAATCCAATATTGGGGTGATGCGAATATTCGGAATATTGCGAAAATCTGCACTTTAGAAAATTCGCGGAAATCACTTAGATGGCGTCCAAAATTCACTAATTTTTTTTCAACACGCCCCTCAATGCAAGTTAAACATATATTCGCGAATATATAAAATTTGCGAAATTCGCATAAAACTGCCGAAATTCGCAATAAGAAGAATATTGCCGAATGCGAATATTTTCCGAATGTTTTCCCAAAAATTCACGGCATGCCGCGAATACGAATGTTGCCTATGCCGCTCATCACTACTCATCAGGAGACCGTAGATCCCCACCCCTTCAGTTATGGTTTGATGTATGGTGCCAAAGAAGAAAGCAAGGATTGATTTAACTCAGGACCTTTAGAAAGAAGGCCTTGTAGAAGATGTATAGCGGTCTCCACAGATTGTTGGTGGCACCAACCTACGGGGACAATTTTAAAAAATATAAATTGTTACCGACCTCTGGGCCATCTTGACTTTCCTGCTGTCAGCTGTTGCCAGTGTTTGAAGCTAAGGGCCGCAACCTGAGAACCCTCCCCCCCCTGCAAATCCCATCACTCCTTAGACCCTGCACCTTGGTCTACACTTGCTTGATGGAACAATTGGTCAACTGCTTCCATGGTTCATCCCTGACACCAGGCAAGTCAGAAATCCAGAGCATTACCAGACCTGTTCAAGTATTTAGGTATGTATCCATTATATCTCTATCCTCAGCAATGGTTTCATGTACATTATGCTGTTTAAACTTCCTACTCATCAGGAGACCGTAGATCCCCACACCTCCAGCTATGGTTTGATGTATGGTGCCAAATAAGAAAGAAAGGACTGATTTAATTCAGGACCTTTAGAAAGAAGGCCTTGTAGAAGATGCATGGCGGTCCCCACAGATTGTTGGTGGCACCAACCTACGGGGAGGATTTTGAAATATAAATTGTTACTGACCTCTGGACTGTCTTGACTTTCCTGCTGTCAGCTGTTGAAAGTGAGTGAGTAGCTAGGGGCCGCAACCTTAGAGTCCGTAGATCCCCACACCTCCAGCTATGGTTTGATGTATGGTGCCAAAGAAGAAAGCAAGGACTGATTTAATTCAGGACCTTTAGAAAGAAGGCCTTGTAGAAGATGCATGGCGATCCCCACAGATTGTTGGTGGCACCAACCTATGGGGAGGAATTTAAAATATAAATTACTTAAAAAAAGGAAAGGATCCGTCATGTCAGGAGCTTGATTATGAGGTCGTGTTGGTGTCTCCTGAGCATTTCACAGCCACGTAATGACACAGAAGCCTGAAAAGCAGGACATGGGACGATCCGGCACCTCCGCCGAGCAAGACCCGCTTTATGTCACTGAATGTAGATTAATACAACCTCTTCGCATCCCAGCACCTCTGCGCAGCGCCCTTTGAGTCCCCCGGTCTATGAGCGGTGCAAATATTTCCATTTAAATGCTGATTCTGACTTGCCAGTCCCGGCCTTGTGCTTCTGAATCTCTTTACTGCGAGGAAAGTGGAAGAATTGCAAAGCTTTTCCCTCACCTGGGGAACACAGCGAGCTCCCACTTTACCTCTGATATATTTTTCACAGCAGGCCTCTCATTCACTTAATAAAATAAAGGTTTGCTTTTTTTGGTTGAGTGAATCAGGCAGCTGAGCAGAAAATAGCCAAGGTAAATTATTCTCTGTACAGGGGAAGAATATTGTCTTATTTAGGGTTTCCTGAACAGACGTGAGAACAATGGAGAAATGGACTTCAAATTTCCAGTAAATGGGAGATCTGAAGGTGAAAATGTGGAGGTCTGGCGGAGGAACTTGTCTTCTAACACCAGAAGCACTGAACTGAATGGATAATCTGGAAAATAGAAGCCACATCTATAGCATGTACCCGATGTAAAGGGAAATATGGATAACTAATGTAAACATAGGATGAGATCTATTTTGCATGTACACATAGTGTCAGTATGGAACTGTATGACTTTAAACTGAGCCAATCAGACTCTGTAGCTGATTAGTTTGATTGACTCAGTTTCAAGTCATTGCATTCTCTATGGAATCAAATTACATTTCTTGTAATCGTGGGTCTTCAGAGAACTCTTTTCTGTGAGGCATGGTTCACCAGACAGTGCTTCTTGAAACCAGTAAACCCAAAACTGCTGTGTGTTTTTTTTAAAGGGCAGGACAGCTTTCAGCAACACATCCAACATCATCACACTGATTGGTAGCGAACATGGTTGTTCACACTCCTTCTAGCCGGCGAGCATTAGGAGTGTTCGACCCGCCCCGTTTGCTGGCGAGAAGGAACTTACTATTCTTGCTCCTGCAGGATCAGGAGCAGTAAGATCCCACCGGAGGAAGAATCTCCGAAAACCAGGAAATCGGATCCAGGAACTATGCGTTCCAGGTACCAGATTTGACATCACTGACGTCACTTCCAGGTTTACCGATTCAAATTTTAATCTGCCCTCAAACAGGTGGGCGTCGGACTTCTTTAAAAGTCCGATCCGCCTGTTTGCGGATGGACCTGGCCGAAGTTTGGCCATCACTACTGATTGGACTCAAGTTTGGGCTTTAGGCTAAGTCATTAGGCTAGGGGTTTACATACTTTTTCCACCGTGCTCTGTGAATGTTTACATGTTATGTCCAATCAAAACATGATAACATATAATGTTTTTTTCCATTGGCATAGGCAATATTCCAATTTGCGAAATAATTCTACTAATATTAGATGCAATATTCATAAATGTGAATATTCACGGTATGACCATGCATTGCTAAAATAAAATTTAGAAATCTTCAAAATGAATGGTCACATGCTATGTTTATTTTCGATGTGAATATGATTTTTGGAATACATGGTCATACCGCGAATATTCAAAATAGTTGACTCCTAAACAAAGATGGTCCCAT
The DNA here is from genome assembly GCA_036250615.1 of Ptychadena robeensis. Lineage (NCBI taxonomy): Eukaryota > Metazoa > Chordata > Amphibia > Anura > Ptychadenidae > Ptychadena > Ptychadena robeensis. The sequence continues at coordinate 2,776,981 of CM070036.1, read as the reverse complement.
ATTTCTAAACAGAAAATCACAGAAAAGCATTTCCAGGGAGAGTAGTATGTTATAATGTACAGTTGCAAGAAAAAGTATGTGAACCCTTTGGGATTACCTGGAGTTTTGCATGAATCGGTCTTAAAATGTGCTCTGATCTTCATCTCTGTTACACCAATAGTGTTGAGCTCACATATTTGAATGTTGAATATTTTTCTCGGCAATTTTTTATTATGTTATTTATTTTATTGGCAATTTGAGAATTCATGAATATCCACTGACATATTCTAGATATTTGCAAATTCTAGAATAAATAAAATAAAATAATAAAAAATTGCCAAGAAAAATATTTGACATTCAGATACTGGAGCTCACCACTATTGTTGTGACTTAAATGAAGATCAGAGCACATTTCATGCAAAAAAATGCACCTAATCCCAAAGGGTTCACATACTTTTTCTTGTAGCTGTACATTATAACATACTACTCTCCCTGGCAATGCTTTTCTGTGATTCTCTGTTTAGAAATGCGGGATCATCTTTGTTAAGGCATCAGCCAGGATCATAATCTGAGATCCTGCTAACCAGAAGGAGGGGGTGGAAACCATGTTTATTTTTCTAGTTAAATGCCCATGTGATGTTGGTCAGTGGTACAGGAAAGACCTTTTCCTGTTTATAACAATTTTAAATGTTCAGGGAAGGGTTAGCTCCTCCTTGAAGTTCACAATGCTTTTTGTGCCCTTTACAGATGGTCAATTTGTTTTTTTAAAAACAAAATGATTTTTTGTGTTAATTGCAAAGCCTCATAACATGGCATCATCACTAACATTACTGGAGAAATAGAAGGGATCATTGAGTCGAAATTTCGACTAAACCTGGCTCCCTGGCGGCACAAAACCATACAGGAGATCGCGGCTATTCTACTACTACTACTTCTCCCCTGTATACAATGTGGGCTGGTTATAGCCACGCCCCTCCATTAACATTAGGGCGGTCCTAGGGAGATCAGAGTGCTGGAGACATCCCCTCTGACAGCTCCACCTCTGGTCATTGGGGGGAGGGTAGTTGCCCATGAAGCCCGAAAGCCACTCCACTCTTGGGGAGAGCAAGCACTCGGGGGGGGGGGGGGGGGGGGGGGGGGGGTCTTCTGTACTCCTCCTTTCCTGGGAGGGCCCGTGGATCTGGGGATGCACTTAGGGGAGTCATCTGAGCATCAGAAAAAATTTACTATGCCCGGACATCGCCCTGCCTAAAACACGGAGGCCTATTGTGGCTCGCACAGCACTGGCATGTTTGCCTGATCCCAGTGTGGGCACAGTTTGTTTTAAGAACAAACTTCTGAGGCATAACGACTTAAGCTGGGCATACATGTACCAATTCCTGCATGATCCGATCCCCGATCCGATGCCGTGCGCGCTCCCGCATCCCTTAAGGATTGGGTTGTGCAGGAATTGGAGGCTGCAACTGACGAGGACTGGGCTAAAATTGGCCATCCTGTCGGATCGCACAGAGATCCGTCAGGACGGTAAATTTTAGCCCGATCCCATTAGTTCCGCTGGGGACGGCTGCCCCCAGCCAAACTAATGAGCTGCACATAAAGAGTGCCGTCCGATTCTCGGCACGCGTGGGCGTGATGACGTCATCACGCCGCTCCTAGTGCATAGGATCGGATAAGGAATAGACGGTAAATCATACCGTCTATTCCCAGCTTAAGAAGTTAACTTATGCAAAAACTGCATGTACTAGCACAATACTTTTCTTTTGTAATGTCCCACAACCCTTCCCTAGGATTGATGTGAGGATACCTTGTTTCGGTGCTTTGCAATTAACTTCCAACTAATCAAATGTAACTATATGAGCTAGCTCATACTTATACATCTTCCACTTGTGTAATTTAATCCAGATAACTAAGTAGCGTCTTCATTTCAACATATGCATAGGCTAGAATGGCAGCCAACCATGTATTCCCAGTTTGCCTCCAAGCCTATGACTCTTCACTGTCTACAGAGAAGATTGATAGGGATTGGCTAACAAACCTGTGAAACTGTGAGTCCTAATGGCTCTTCTCTGCTCCAACCTCTGTTCATGAAAACTTGGCAGGTACCATTAAGAAGCTTAAAATTTTTTATATTCCTAATAAAATATGTTGGAGATACTGTGTGCTGCCATTGCTGACCTGGCTGTTAATAATGACCACTTCATTGACTGGTGTTCCTTAATTCTCTTAAATCAGTGATCTTTGAATAGCTCAGAAAATTTCCCTTTAGGTTCACGTTGGGCTGAAATTCTAATTTAAACAGATTTGGGGCTGTCCATGGTGCTGAAATGAGAAACTGCCAGACAGAGCCAGTGGATAACATTACTGAAGTCAGCCAGAAAAACCCAAAGTAAATTGGAGCTTTAAGGCGCCAAGAATCTCAGGTCCAGGCCACCATGGCTGTAGCTTTAAATGAAATGGTGGAAAGAACATACCTTCATGGGGATACTGTTGGAGACCCTTAAAAGCAAATGGTGGTAATATACCCCTCTTCTACCACCAGTTGGATGTATTGATCATAAGGTCCCATTCCACCTCCAAGGGTCTGAGCGAGGAAAGTACCTACTGGTCTCTGATGGTAATCAACACCCCAGAGAGAGGCTGTTGGGGGTGGGGGATGCTTTCCATTATTTAATTTAGAGCTATAGCCATGGCTTGGACTTGCTTTGCTGTGATCAGGATATTTGACACAATCATTGAACATTATTTGACTGTAATATGTTTTCTATTTCCCTCATAGTATTCAAATGATAGAAACCCTGAGGAAGCCTTGGAAATGGGCGAAATGCGTCAGTCTGTAACGGGACTTTGAATACTATGCTTAAGGGGATAGGTTTTATTTATGTAATATTTTAATATTTGGGTGATATTGTTTTGTAATATATGTTTTGTAACCAATCTTACCTGTAAGATGGTCTTGTATTCAATAAAGACCCTTTTATTATTATTTGTAAACCATTGTGGACAATAATTTGGTGTTGAGATTCTTGGTGTGTTTAATGTCCCAAATTAATTTGGGTTTAAAGATTAAGGGGCTTGCACCATCATTAATTTCCAAGGGGTGAACCATATGTTTTTTATATGTAAACTCAGAAAGGGACACTTTACTAATCTCTCAGTGGTAGGCCCATTTTAAATACTGTATATACTCGAGTGTAAGCTGACCCGAGTATAAGCTGGGGTACCTAATTGTATCTACAAAAACTGGAAAAAACGTATTGACTTGAGATTAAGCCGAGGTTGGAAAAGTCAGATAGTGGAGTTTTCTAAGTATAGAGAAAGCACCATTCCCTCTAGGAATTAATCAAACAGGAGAATGTTAGTGCCACACCCTCAATAAAGTTAAGAGAACACAGCTTTATTGTTATTACAGGATGGGTTTTTATGGCATTTCTTATGTTCAAACATGAAAATAAGTTTCCATTTAAAATGTCTTTATTTTTTTATTATTATTGGGACCAATAAATAAACGTATTTAAATTTTTAAATCATAAGTAGTGGAGTATTCTATTTGAATTTCTATTAAATCCCTTCTCCAGTAACAATTAATTAATTATTATTATTATTAATTAATAAACGGGCCACCAGTAACAGTAACCGCCCACCAGATGGCAGTGTGGTGCTGTTTGTTTACATTACATCAGCTAGTGTCGGAAACACAACAGAGCTTCACAGAGGCTGCCAATGCCTACGCTTTCGTGACCTGTGCCCCGGGACATGTGAATGGACCCTGACCCTGACTCGAGTATAAACAGAGGGGAGCTTTTTCAGCCAATTATTAAGGCAGAAAAAGTCAGCCTATACATGATTATATACGGTAACTCTGATACTCCTGATGGCATATCAACACCTTAATATACTGTATATATACACAATATTTAGGTATGACAGGTATGAAACAATTTATTTAGGCTGCAAAATAATAATACCTAAAATAAAAAGGTGGAATCACCATAGACAATGTATACTGATGTATCATAATTTAACTTTTTAATGGTCTCTGCCTAGGGCCCTTCTTGACCAAAAATCAGCATCAAAGTCAATCATTTAAAAATGAAAAAAACTCCTTATCATACATGTTTGCATTACCCAATATTATTGGCAAAGAGTTTGCATGTCTTCCCTGTGTTTGAATGGGGTTCCTCCCACAGTCTATGAAACATAATGGTCTAAGACCAGAGTTTCATAAACTGGTGGAGGGATGCAGCTAGGGGGCTAGTGTAAAATGGCCCTCAATCTGTAACTGTGTAGTTTCAATGGGGGGTGGGTGGTGGGGGTGTATTCGAGAATGTTCCTATATAGAAAACTGGGGCCCCGCAGGGAAAGTTTGGGAACCATTGGCTTAGACAATGGTACAGGCATACTGTAGATCACCAGTTCTCCACCTGTGAATGCAACCCCATTGGGGATTGAATGAGAATTTGAAAGGGGTCAACAGGTTTACGAAAAGAATCAGCAGTGTTGCTTGTAAGCTAGTAAGTAAGTTAGGAGGGAAGAGAGTATCGCCCAAGGGCATTACTCTCCTTCCTATTTGGAATACTGAAGTGCTGACACAAGTGCTCCCTCTTATTTTCTCACCCCGCTTTTGTAGATGATGTGCAGGGTGGGAAAAGAAGAGGGAGGGGACATAACACTTACCCGATCCGACACTCCCTGGCAGCACTTCTGCATTCCAAAAACCAGAACTGACACTACGCGACAGTTCCAGTAAGTTTAAAGGGTCGCGGCATTAGGAAGGTTGAGAACCACCGCTGTAGATTATATGTGGTCCTGAAGGATGAATAATATTGTGGTGGACATTATAAGTAGAGATGGTCGCATTTTTTGACTTGCTAACTTTGTGAGCTGATTGCAAAGCCTCTGAACATGGTATCATCACCAAACTTGCTGGAGATGTAGAGAAGGGCTGTGGAAACATTTGAAAAAAATAAGTGTTGCCCTAGCACATGTAGTTTTTGCATAAATTAAGTTCAAATTCCAAGTCGATATTCCAATTTTCTAAATTTTGACTTGACTTTGAACTTCATTTGTGAAATTGGTGATGATACCATGTTCAGAGGCTTTGCAATTAACTCGAAATTGTCGAAATGGTCGAATTTTGGAAAAAATATTTCGACTATCTTTACTTATAATGTAATGTGTGAGTTGTCTGTGATATAAATACTATATAAACCTAATAAGACAAAAATCAACTAATACGTGTATATTCTGTGAATAAAACGTTACACTTTAGTAGTAACCGAAATCTGTATGCAAAACCACAATTGTCATCTCTCCATATTGGTTGTGTAGAAATGTCTGAACATATTGTCGTCTTGGTCTGCTGAACACGCCTCCTTTTTACCTTAAGGCGCGAGCAAATCAACATATGAGGCGTCAGTAACATGAATATCTGGAAGAGTTTATTATTATAAATGCCCCCCAGGTAATGTAGCGCAGGTAGTGTAAAATAAAAACCAGAAAGGGTTCAAGCCTCTAACTTAAAGGTTTATTCCAGAGCTGTCCTCTACACAACCTCTTCTTAGATGCCTGAACATGATCGATGATGCATATGAGTCCTATCACACTGGCTGCCCAATGATGAAATTGGGGGATCCTGGACCCAGAAGAAAATCAGATATGAAGAACAGATAACTGTCATTGACCAAGTTTGTTTGATCAAGTTCACATGAACATGTTTGATAGGCCGAGTCCTACCACAAATTTGAGTACAACTGAAAATCAGCTTTTCCTTCCAGTAACAATTCTCTGCAATACAGATCTCTCCCACACAGTGCTTAGTCCCTGCCAAAATTGTTAACCCCCATCCATGCGTAGAGTACCACCCACATCCAGCCTTCTTCCACATTATAAACCCTATCTGAACCCAACTCCTTTTTGACCATTGCAGAATGTTCTATATAACCAGGAATGCACATAACTTTTTTAGTGAGCTCCTCAGATGAGTACCAGGAGATGATGTGTTGTACTCACCCCATATGTAGGGTGGTCTTACTCACTGTCTCCCTCACTATCCTATGCATCAGCCTCCTGCATGGTTGATTCTGGTTCAGATGGACCTCCCTGTTCCTGATTGAGCCTCCGATTAGCGTTCTCCATCCACAGGTCACCAGCTGGCTTTTGGTCAAATGTGACCAGTACAACACTGTTTGAACCCCCATACCTCAGTAGTGCAACCCTGAAATGTATTGGATCAGTGACTAACCCCTGCGACTACCTGCAGTCCATAGTCACATTCCAGCTGTCGCACAGTGCTTTTCTCTTGTCAGATTTTACCCAGTTTGGCAGCCACAGAGGTATTTAAATTGGACCTGCCACCAAAAAATGATCATTACATATATGGCACTAGAAGTACCGATAAAAGGGAGGAATGCGTAAAAAAACCGAAACTTGTAAGGAGTAATTTAAGTAGATCCCCCGCAGCTCTCCCTCACTTCCTGGTCCTGATGACGTGTAGCCGAGGCGAGATGTCACAAGAGCAAAGTGTTTGCAGGGTAATTCTGTGATCTCAGCTCGTCATTGAAAGTAAATTAAGGAAAAGTTTCCCAAAGAAAACCATTGAACGCCCCCAGTGGCCACCCGCGATATTGCACCCGGAGTTAACGCTTGGAAGCCTGGCGAATAGATATGGAATCGCTCATACAATTCCACGAAACACGGGTAAGTAGATTGTTTTAGGATCATGGAGTCCTAAGCCACCATCATACCAGCTCAGAGGTAAGTCAAACTGTAATTTTACATATGTCATTTTTACATATTGAGTGTACATTAGTGATAGAGATGGTCACATTTTTCGACTTGCTAACTTTGTGAGCTAATTGCAAAGCCCCTGAACATGGTATCATCACCAAAATTGCTGGAGATGTAGAGAAGGGTTGTGGAAACATTTAAAAAGTTTAGTTCTAGCACATGTCGTTTTTGCATAAATTAAGTTCAAAATCAAAGTTGAAATTTTGATTTTTGAAAATTCGACTTGATTTAAACTTAATTTATGCAAAAACTATTTGTGTTAAGGCCCCCATACACGGGTCGGATTCTGACCGGATTCCGGCACGATCGATTCCGGGCGCGTGCACGCGAATCGATCGTGCCGGAATCGTGTGCAGCCCACCTTGTCCGATCTATCAGGTCCGATCGTTCAGGGGCTCAGAATCGGATCCGACGGAGAACCAACATGTTGGTTTCATCAGATTGATTCTGCACAGATCAGGGGGAGTTGCCATTTGTGAGGTGGAGTCGGAGATGGAATCGGACACGGAATCGTCCCGGAATCCCTTGGACAAGGTGGTATGCAGCGATCGGATTCTCTTAATTGGCCGATCGATCACACCTGCGATTCCCGGCAGAATCGTCGGAATCGATCGGATGGGTGATCGAGCGGCCATGGAATCCGACTGTGTATGGCTGGCTTTAGAGACATATTTTTTGTAATATAAACCCAACCATTCTGTACATCATCCAGCAAGTTTGGTGATGATACAATGCTCAGGGGCTTTGCAATTAACTCAAAATCATCGAAATCGTCGAATTTGTGAAAAAAAATTCGACCATCTCACTCTACATCCACTTTAATGGCAGCGGACAAACAAATACAAGAGAATTGTTACTTTGAGCCCTTGGTACTCCTTAAAATTTTCCTTTTCCCATTCCGCTGATGCGTCTTTAATATTCTTTATGAACGACGCTTCCTCTTTGCTACAAAGTCATTTTTCAATTCCTGGTCCCGCTTAGCATAACAAAAACAGAAAGACTAAAGACAAGTGTATCTTAATGCCGACATGATTCCGCTCACATCCAGCTCTGACCCCAGATGCCATTAATTTCGCAGGATGCCATGCGCTGCACGCTATGATAATTCTCTGCCTGCAACCAGAAGACCGCGAGCCAGAAGAAGAGAGAGCGGCGGATGATTTGCAAAATATTTTAAACAATGGAAACGTTCCAGAACGCGACCCGTCTTCTCCCAATGGCAACAATGAAATGCGAGAGATAACTGGCGAACCGATCGATGAGCGAGAATGGCTGGCGATCAATAACCCTTCGCTTAATTGTGACTGCTTATTCAAAGGCTCTAAAATATATTATTAATGGGGAATTGCTTTAAAATTGTTCCATTTGAGCAATGTCATTCAGACCCAATCCAATACGGTACAAACAAACTGTCAAGAACGCTCTTCATATAACTTATCTGCAGTGAGTAAAAACTGCGCTCGCAATTGGAACAAATACCCTGGGATAATAGTAATCTGTATATAAAACACTGACCAACAATGCCGCATCGAGCGAGACATGGTAAAATAATTGCGGAAAACAGGAAAAGATAAGAGAACAGTAATTACGATGAGCGTGAAGAGCCTGTACTTTCTTCCCCACCATAATCATCATCTTCAAGACTGAAGAGGTCATGAGGGATAGAATTTGTTTGGAGGACCAGGTTGGTTGTGGGTTCATTGTTGGTCTCTGCAATACAGATCTCTACCACACAATGCTTAAGCTAGCCATACACGTGTCGGATTCCATGTCCGCTCGATCACCCATCCGATCGATTCCGGCGATCTCAGCGGGAATCGGAGCTCCGATCGAGCGGCCAATTAAGTGATCCGATCGCTGCATACCACCTTGTCCAGCTGATTCCGGGACGGATCCGTGTCCGATTGTCCACCTCACAAATGGCAACTCCCCCTGATCTGTGCAGAATCAATCTGATGGAACCAACATGTTGGTTCTCTGTCGGATCCGATTCTGAGCCCCGGAACGGACGGACCTGATCGATCGGACAAGGTGGGCTGCACGCGATTCCGTCACGATCGTTTGGCGTGCACGCGCCCGGAATCGATCGGCCCGGAATCAGACAGGAATCTGACCCGTGTATGGGGGCCTTTAGTCCCTGTAAGAATTGTTAACCCCCATCCATGCATACTACACCCCTACCCACCTTCCACATTGCAAACCCCATTTGAACCCAATTCTCTCTTTGGCTTTTGCAGGAGGTCCTATATAACCAGGGGTGCACATAACTTTTTTGTGCGCTCCTCAGATGAGAACCAGGAGATAGTGTTTGGTACTCACCCCATATGTAGGGTGGTCTCCCTCACTGTCCTCTGCGTCAGCCTCCTGCATGGTAGATTCTGCTTGAGATGGACCTTGCTGTTCCTGATTGATCCTCTGATTAGCTGTCTCCATCCACAGGTCACCAGCTGGGTTTGGGTCACATGTTACTCTAACAGTACAACCCAGTTTAAACCTCCAGATCTCAGCTGTTTACCCTTACATACGCCTACTCTGACTTTCATTGCCCAAATCTGCCTTAGAAATCCAATTTTCTTTTGGATTTGTAATTTACAAATGAGAGTACCTAATTTCACACCCCTAACTGACACCTTTTATAGTTATTAATGTTTCTCTGCGGTTATCCAACTGACATACATTCTATAGATTTAACAATAGACACTGAAAGGATTTTGGCGGCTGGTGCTTATAGTGCCACACAGACAGATAAAGTCTGGCTCCCACAAGGACTCTTTCTCCCCAATTTATTGTCTATATACCCCTCTGGGGGAACAGAACCACCCTCTGCATGGGATGACGAATATATTTACTGGGTAACATTAATTACATTTTTCACCTCAGTACAGGATTCCAGTCCCATCCGACTCATTCACAAGGCCTACAATCAGAGTTATACTATGGCACACAAAATCCATACTTTAAATAGATTACAATTCCTCTTAGTTCTTCATTTTAGTTATTTGCAATGCCCCCAAGGAAACTGGATATATAGGTGATTTAAGTCTCTTGACATAATACCGGTGAAATAACACGAACACTCTCAAACAGAATAAGAAATAATACTGACTTCTAACTTCTAACAGATGACGGGTTACAGAAATAGCCTCAGGTCTCACTTTCAGGTTCTGTCCATCTCAGCAAAAGGGACCGAGCCTGCAGACATCATTGTAGGCTGCTGGGTTTCAATGGTTTTACGGCCCAGTAGGCCGGGTATGAACTGGGTTAAATACTGGAAAAGTGCTTACATCAGCTTCTTCTTAGTTCTCCTAAGGTTAGGTATCAACTTAGAATCCTAATATATCAACAAGCTTGTTGGGAATAGCTATGGTACAACTTTGCTCCACATCTGGCTTGATACCAGTTATTCATACATTGAGTGGTAAGTAAAAATAATTAATCTAGTGTAGTGACATGCAGCTGCAGAATCAGGGCAGTGTCCCCTTTAAATTACTGGAGCATGATGCGCCTGGGCTCCAAGCAGATATAAGGGAGGGTTCCGCCCCCAGAAAGTTGCTCAGTGAGGATGAGTCTGATGAAGTGTAAGGTTCAGCACTGTCCCAATCCATGAAGAGCACCTGTACACAATCATGTAATGGTTCATGACTGGATCACCATCTTGGCTGGACCTCTGCACACCATCCCTCCAGGCAGCGGAGCTGCCCACACAGTCTGTAAAAAAGGAAAATGGGTGATATCCCCAGGGAAAGAACATTGCACAATGTCTCAATGATAGTTTAGAATAGAGGGGAGGGGGGGATCATACGGTAGCCATATTGCCTCACCACATCCGTTTTGACTAGAAATTTTGATTGGAAGGGTAGGAACTGTACCCAAGGGGGGGGGGGGGACTTTTAAGGTGAGTACTTGATATAAAGGTAGTTCCAGTCGAGAGATAATCGTATATACTTTATTTGTCCCAACATAATACACAGAAGATAAGGGTAACGAACAATATCACTATAAAATTTGACAGTCTGTAGGGTTGCCTCCATGGGAGGTTTAACCTTTGCATTAAAATATAACATTACTAGTTACTCCTGATGCACCGATGGTTCCAAACAGTTAATGTAGTACAATGTCCGTACTCCAAACTCATCCGACGCGTTTCATCCTTTATGGACTTCTTCAGGGATATTTCTTGGAGATTTACCTATAAGTCATCAGTGTTCACGACCGTACTTTGCATCAGTCTTTGATTATACATCATTTTCAATTGATCATGTTGTATCTGGTTTAACCCATGCTCAAGTTATTATACCTAACCCAATTAGTTGCACCCCATAATTTATGTCTAGTATCAGTCCAATATGGCGGAATTGCCCCTCTGTTCCCCAATCTCCATCTTAGCTGTATCTGTTTGTCTATGCATACTTTTCATCACTTTTACGTTATCTCAACAACCATCCATATATTTGTTATACAGGTGGTTGATCTCTCAAAGCAGTAAAATAATGTCATGGCTTACCGTGTTTGTGATTCATATGCCAAGGATGGTCTTCCGCGGGCTCCTGCCACCTGGGTCTCCCACCGTCTATCCAGGAAGGTCCTTAGGGATTTTACACCATATGCGAGCCCTGACGAGCCAAACGCTATCGTATCGTATCGTATACTGAGGATTGTACCATGAATTTGTAAGGGTGTCTCCCAAAATAGATCGAGTGATCGTGATCAGTAATTGTCGCATAATACATGAGTGCTAGCCTTCCACCGGCAAAGATTAACGAGTCACCAATGTAATCACCCTCACACAGTGATTTTAATTTTGAACTGACCTTTTTTCTGTTGAACGTTCTATTGTCCAGTCTGGTCTTTGTCTGTGTCAAATCTTTAAATTGTAAACGTAG
>CM070036.1:2735752-2749797 GCA_036250615.1 Ptychadena robeensis | reverse complement strand
CCTGACCCCTGCACTCTATATACTATGATGTACATTACTTTCTCCTGACCCCTGCACTCTATACACTATGTTGTACATTACATGCTCCTGACCCCTGCACTCTATACACTATGTTGTACATTACTTACTCCTGACCCTTGCACTCCTTTCATTCATTAGATGTAATTTATTTTAATCACAAAAACACAACATCGACAAGGAGGTTATATAAGGAGGTCGACATGCAGAAGATTGTGCTTAGAAAGGCCGTCCAGACCGTCACCTCACCATCAAAGGATTTTAATATTGGAATAACTCTGCCCAAGAAACAGACCACTGCTGGCATGAGAGAAGTACTGAGGCAGGGTACTTTGATGTTTCCAGAAGTCATTTACATCATCCTGCCAGACACTACCACCAGCCAATATAACAGTATTTGGTCTAAAATTAAACCAAACAACATAAACAAAACTCAGATTAGAACCTAAACACCGTAAAGTTCATCTTCATGAATGTGGAGCTCTCCATGGTGCTGAAAGGTCGAACTGCTAGACTGAGGGCTTGTTTCCACTCTTGCGTTTTGCGCGTTTTCGCGCAGCCGCAAGCGCAAACAACCACATCAATTGGAAACTTCAATGTAGTTTCCACTGGTGCGGTTGTGCGCGTTCGTATGCGGTTGAGGGTGCGGTTGTGAAAGCTGCCTGCAGCGTTTTGAAATGCATCCGCGTCCCAACCGCATCAGCATCCCAAAAATGCACCCATAGGAAAGCAAAAACACGCAAAAACTCATGGTTGGTTGTTCAGACCAAGTAAGAGACCGTGGGCTTGTCAGAGTAGACAGAGGGCACACAAGGAGTGTGGGGCCCAGACCTGTGGCTACTGGAGCCGTGGAAACAGGGGACTCACAGAGCGTGTGAGGCCCAGACCTGTTCCTGCTGGGAAGCTGAACCAGGACAAGATTTATGTTGGATGTTTGCCAAGCCAGGAGGATTGGCATTTTTCAGGACTATCGTTTGGCCCCTGTGATGTTAACCCCTGTGAGGGTGACTTTTGCTTTGGGACTTTTCAGTGCTGCTAATAAACACAGGCAGGAGCCCTTAGGAGACATTTGTATGGTGGATTTACCTGTTTTGGGAGCACTGTTTGAGCTGAACCCCCACAATATATATATACATATACAGTGCTCAGCATAAATGAGTACACCCCACCAGGGCTGGGACAAGGTCCACTAACAACAGAGGCTGAGCTGCCCAAGTGCGCCCCCCAGCCCAATTTGCATATGAATGTCCCATGACCCCAAAGCCCCCGGGACATTCATATGCAAATTGGGCTGGGAGAGGGGTGACATCGGCCAGCTTTGAGTATCCCCCGGCAGCAGCACAGAACAGTGAGTATGTGCTGCTTCCGGGGGATCTGAGCTTAGCTGGACGACTCCATCTCGTCAACTGCAATTCTGAGAAGAAAGTGCAGGACGAGATGGAGCTGTCAGAAGCGCTAGGGGGGTTAAAGTTTAACCCCCTGAGCAGCGCCGGGACCTGACCAGCGCCCAGAGGCTGGAGCCTCTCCAGCCTCTGTGTCGGCCCGACCCTGCACCCCACTACATTTGTCAGAAAACCTTTAGTTTCCTTTCAGTATCAACATTTTCTATGAAATACTGTACTACAAAATACTCCCCCAAATATATGTATATTTATTTAAATCTGTATTATATCTGAGTGCATTTGTATGTACAGACACAGATTTATCAATCATACTGTATACTTTTTTTTTACTTGTAAGTTTTACTTTAGAGTACCACTTCCAGCCTCCCCATGTCCTCCAGTTAGCTACACAAGTCAACATTTGAAGCGGAATACTAAGGAGTGTATTTATATGCATATATGAATATTTATTCTATAGTTTATGTATATTCATTCGCTGTGAATTTACCACACAGCCATGGAGCAGGTCAAGGGCTATCTATGAATAATTGAGAATTGTGCCAATGGTGCCGGTTGATGTGTTGACTGTTAAATTTCCTTTTCTCACCATATTTTAATGATCTGCAGGTAACAAATATACATTTTGTCCCCAGTGTCCGTCACACAGATGATTACATTATTTGTAAATGGGTTTGGAAAATGTTCCTTGTTGTTGGGGGAACCTTATTAAGGTTTGATTGTTTGTTCAAGCCACACCCCCTTGAAGTAGCTTCAACAGTGTGTGAATCTTGCGGTGCCTACCAGTTCTGCTGCATCTCTTCCCAAACCTCAGAGGAACTTTTGTAGATCAGCTCCCTCTGCTGGTGGAAGACATTGTGGCACATGATGTGGCTCCTGTTCCCACTGCTGGTGGTTGAGATTGTGGCATGTGATGTGGCTCCTGCTCCCTCTGCTGGTGGTCAGAACGAGTGGCAGGCATGTAATGTGGCTCATTGCTCCCTCTGCTGGTTAGAAGAGATGGTGGCACATTATGTGGCTCCTGCTCCCTCTGGCTGCTGGAAGAGATTGTGGAGTGATGTGGCTCCTGCTCCTCTGCTGCTGGACGAGCTTGTGGCATGTGATGTGGCTCCTGATCCTTGCTGGTGGTGGAGATGGTGGCATGTATGTGGCTACCTGCTCCCTCTGCTGTGGAAGAGATTGTGGCATGTGATGTGGATCCTGCTCCCTTGCTGGTGTTGAGATTGTGGCATTGTGATGTGGCTCTGCTCCCTCTGCTGGTGGTAGAAGAGATGGTGGCATTGTGATGTGGCTCCTGCTCCCTCTGCGCTGGAGAGATTGTGGCATGTGATGTGGTACTGCTCCCTCTTGCCTGTTTAGAAAGAGAGGGTGGCAGTGATGTGGGCTTCTGCTCCCTCTGCGGCTGACAGAGTTGTGGCATGTGATGGGGCTCCTGCTCTCCGCTATGGTTTATTAGCCGGAGTGTGGCAACATGATGTGGCTCCGCTCCTCGGCGTAGAAGAGATGATGGCAGTGATTTTATGGCTCCGGCTCCTTTGCTGCTGGAGAGATTGTGGCATGTGCTGTGATGTGGCTCATGCTCCCTACTGCTGCTGGAAGAGATTGTGGCATGTGATGGGGCTCCTGCTCCTCTGAGGTGGTTGAGAGATTGGGGCATTGGCATGTGATGTGGCTCTGCTCCTCTGCTGGTGGTAGAGATTGTGGCATGTGATGTGGCTCCTGCTCCTCTGCTGGTGATTGCGATTTGTGGCAGTGGATGTCCGGCTAATGACTCCCTATGATGCTGAAGAGATTGTGCATGTGATGTGGCTCCTGCTCCCTCTGTGGTGGTTAGAGATTGTGGCTGTGATGTGGCTGCCTGCTCCCTGCGGTGGTTAGTAGGAGATTGTGGCATTGCATGTGCTACTGCTCCCTCTGGGGGTGGTTGAGATTGTGCATGGATGTGGCTCCTGATCCTCTGCTGGTGGAAGAGATGGTGCACATGATGTGGCTCTGCCCCTCTGGTGATGGATGAAGATTGTGGCACGTGATGTGTTTTCTGCTCCCTCTGCTGGAGGGAAGAGACTGTGGCATGGATGGTGTTTCCGCTCCTTGTGGTGGTAGAGATTGTGCATGTGATGTGGTCTTGCTTGCCATGTGATGTGGCTCCGCTCCCTCTGCTGGAGGATATCTGTGCGAAACACTCGATCATGTATTTAGGAAGTCTAGGCAACAGGGAGTTCAGTCTCTGTTCCGCAAGGCTCTGGTACATCCATCCCCTTATTGATTACTTACACCTGGACCGTCTTTGACTAGCGTTTGCCACCTGCCCTTGACATGTCTGCCCTTTTGACTAAATTCCTGTTCTGTTGGGCATTCTGTACACCTTAGAAACTCTCTGTCAGCAACTTACCAGTAGATGCTAGGGACTGCAACATGGGGTTCCACAGCAATACCCATCACTCTTGCGGGGTGTGCTCTGTGATTAGGAGGAGGACCAGGGCCGCGTCAGAAATCCCGGGGCCCCAGTATCTGAAGTTTTTTGGGGCCCCCCCCCCAGAAAAAAAAAAAAAGTGTATGAGGGGAGGTGGGGGGGGGGGGGTGAGGGGTGCTGGGGGGTGCTAGAAAAAAAAACACTCTATCCTTCTGCTCCTCCTGAACGAAGTTGTTGAGCGGGGGGGGTGGGGTGGGAAACATAGGAGTATATCCTCTAGGTTCAGCTTTACTGACTTTCACGTTCTCCATACAGAACCACTTCAGCCTTGCCTTGGGATTCCGAAAGTTCAACTCTGAAGGTAAAATATTAAAAACTCCATTAATGACTTACTTAATTTTGCTGAACGCCAAAATTCATTCCCAGCAATTGACTGTCCGGACTTTCTTTTTGCGTAATCACATTCCTCATTTTATGTATGGGGCCGCGATTTGGGCGGAATGAACGCAATGGGCGACATTTTTTTTTGTAGTTTTGTAAACTAGTTGTCAAATGCCATTTTATTAGGCGCGGGGGCACGTCAGGGTACTTATTATCAGCAGGCATGGTGTGAGTACAGCAAAATTCAAGGCCTGTCAGGGCAGGTGGGTCGTTTTACGTTTTTGGCGTGGAGAACCAGTGTGGGGAAGTATTTAAGTATTGAAAAAAGAGAAATGAAAAGGCCAGAACATCCAGCGGAGTGAAATCAATCGGAAAAAAGCAAACATTACGTACAAAATGTGAACGCATGGTCATGATACACCTGATCATAACTGATATCGCAGGTCATATCTGTAACAGTTCAGGAAAGCGGTCTACCTATAATCCTTCCATCATCTTTATTAATGTGTTGTTGGCTCGAATATTGAATTGCCGAATATGTTTTCGTCCGAATATCGGCCCAATTCGAGATTCGCCACATATCATCGAGTGGATATTCGCAATTCCGAATTTCGCAATATGGCCATATATTGCGAAAATTAATATTCGCATTGAACGAAATTATAACATAGCATGTGACCATTCATTTTTAAAGATGTTTCGCGATGCGAATATGATTTTCGCATATACATGTATTTATTCGCGAATGATTAGAAGTTCCGAATTATAGAATGAAATATTAGTAGAATTATTCACGAAATATCACAACTTTGACTATTGCTCTTGCTGTCTATCCTATTTATTAATAGTGTTGAGCGAGCAGGAGAATATTCGAAATTCGAATATCTTCGACGAATATCCGTCATTCGAGAATATATAGCGATATGTGCGCAAAGATATTCGCAATGGAGGTAATTCGGTCATATTTGCTTTAAAATTTTTTTACTGGCATACATCGCGCATATGTGTGCGCATTGCCATGTGATATGGCCAATTCCCAATTCGCACGTATCGGGCTGAGATCACCGGAATGAGGAAAAGAGAGTGTAAAGCTGCATTGCGAAATCTTTGCGAATTCATTGCGCACAGGCATGCCGCAAATGTAAGGCATATGAATACAGACGAATTTCAAATTTTATGAATTTAGAATATGTTCTTTGTATATTCGTCGAAATTACAAGAATTCGAAATATACCATATGCTGCTCACCATATTTATTAAATGTATCCTACCTGGCTTTTCCTTCATTTATTAGTGGGATATCCTGGTGTTGTGTCAGTTATAAGCACAATTTATGGTCTATATTAGTAATTGGATAGGGGCCCCTGATATCCATTAATGGCCGTACGAAGATCACATTCAGAAAGTTGTTCATAGGACTTTAGACACAAAAAAAGAGGTTGTCAGAGACTATGGGCATTATATTAGAGATGGCCATAGATCACAGATATTTGATTACAAGAGCCTGGTCAGGGGACAAGTCATTATACTAGAGGGAGGTTATGGGGTTATGTAGTCAAAATAAAATGGGTTGGGTCTGAAACAAGAAGCATGATACAGAGGTGGGTCTCTGAGACAAACAAGCATGATGTACGATGGTGGTTGAAAACAAAGAAGCATGATACAAGAGTGTGTCCTGAGACAACAAGCATGATGTAAGAGGTGGTCTGCATACAAGAAGCATAATTACACAAGGTGGTCAGGGACAACAGTTTCATGATGCACAGTGGTGGTCAGAGACATCAAAAATGGATACAAGAGGTGGTCTAAAGCGGCAATAGACGCCCCATCTATAGGCCGACATTTGGCAGACTCTTCACAGCGTGGTGACTGTCACCACGCATGTGAGCAGTACTGCTACAGAAACGGGACAGGTCTCCTGTGTGTTCCACTAAACACATTGGGACTCTAGGTCAGACGCTTGTAGCAATATTAACTCGGAGGGGGAGGAGAGCATCCCCCTCCAAGTTAACAGCCTGCCGGACACGTCGGGTCAGAAAAAAAAACAGGCGACGGATCCGTGTGCGATCCGACCTGCCGGTTTTTTTCTACAAAACTCAAAGAGTGGGCTCCCTCATAGTTGCGGCCGACCAACTTTAGGTTGCTCGGCGGGGGGAGCAAGAACGCAGGTTGGTCTCGGCTGACAACTTATGGCTGGAATCGGCCCGTCTATGGGGCTTTAGATTCCTTCATTACAAATTTCCATGCGGGACCTAGGTGGTCTGAGATCTAACAAGCATGATACAAAGAGGTTCTGATGGATACACAAGGCATGATTGCAAGAGGTGGAGTGGACAAGATTGATACAAGAGGTGGTTGAGACTAAGCATGATGGCAAGAGGTGGTGAGTGAGACAGCATGATACAAGGAGGTGTGGTCTTGAGTCTACAACCATGATACAAGAGAGTGTCTGAGATTTATATGCATGATACAAGAGGTGGAGTGGACAAGAATGTACAAGAGGGTGGTATCGAAGACTACAAGCATGATGCAAGAGGTGGTCGAAAAGATACAAGCTGATGCAAGAGTGTGGTGGGTCAGACAAGCATGATAACAAGATGATGGTCTGTAGATTACAAGCATGATGCAAGAGGTGTGTCTGAGGGACTTACAAGCATGAATACAAGTGGTGGTATATGAGGCTTTACAGCATTGGATACAAGAGATGGTCTGAGTCAAAAGATTTTATGATGACAAGAGGTGGTTCTGAGATATATGCATGATACAAGAGGTGGTCTGAGACTACAGCATGAACAAGACACGGGTGTTAGGAGACTACAAGAGGATTTGCAAGAGGTGGAGGTGTCAGAAGCATTTATACAAAGGAGATGCGTCTGAGGATTTACAAGCATGATGCAAGAGGTGGTATGAGTACTACAATTTGAGATTATATAAGATGGGTTGTGTATTGTTTATGGACTTAAAATGTCTGATACTAATGTGTGTGGTTATGAGACTACAAGCATGATCAGAGGTGGTCTTGAGAATACAAGCATTGATACAAGAGGCGGTTTAGAGACTACAAGCATTGATAAAGAGGCTGTATGAGATACACAGCATGCTACAAGAGGCCTGTATGAGCTAACAAGCAGGGATTGCAAGGGGTGGAGTGAGACAAGCATGATACAAGGAGATGGTCTGAGTCCTACAAGTAAGATACAAGTAGGTGGTCTGAGATTGTATGCATGATACAAGAGATGGTCGAAGACTACACGCATGAAAACAAGAGGCTTTGATGAGACTACAAGCATTGCAACAAGAGGCGGGGGTATGAGACTACACGCATGATGGCAAGAGGCTGGTCTGAGACTACAGCATGATACAAGAGGTGGTCTGAGATTATATGCATGATACAAGAGTCTGGTCTGAGAACTACAAGCATGAAACAAGAGGCGGATGAGGACTACAAGCATTGATTGCAAGAGGTGGTGAGACTACAGCCATGATGCAAGATGGTGGTCTCGAGACTACAAGCATGTACAAGGGTGTCTGAGACTACAAGCATGATACAATGGTTGGTATGAGACTCAAGCATGTATTTTATCCGATACAAGTGTCGTGTGGTATGAGACTACAGCATGATACAAAGCGATGGGTCTGAGTCTACAACGAATGATACAAGAGGTGGTATGAGGACTTACAAGCATGAAAAAGACCGGTGGTATGAGACTACAAGCAGGATGCAAGATGGTGGTTGTCAGAAAGCATTAATACAAGGATGGTCTGAGCTTACAAGCATGATGCAAGAGGTGGTGTGGGACTACAAGCTGATACAGACGTTATTATGATTGACAGCAAGTATGATAAAAGAGGTTGGGTTCTAAAAAACTAGACGCATGAAAAACAAGAGGCGTATGAGGCTACAGCATGATACAAGAGGTAGCCTGAGGAGACTACACGCATGATACAAGATGTGTGGTTGAGAAACTGCATGAGACAAGAAGTTGATATGAGACAGCAGTATGATACAAGAGGTGGTTCTAAAACTAGAAGCATGATTACAAGAGGTGGTATATGAGGTCTACATCACAATACAAGAGGGTGGTTGGGAAAACTCATGGTCATGATAAAAGGATCTGAAAAAAATGGGCATAATTATACGGTGCTGATTGAATATGAAACAATGGCCATGATACAAGGGGTTGGTGGTATGGGCAAATTGGCCATGATCAAGGGTGGTCAGAAACTATGGACATGTTATTAAGGGGTGGAAGGAAACTATGACCAGATGAAAAGGGGTGGTCTAGAAAATAAAAGAAGAAACTCATGGGCATAGCTGATTCAAGGGGGGGTGGAAGGAAACTATGGCCATGATACAAGGGGGGGGTGGTAGGAAACTGAATGGCCATGATTACAATGGGGGTGGTCAGGAAAACTATGGCATGATTCAAGGGGTGGATAGGAAAACTATGGCCATGATAAAGGGGTGAAAGGAAACTATGGCATGATACAACGGGGTGGTCAGAAACTATGGGCATGATTCCAGGGTGTAGGGGTGTAGGAAACTATGGCCATTGATACAAGGCGTGAGGGGGTTGGTAGAACTATGGGCCATGAACAAGGTTGTGGTCGGAAACTTAGGCATGATAAAGGTTGATAGGAAACAATGGGCATGATACAAGAGGGCGGTCGGAAACTTTGTGCATTGATATAAGGGGTGGTTGTAAAATATAGGTTTGATACATATGTGTGGTCGGAATTTGGGCATGATATAGGAGGTTGTTGGAAAATATGGTTCCATGATACAAAGTGGGGGGAGGGGGGTCAATCGTCAAAATATTTGTGCATTGATTACAAGTGGTGATAGGAAACTATGGTCCATGATATAGGTGGTGGTTTTGTAAACTATGGCCACGATACAGTGGTGATGGGAAACTATGGTTCATGTATAATAATGGTGGTCGAAGCTATATACAAATTGCATTTTAAGTTCGTCAGAGGTTACAGACAATGCTAGTAGAGGTTGGGTCAAGACTACAGACAGGATACATAGAGCTTTGTATCAATACTTGAGGATAAATCATTTTTCACCGTATTGGCTTTGAAAGGGCAATACTTTACTACTGTTACTCTGGGCTCCAAATAAAGTACAAAAGGCAACATGTGGGCCCTGGGCCTCAGGTTGGGTTTGGAGATCGTCTATATAAGTTGATTTCTCCTAGGAACCCTAGGCCACGATACAAGGGGGTGATGGGAAATATATGGTCATTGATTACATTAAGGTGGTAGAAGTATATACAATTATGCATTAAGTTCTTGTCAGAGGTTATAAGGACATGCTCAGTAGAGGTTTGGTCATAAGACTCTACCTGCCCACCGGAACATAGAGCTTTGTATCAATACTTGAGGACTAATCATTTCTACCGTATTGGCTGAATTTGAAAGGCAACTCCTAACTACTGTACCTCTGGGGCTCCAAAAATAAGTACCAAGAGCCAACATGTGGCCCTGGGCCTCACATTTGGTTTGGACGATCTATATAAAGTTTGATTTCTCATAGGAACCTCCAATAGATAAACAGTGTGGTGGCTCTGTTCATGTTTTAAGTAATGATATGAAAATCCCAGAAGTCTGCTATATATAATCAGCCTGACCTTTGTAGTCTTATGTATATACACTTTACAAGCTTCACAGAAATCACTCTACTTTCCGATATAATATACAAATATTATCTCCTCTGAAAACTATCACGTCCTGTAATCTTCTCAGGCAAGGTTCACCTGCTCAGCATCGTTCAAACACCCTATTATTAAACATTGAAGCTAAGTCATCATAAAGGGTAGCGAACCTTGCTAGATTCCCCGTAAATGTTTGGATACTTGACTATACGGATCCTCTTAAGAGCCGGCATCGGAGATGGGGGGGGACACTCGACCTTTTGGGGCTTGGCCCTCTGACTGTTGAATAGCAGTATTACTATGGTCTATCACTATAAGAAATAGCAGCGCTTGAATGGGAGAACCATGTCACCAGTGGTCAACTACTTAAACATATTACGTATTGGCTCATGAACACGAATGAATTTTAAATGCCAGCAGGTAAATACAAGGGAGCACAAAAGCAATCTACAAAACTGAAGATTATCTGACTCATGACTAATAGGAAACGCGTATGCTTCTTCTCTCGGATAAAACGCGCGCGATAATATTATATTATAGGTTTATTGTGATTTTCCCATTAAAAGCCTTGCCGGGTTATATGACTCAGGTCATATCTTATATACAGTTGGGTAAGAATTTGTCTCTGTCCACTTTGCTGTAAAACGGAAACTCAAAAAAAAAAGAAGCAAAAAAAGAAGACAAAAATGCTCAGTAAAACAGTGAAAGATATATTATAAAATTACGCCAGGATTCACTGCAGCTACCCGTACAGGACAGCCATGTCGGCTGCGCCGACCTGAGACCACCTACCACCCTTTTATGATTGGAACATAAGGCTTAGGACAACCACCGAATCCGTGTGTAACCGTTTTCTGCGTAACTCCAAAACAGACTGACTTACGACCGATCATACGAAGTACCCCCTCCACCTGATGAAGCCCCTCACCTAAAGGGGTGAAACGCGTTGTGATTGGCGCCTAGCGCCCGGAGTGATGTTCATCTTCCTGGTTTTTTTAAAGTATTTGACTTATGAGAACACTGACTTATTTTGTGTATTAATGATCTATGTGCTGAATTGTGACGAATATGTGACCAACATCAGCCTCTTTTATCATGTTTTGTGATTATGTTAAAGAAAATCATGCATTTTTAAATTCTAAAACACAATCTGCTTTCCTCTTCATATTTCTTGTGCCCTTAAAAGTCCCGGGGTATCTGATTCCCTTCACAGCCATAATGAGCTGGTTAGGTCTCATGAATACCTCCCCTTATGTTTTTTGTATTAAATTTTTGGGACGTGGCATATACCAAGCGGTATGACTAACTAGGATCTAGTATTATTCCCTTTCTCTTAACATATCATGTAAGTTTAGAAAAGTTATAGTTAAAAGATTAAGTAAAGGATCAATTTCAGCCTTTGGTTTGGTCCCTATAAGCCAAGCAATGTTTGGGGGAGGGGGGTGGGAGCAGAGAGGTGAGCTCTTAGTATTTCTCTTCCTCTTCAGTCATTCTAGAGCCTGGAGCACACAACAGCAAGGGTTAAATTGTCTGTTTAGGTCTGGGGGGTGACGGAAAAGCAGTTATTCTCAATGATTCATCACGCTCTTGTGCAGAACCCATCATTTTTGTTATTATATCCCAATAAAGGGGGCAATTATCTCTCCAAACTAGGGGATAATATCCGTACTAGTGATGAGCGGCATAGGCAACATTCGCGGCATGCCGCAAATTTTATGGAAAACATTTGGAAAATATTTGCATTCGGCAATAGTCTGGGTTTTTTTTATTTGCGAATATCGGCAGTTTTTATTGCGAATTTCGCGCGCGCAATATATGTTTAATATGACGCGGATTTTTATGTGAATTTTTAAAGTGACGATTTTCGCAATATTCGCATCACCCCAATATTCATTAAAAAAAACTGTTGATGGTGTTGCTAAGCTCTTGTTGCAGCCTTCCCATTCGTCCACTTGCATTGAGAGGGAAGTGTAATGGGTAAAAAATACAGAATATCCGGAATTGCGAATATTCGGCAATATATTCACCATCTTTGCGAATTTCCGAATTGCCGATATTCGCGATTAATATTCGGAATCCGAATATTCGCGATCACTACTAATCATTACAGGGTAACCTATATCACGTCAATAGTACCACCCCTCTACAAGGTCACATGATCTGTTTCTTTCTTTTAACTGCACATCAGTTGACTGTCGAGGTCACATCTGTATTCCCATGTTACTCTGTTTACAGTGGATTAGAGCATTTGTGGTCTTGTGACCATACTAATCGGTGGGGGGCACTATGCAAGTTGTTGCCTAGGGCTCCATGATGAGCGACTGGTGGGTTGTGCTATTCAAGAACAACCTACCTCATCTCCCAACCCCCCGGAGGGTGTGGTGGCAACGACGGGGGGGGGGGGGGGGGGGGGGTGGGGGCTGGTTGAGGGACTACTCCTGCGGCTTTGATCGGGATGGAGAGCGTGTCAGGAAGGGTGCGGAATATGTGTGCGGGGCAAGGTGGCAGGGGACTCCAGGGGACCAACTGGGAGCTGTCTGGACCGAGGTTCCCCTTCCAAAGTATGGAATGGAATCGATTGCATGGGTATCGACCCATGTATAGCCAGCATTAGGCTTATTTCCACTTTAATAAACATGACTTTGCAGCATTTTAGGTACTTAGACAACCAATGATAGAAGCTAAAATGGAAAAATATCAGCAAAATGAGTTGGAAGCCTTTGAGAAACATAATCAGAATAAAAACCAGGAAAGAACAAAATGTCCGATCCAATCATGAAGAAGACTCAATATTCAATGTTCCCAAAATGTACCCATTAATGGCTGATGGAAATTGACATACTAGTCGATAATACTGGTGCAGTTCCTTGTATCTTGTATTATATCCAGAGTAGATTGGTACTCTGGATGGGTCCCCAGCAGGCGAAGGAAGCACAGCAAACAGGATTTGCAGGTGAAAACACGCAGGTGGTTTATTGGTGCAAGTCTATATACAATATGTACATCATTGACAGCAGAAAAGTCCATAAATCACAGCAGTCCATATAAACAGAGACATAGAGTTCTGGCCACACAGGTACCTCAGCTCCCCAGTCACACACAGGACTGGCTCAGGGTGGAGGGCTCTGACTGAGCAGGTGAGGGGGTTTTATAGAGCTGAAACACACTCTAATGAGCTAACAGGAAACAGCTGGTCTTACCCTGCACCAGGCCCAGCGATTCCAGCTCCCTCTGCTGGTCAGATAGCAAAGTACTCAGCATATTGCCGGTATCTGGGACACACATATATCCCATACTGGATACAACCAGAGGATTTGACAGGCTTCCTGTCACAGTATGTAGAGTTCAAAGCTGGTGGTCCTCAAGGTCATCTTATTTAACATTGTCTCCATGTCCCTAGAAATAGGGATCAGCTATAAGGAGCCCCCCAAATGAGGCACAGCCTTCCTGTAATGAGGTGCCGGAATCCGCTGCTACCCTATTCTGATTGCAGAGTTTGTTCATCAGAGGTTCACCTGACACTGAGAGATTCAATGCCGTAAATCCCCGGGATAAGGGTTTGTTATTCAGTGCTCCGTGCTCCAACACTCCAATCTTAAATGTCAAACAGGATACAAACCACAATGGCTGGTATTAAAATATGTGAAAGTCGAAGCTTGAGATATGGTCACAATTACAAATTAATTCATGAGCAGGAGATGGGCATGGTAGAGCAGGGGCTATAATCTGGTGAAAGAAAATAGGAGCCATTGACAGTGCTGGGGCTAATAATAGAGTTTGGGGCTTATAATGGATCTGGGGACCAAGTACCCAATGTAAACTCAATAAATCAATTATAAGCATTTTCAGTTTCCACCAGAACTAACTACTATTTTGTAATTGATATTACCATTAATTCCAAGGTATCTGTCTTCGTGCCATCTAATGAATCCACTAGGACCAGTAATTCCAAGGCAACAGTGTTTGCGCCATCTAGTAACTCCAATAAGACCAGTGACTCAAAGGTAGCGATGGCCCAAAATTTCACGGCGAACATAGCATAATCGCAGTTCGCAATGCTGGTGAAAATAATGGGTGTTCGACCCGCCCCCTATACCTTAACATGGAGGCAAAGTTCGACCCCTCACCCTATAGTCAGGTGGGACAGTACAGCCAATAACACATTTTTCCCTCCTG
>CM070036.1:2705990-2716835 GCA_036250615.1 Ptychadena robeensis | reverse complement strand
ACTGCCTGACCCGTACCTCTGCTGCCAGCCCTGATCCTCTGTGGTGCCCCTGGACCAGCTGCCCGTATGCCTACCAACCCTCTAGAGGTAGCGACCTGGTGTTCCCCTTGGGAAAGTCTATCCCCACCTTCAGGAGTATTGTGAAGAACGAGTGGGTTCACTTAGACAACGCCCTCAGAGGAGGTGGCACAGTGGGTCCACACCCGTTGGTTCGTGACACACACCCATGGACTACTTCCCTATAAAACACAAAAAATAGAAGTTTCTAATGTGTCCCCAGCTCGACTATAATCTCTATGTCTAGTTCCCAATACGCTCCCTCATAAGCTCCCTCTCGACCATTAAGGGACTGCCAAGGCAATCGTTGCTGTTTTAACTGCGGCGGCATCGTTATATTAACACCCATCAACTGCGAATTAAAATGCAGCTCTGTTCCTTATTGTATGTCATTACCCCATAATTGCCAAATAATTTAGCCATTTACAATTACTCCAGTCCTTAGTGTCACAATGCAAATAAAGGCATCCGATGGGGAGGAAATATGGCGGAAGGACGGAAGCTCTCCATGGCCTTTACAGTAACCGGCAGACCTGCTGCCCTTATTAAGTATATCAGTCATCTCCAGCTTGCCTTTAAAGTTTATTAATATAAAATCATTGCACATTTAACTGGGATGAGATGATTAAATGTTTCCATTTTCTCTATGCTCAGGAGAGCCGTATGATAAATGTTTTTTTATGTAGACTAAGGAAAATCACAGCCTATCCATTAACTGAAGCCGTATCCCTCTAAAGTATACCTGAACTCAGGAACATTACTACAAATAAAACCTACATTTTCCCCTTTAAGACAATGCAACGCGTACCTTTTGGTTTGCACAGCTCATCTTTCATTCAGGTATACTTTAAGCTCCAGGTTGACCTTTATTATCAGAAAGAGTTTCCACCACAACTTTGTGGGGTACGGTGCTTGTATTGCCCACAGAGGTGTTCTATCTAATAAGTAATACATTTTATTATTATTTTTATTTATTTATTTATATAGCACCAACATATTACGCAGCGCTGTACAATACATTAGAGTGGAGATACAACACAAGATAACACAGAGGTACAGGTAATGACACAGTAATGACACATTTCTCTGTCAGATATCCTTTAGATCTACCAACAACTATGTAGTGCCGGGTCCTCTGCGATTGAACACAGGTAGACTTGATGGTTTAGAAAGTCCCACATATTACATGGTTTTTTGTAAACAAAAGGAGATCTAAAGAAAATCTGACAGAGAAATCTAAAGGTGTATGGGGGCCCTAATAGGTGGGGGAACAGAGTATACAATAGGTGTGGGGGGGGGGGGGGGGGGGGGGGGGGGGGGGGGGGGGGCTGGCATGGTTGTAATGTTAGGGGTGAGAAATGGGTAGGAGAGGGCCTGAGCAGGCAAAATCAATGTGCTGCGTCGGGATCCCCGCCAAGCAATACGCTTAGTGGAGGGGTCTGACGTATAGTGAAAACATAGCCTTAGAGCCCATTTGGTGCTACATCTGGTAACTTAGGGCCCCCATACAGGTGTTCATCAGCAGACAATTTTGTGGCCGATTAACTGCTGTACGTTGATCGCAAAACAGAGGCACCCATCTGACGGGATTAACCTACAATTTTTACCAGGTCAACAAAATTAGACAACAGAAGTTTGGAAAAACTTTGCCTGGTGTTTTACATGTCAATTGTTACTTTGGTGGTGTCAGAATTTGGTGTCAATCATGGATCCTTCCTGCTATGTATGAACAGTCCAGGCTAGTGGTGTAATGGTGGTGGGGGATATTTTCTTGACTTACTTTGGGCCCCCTAGTATGAACTGACCATTGTAAATGCCACAGCCTGCTTGAATCTTCCCCATCTTCTTATGGCTACTGCCAAAAGGATAAGACATCATATCACTGGTCTCAATTATCATAACTCATGGAGAACCTTCTGGAGCAGGTCCACACCATCGCCATTGTGGTAGAATAGCTGGGCCAACGTGTGACAACTCAAGAGAGCCAGCAGCATTTTACAGTGTCAGTGGTGCCTCTAGCGGAGCCTAAGGTTTCAATGACTCCCACTGGGTAAGTAAATGTTGACACAGTCTTTAACCTCCCTAGCGGTTGAGACGAGCTCGTCCGCTGTTCAGGCTCGCCCCAACCGCAGGGCAACCGGGCATCGGGTAGACCCGATGCCTCTGTTGAAAGCTGCAGCGATTGTCTTCATCACTGCAGCATTTCTGGGGTTTCCGCACCGCCCCGATCGCGTCACGGTGACGCGGAAGGGGGCGGGGGGGGGGGGGGGGGGGGGGGGGGGGGGGGGCGACGCCATAGACCTCCATGTTAATGACTACGGCTGTGTGAATAGCAGGGGCGGGAGGGAGGAAGTGAGAGGCAGGACATCGGCTCTCCCATCTGAACTGACAGCTCCTCCATGCCAGGAGAGCTGGCGGGAAGCCAAGGTGTGACCACCGGCGGCCGAGTGGCTGCGGGGGGCGCGCATTCGCCGTACAAGACGCAGGCACTTTTTTGCCCCCAATTTTGGGGGTGAAAAAGTGCGTCTTATATGCCGAAAAATACGGTATACGTTTTTAGGATTGTGGAGCGCTATACCACCATCATACCAGCTCAAAGGTAAGTCAAACTTTCATTTTACATATATATTTTTTAGATTAAAAGAGACCAAGTAATATATAATATATTATCACTGTGCAGTTGACAAATCTTCATCAATCAATTACTAAAAAAACCTTATAGAATGTCTGCAACATGTTGGTGAAGATATGCCACAAAGCATTGGACCTGATTCAAATACATACGTTTTAATGCATGTTGAGCAAAATGTTAGCGCATGTTAACAAGCCCTCATTCTATCCAATGGGCCTGTTTACATGTGTTAACATGGGTTGTCCAATGTGCCTAAAACTTGAGAGGGGTGCACCAGGCCTAATGGTCATTTTAAATACCGCAGAGGTGGTTAGATAAGACGGCTAGTGTTCTTTTTTTCTTGAATAGGACACTGGACACTGAATTACTTTTCTTTTTTCATCCTTAAGATATAAGAAGTAAATGTACAAATGAGAGTCCATTAGCAATCTCAAAGAGAACAAAGTCATTTTTATATATAGAGGAAAAGCCGCGCTTTCTGTCTGAATATGTCCTAATTAAAATTTCTGTGTAGAATCTAAGCAAATCCCCTCAATTAGCCGGCACTCCACGCACCGCTACTCTGGATTCCCGCTCGCCCCGCACGCAGAAAACTCCCAACATAAAATGCCATTTACAAGACTATTTACCGTTCCGTTAATCTCTCTCTGGCCGCCACTTAAGCTGTAAAGGCCACAAAATGGAGTCGTGACCTTTCCGCTCTCCTCTGTACCGTGCGCCGCGCTCAGGAACAGGGCTGACTATGATAACAAATGAATAGAAGCCCATTAATCTCTATCTCCCAAATTTATTCTCCTTCCGTTTTTATTTGCTAAATCTTTATAGATAGTTATGTTTTTTTTATTAAAGTTTCTCCTGAAGAGTAAAATGTAACTTTGTAATAAATATGTAAAAATGAAGGAAAATATTATTAATTTATATGGAACGAGCACGTTTCCCTGCTCTGTGAAGAGAACACTGAACCGTTCACATCTGAAAGGGCTACGGACTGGTGAAGCTTAGACACGGTCCCAGAGTAGAGATGGTCAAATTCGACCATTTCAACGATTTTTTGTTAATTTCAAAGCCCCTGAACATGGTATCATCACCAAACTTGCTGGGGATATAGAGAAGGGTTGGGGGTATAAAACAAAGAAAAATTGATATCTCTAACACAAATAGTTTTTGCACAAATTGAGTTCAAAGTCAAGTCGAAATTTCAAAAATCGGAATTTTGACTTAATTTATGCAAAAACTCCATGTGCTAGAGCAAAACTTTTATTTTTTCCAAATATTACAACAACTCTCTCTACATATCCAGCAATTGTGGTGATGATACCATGTTCAGGGGCTTTGCAATCAGCTCACAAAGTTTTCAAGTCGAAAATTTCGACCATCTCTATCCCAAAGTGCTAGGCATAGACGGGTAGATTACCGTGCAATTGACTCATAATTGATGGCAGCATGGTGATGTGATTGCTGGCTCTCCCCCGGCTCTCTACACACCACCGGTGTCAATTAGATGCCGACGGTGTGTGGGGAGAAAAGCCACGCCCCCTCCATTAACATGGAGGTCTATGGCGCCTACTCCTTTGGCGTCCACGATGGCGCCGAAGACACGGGGCCGGAAAAGCTCTGTAAGCCTGCAGCTATGCAGAAATGCTGCAGGCTCACAAAGCCGCCGGCGGTTGCGCTCAGTCCTGGCACGGGCGCAGTTTGATTGTGAATGGCTTCGGTGTAATGCCTAGGAGGTTAAATTTTTATTGAGAATGTTGAGACCAACTACCCAAAATGTCCTTTACAGGCATTGCCAAAGACCTGCCATGCTGTAACGAAAAAAAGTACAACCTAAAAGACACAAACATGACATTATTGATAAATATATATATCTATTGTACAGGACGCCAGGGATGGGTCCTGAATGGGGTATATATGTTGCCCATGTTTGGTCTGTGTCCCCTTTTAGGTAACCCCTAGGGTGCAGGTCCAGGATTTGAATGGCAGTCTGTGGACTGCAACTTGTCAGACTGCTGACAGGGCCTTGACTGTGAATAGTCAGGATGGTTGGGAGGGCCTGCTATTCACCCCACCCAGCACCTGTGGGTGTATGTTGGCTGCACAGCAGCCTTATAACCAGGTAACCTGACCTAATCAAGGTGAAAGAGTAATGGACACTGTCTGGAGGACAGACAAGGCTGGACTGCTTCCCTCTGAGAGAGGATGACCGGTGGTTGTGGTAAACCCTCTCCCCACGTGAGAATTATCTTGACTTTTTTTGCCTTTGCTATTATGCTGAAAGACTATTGTTTTTTGAATGGCTCAAGCTAAGCCAAACTGTTATGTTGGGCCTAAATAAAGAAGAAAATAAATAAAGAATAAATAAAGAATTTGATTTCCGGTGTGGTGACTGTGAACCCCGGACCCCCCAAGTTCGCACTATATATAATTATCCTTCCACTAAATGCCACCCTTAACCTATGTCACCATCTCCACCCCTTATCCCTTCTTCCACAATCTACTTTTCTCCATTTTTCCTCCAAAAAAAGATTGAGTGACTATCTACCATATATACTAGAGTATAAGCCGACCCGAGTATAAGCCGAGGTCATTTTATCTACAAAATATGGAAAAACGTATTGACTCTGGTATAAGCCGAGGGTGGGAAATGCAGTCAGATAGTGGAGTTTTCTAAATGAGAAAATATAGAGAAAGCACCATTGCCCCTAGGAATTAATCACACAGGATAATCTTAGTGCCACATTATCAATAAATTTAAGAGAACACATGATTATTATTATTACAGGATGGGTTGTGCAAGGCAATTCTTATTTTTTAGGCTATGGAGTTGTATCTGTACTTGTAACTGACCACTTGATGGCAGTGTGGAGTTTATTATTGTTCATCAGCTGATTGGCGGGCGGCCTCCGGCAGCCGATACTGACAGGAACTTTCAGCATTGAAATTCAGGTAAGGTGAGTGGACCCCCCTCGAGTATAAGCAAAGGGGAGCACTTTCTGCCCATTTTTTTGGGCTGTAAAAACTCGGCTTATACTCGAGTATATACGGTACTTACGAAATGCATCCTTCAATACTATATTTTTGATTGCTAGGATAAATCCAAATATGTACAATCTTCCCCCTTTTGGTCAGCTTCTCCTACTGAATTCCATGGATTCTGTGTAATAACAGACCCGGTCAGTAGGGGGCAGCTGATGGACAGAAGCAGAAACACATGTTTATATATGGCCTTGTATGTTCAGATACCCTGACAAGTCAATCACTGGCTCACTGACGGCAATATAAAGTCTAATAAAGTATATTAAATTTCTTGTAGTCTTCGGAGGCTTTGGTACGACGGTATCTAGTTAAAAGATGCCCGGAGGTCTGCAGCCACGTCTCGCCGAAGTCTCCCCTCCATCTGTTCCTATTAGTGCAGAATTCCCCAAATATTCAAAGAGGCAATTAAAAACCTGCATGAATAGAAATGGTATCAATAAATAATCCATCCAGCTCTGCCCTTCGGGATGTTGGCCCAATTATATCTGCCCTCTCTATTATTTGAATACAGCGTATCGGCATATTACCCTGGAGATTCCGCTGTAACCGCTCCATCTTATGAGCTCGGAATCTTCGTATAACATGCGATAAATAGTCCGGAATCCAAATGGCCAACTTGCTCTTAGTGATAAAATCAGTGTTTCCAAATAGTGATGAGCAGCATAGTCAATATTCTAATTCGTGATATTTCGCGAATAATTCTACTAATATTCGATTCTATATTCGGAAATTCGAATATTCGCGGTAATACCATGGATTGTGAAAATAATAAATCATATTCGCATCGCGAAAATCTTTAAAATGAATGGTCACATGCTATGTTTATTTTCGCAATGCAAATATTATTTTCACAATCCATGGCCATATTGCGAATATTCGGAATTGCGAATATATTGGCGAATTCTCGAATTGCCGATATTCGCGAAAAATATTTGGCATTCGAATATTCGAGCTCAACACTATTTCCAAAGGCATTATTTATGGAAGAGTTAGAGATCTACTATTGAGGTCATGTGTCCTGGTCACAACTTCTCCTTATAGGACAGGAAGTGTGGGCAGATTACTTAAAGGTGATGTATGCTCAAAATAATATTTTTTTATTAAGTCTGACTTACCTCCTAGCTGGTATGATGGTGGTTTACAGCTCAATAATCCTGAAAAAATATACTTACCTGCTGTCCCCTAGAATCATATGAGAGATTCCATCTTTATTTGCCAGGCTTTGCTACCTCAGGGTGCAATATTGTGAGTGGCCACTGGGGGTGTTTATAATAGTTTTTTTATGGGATAATGTGTCTGTGTTCAGGCTTAGAATCATATTAAGGTGTCCTTCATACAAATACAGTCTACCTAGGACCACCCAGTTGTTCCCTTGCAGGGCCCCACCTATTCTATTTAGGGACATTATTGAGCCCCCCTTTCCTATTCAAACACAGGTTATGAATTAGGGCTGCGCCCCCCTGGAATACCTTTTGCATCCCCCGGCCTGCCCCACAGTTTGGGAACCACTGCCTTAGACTAAAGCTCCAATATACTTCTGGATGCACTCCTTTAGGGCTATGTTTTTGGCTGCGCTACAAAGTGCATCGAATAACGTGGCCCCTTTAAATGAATGGGCTGGGGTATAACTAACATGTTTGTCATATGTTATTATGACATGTCCATTGATTATCAATAGACGCGTCATCCGTCAAGCCTCCAACGTGTTCATGTGGACGTGAAGCCTCACATCAACAGTAACATGATGGAAGCTCAGACCAGCGGATCAGGGGCTATGAAGGGCTGTGTAGACAGCCCTGTCATAGCCCCATTGCCACCAATGGGCGTCTTGTGCACTGCGGTAAAATGTGTGCATTCATCGCAGGTGTTTTAGCACATGTTGAACCATAGCCTTAAGCTGGGAACAGACGCATAGATGTGGGCCAGATAGATGGCCACTTCCAGGGCCGTGCACGCTCACTGCCATCTATCTGGCCAATATCATATGCAGCCATCCCAGGGATATCAGACATGACCGTAAACCACGGCGGATGTCCATTGCTTTGCATGGGGATGGCTGGGTCTCAATGCATAGCATTATCAGAGCCGGAGATACAGGAGAGCTGCGCCTTCATATCCTTCGATGTCAGACAGCAGCGGATGACATCATTGCACTGCTACCAGAAACGTACCAGAATCGTACGGCTTGTATATCGAGCAGTGTGTTCCATCATCCTCATCCTCATCCAATCAATTTCAACTCTTCCTAAGCCTATTGCTTACATCATGTTTTCAGAAACATCATCCTGCCCGCCCCCCTTCCTTTCCATTATCTTTTCACATTGCATAGAGAAGCACTTATACCCAGTCAACAACATCTTCAGTAAAGCTGGGCATAGGCGATTCGTTCTTCCGTTAATTTGCCGGCAGATTGACTGTGCGTTATGATGTCATCACCCACGGCCGGTCGCGCAGAGAATCGGCCAGGCACCCTTTGTGTGCCAGCACCTACTACAGGGGCTGCAAATGTATTGAACTTTTCCTCATTTTGTCACATTACAGCCACAAACATGAATCAATGTTATTGGAATTCCACGTGAAAGACCAATACAAAGTGGTGACACGTGCGAAGTGGAAGGAAAATCATACATGATTCCAAACATTTTTTACAAATAAATAACTGCAAAGTGGGGTGTGCATAATTATTCAGCCCCCTGAGTCAATACTTTGTAGAAGCACCTTTTGCTGCAATTCCAGCTGCCAGTCTTTTAGGGAATGTCTCCACCAGCTCTGCACATCTAGAGACTGAAATCCTCGCCCATTCTTCTTTACAAAACCGCTCCAGCTCAGTCAGATTAGATGGACAGCGTTTGTGAACAGCAGTTTTCAGATCTTGCCACAGATTCTCGATTGGATTTAGATCTGGACTGTGACTGGGCCATTCTAACACATAGATATGTTTTGTTTTAAAGCATTCCCTTGTTACCCTGGCTTTATGTTTAGGGTCGTTGTCCTGCTGGAAGGTGAACCTCCGTCCCGGTCTCAAGTCTTTTGCAGACTCCAAGAGGTTTTTTTGATCGCCCTGTATTTGGCTCCATCCACATTATCGAGCCCCCCCCCTCCCTATTCAAACACAGGTTAAGAATGAGGGCCTGCACCCCCCTGGAATACCTTCGCGCCCCCCAGTTTAGGAACCACTGCTCTATGGGCAGCTTAATAAATGATCTTATCTTGATTATGAATTATATTTTGAGATACAATTCCTTAGGGAGGAGGGACCAAGGAGAGCAGCAGATTATATTGTCTTTTTCTTATATTTATTCCTCGCAGTCGCAGGCGGGTAGCTGGTTACTTGAATAACAAGTAACCACCTATTGTATACTCTGTTCCCCAACCTATTAGACTGTAACAGGGCTGCCTTCGGGGGGACAGAGGGGACACTGGTCCCGGGCCCGGGCAGCTAGGGGGGCCCGACGGTCAGCACGTAGGGGGCCCCGGCGTGCTGCCTGATCGGTACAGCAGCCTCAGCTCCCTGTCTTCCCGGTCTGCCACTGTGTACGGCAGTCCGGGAACAACCCACTTCAGGAGGAAAGGGGGGGGGGGGTTATTTTTCTGCTAGCACCCCGCTCCCCCCATCCCGCTCAACAAGTCCTGTCATGGGGTCCGGACATTTTTGCTGTACGGGGCCCCATGATTTCTGACCCTGGACTGTAAGCCCACCTAGTCATGGTCCTCTACTCCTCCTGTGTCATAACCTGTACCTGTGTGTACTATCCTGTGTGTATCTCCACTCTAATGTATTGTACAGCGCTGCGTAATATGTTGGCGCTATATAAATAAATGATAATAATAATAAAGCAATGCGTGAATCCCTTCTGATTACCTGACCCTTCTTCCGGCCATTATCGCCGCTCCTCACATCAGCATTTTAAACATTGTCCTCCAATTTTTTTCGGCTACACAATCATCGGAATGAATTCACAGGACAAGGACGGCTGTAAATTTGCTTTCCGTGGGGCCACCGGGAGAAGAGATTGGGTATTAGGATCTTGTTACCCTCTGTGACTGCACTCGATAAGTTAGCGTCCCTCTTATCCCCTCATTTACAGCTATATCTTAATCAATTTTATGATGATCAGGGAGAAGAAAATGA
This sequence comes from Ptychadena robeensis, assembly GCA_036250615.1. Taxonomy (NCBI): domain Eukaryota; kingdom Metazoa; phylum Chordata; class Amphibia; order Anura; family Ptychadenidae; genus Ptychadena; species Ptychadena robeensis. Next base: position 2,706,978 of record CM070036.1, on the reverse strand, counting down.
AAAATTGATTTACAAAGAAATTCGGAGGCACCTAGGAGACAGCGGAGCACAATCCCATCGATTATCTTCCATCAAATCCCAGCCCCGTATATACAAGTGACAGGCCAGACGCGCGGAGACACGGGGGCCCGGCATAATAACAAGGCACGGCTCACGGACTCTGGATTAGCGTATGTTTAGAAGAACGCGGTGACAACCGCTCAAGGTCATTCTGTTTTTTGCTCAGATACAACTCAACTCCAAGTTTACCATAAAGGCCCCCATACACGTCTAGATTTTTCATCCAATCAACTTAATTCAATCAATTGTTTTTTTTGGTTGATTGATTGAAAATCTATGGCAGCCCACATGGTTAGATCAGCCTTAAGCAGGCCATACACGGGACAGATTTTCAATCAATCAACTTAAAACAATCAATTCAAAGTCAACAATCAAAGTCGTTATAAAATTGTATGTCGATTGTATCATGCCCCATATGTAGTACAAGATTTTTGATCGATTTTTGATCGATTTTTTTTCACTCGACATAACAATCGATCCAAAATAGTCCGATTGAAATTTCAATCAGATGTGAGGTAGAATAGGTAGTAAAAAATCGATCAAAAATTGGTTGACCACACTTGGTTCTCAAAATACTGAACCAATTTTCAATCGACCGATCAAAATTTACCATCCAGTCCGATCAAAAAACGACTGAATTTTCACTCAATTTTGATCGGATTAAGTCGATTTAACCAGGTGGGCAAAACTCAATTCTCAATCAATCGATTAAAAAATTGATCGTTTTAAGTCGATTGATTAAAAATCTGACCCGTGTATGGGCTGCTTTAAGCCCCCCATACACGTCTAGATTTTCTATCCAATCAACTTAAAAAGATAAAAAAAAATTGGGGTCAGGGAAATTGGTGATTGATTGTATGTTTGCAAACTGTAGTAACCGATATTTGATCAACTTTTTTGGGATCAACTGAAAGTGTATAGAGATGGT
>CM070036.1:2686757-2698101 GCA_036250615.1 Ptychadena robeensis | reverse complement strand
TTCAACTTGTGCCTTTTGCCCTATTTTCCCATGGACAAGTCCACATGAGTTCATCTTGCCAACTCATTGTGATATCACTGCACTTTACATTGCTCACTAATGCGCTCTTCACTACGGGAATAAGGACCACCTCACCCTATTGTCCAGATAGTAGTTGAAGGACCCATGATATCGCTGAACTCTCCTCAACTCATCAGTAATGAAACACAGCATAGTCAATATTCATATTTGTTGCATATTTTTCTGCTCATATTCAGAAAAAATTTGAGAGATCATGACCTCCAGTCATTATTACCTTCATTAAGCAAATCGGCACTTGTACATGCGCATATTGTGAACGGAATGCATGGTACTTATATACTGAAAAATACAGAATCTTGAATATTCATGATAACGAAGATATAGCATTGTATTCGAAATCTTCATAAATTCTCGATATTCACAATAAAAATGAGCAATTTGAATCAACACCACTATGTTCCTGATATGTGGTAACTAATAAACTGATAAACTGATATGTGGTCCAAATAATGACAATTGACATCAATTAGGTTAATGCAATGAATTCAATGAATGCAATATTAAATTCTGCCAGTAGGTGTCACTAGCAGCAGTACACTCTCAGCACAACGTCATTCTCCACACTGATCGGGAGAAGAGGGAGGGGGGGGGGGCACTGGCTGCACAGTTTACTGCTTTCCTCTGCTCTCCTCTGCGGCTGGCTGTTACTGTGTCCGTGGTAGTGTTGAGCAAAATATTCGAAATTGGAATATATTCAATGAATATCCGTCATTCGAGAATTTGCAATATTTCGAGTTTGTGCGTTCGGATATTCGCAATGGTGGATATTCGTCAACATTGTTTACCGGCGTACATCTTGCATATGTGTGCGCATTGCGAATGGATACGCGTAATACACATAGCGCTCGTACTGACTAAGATCACAGAATAAGGAAGAGAAGCTGTAAAGCTGCATCCTGAATCTTTGCAAATGATTGCGAACAGGCATGGGCAATGGAAGGCAATGGAATATGTTAAATCGAATTTTGAATGTTTCTTTGTATATTCGCGAAATTACGCGAATACAAATATACCTTTTGCCGCTCAACACTAGTCCGTGAGAGCTGCAGAGTGATTGCAGTTTCCTCGGACACGGAGAGAGGCATAGATGGCAGTTCATTTTTTTTATATTGCTTATGCCAGCAGGGCTCTGAGCTATGTTGGCATAGGCAATTATTCAGTACAGATGGGAGAGCCAGACACCAGCTGGCATCTCTCAACTGACAGCTCCTCCAGCTCCCCGGCTAATCTCCATGCCACTCGGCTGCAGGGGTTGTGCAATCGGACCATAAGACGCAGGCACCCCCCCCCCCCAATTTTGGGGGTGAAAAGGTGCATCTAATGGTCCGAAAAATACAGTATATTAATAAATTCACTATTCCTTTTATACAAGCAAACCATTGATAAATGTAGATATTATTTGTGGACATTAACCTCCCTAGCACTCTTGTGAGGTCCAGATTTCTGTACCAAAATGGATTTTTTTTATGTTGTAGGCCTGTAACTTCCCAAAACATTTCCGTACATGGGTCTAGTAGACATCCTGAACATAATAATGTTTGAAACAAACAATTATGTCAAAAAATTACATAAAATTTATAAAAGATATCATTTGAATGATTGAATCTCTAAAATACTTATTTTGTATGATAGATTTCAAAACAGTATGGATTCAAATTTATATTTTGTTTATAATACAATTCAATTGAACAGAAATCAAACAACAATAATTAGAAAGAAACTAGTATTTGGTAAAATATGATAATGGTAATCTGCTCATGATATACAATTCTTTACCAACACACATGCCATTCAATTAAAGTTAGGTTCTCAGTAGAGATGGTCGAATTTTTCGACTTGCAAATTTTGTGAGCTTATTGCAAAGCCCCTGAAAACGGTATCATTACTAAACTTGCTGGAGATGTAGAGAAGGGTTGGAGGAACATTTGAAAAAATAAAGGTTTGCTCTAGCTCATGTAGTTTTTGCATACATTAAGTTCAAATTTAAAGTCGAAATTCCGATTTTCGAATTTTTTACTTGACTTTGAACTTAATTTGTGAAAAAACTATTTATGTTAGAGACTTACTTTCTTTTGTGTAGTATACCCCAACCCTTCTCTACATCTCCAGCAAGTTTGGTGATGATACCATGCCCAGGGGCTTTGCAATTAAGTCGAAACCGGCGAAATGGTCGAATTTTTGAAAAAAAAATCGACCATCTCTAGTTCTCAGGAACAAAAACTTGAGCACATGGTCTTGGAAATTCAATTGGGAGAGAAAAGATGTCCTCATGTGTCTCCGTGGTCACCTTTCACCTTAAGACCTCATCCATCAGTATTCCACCCAACAGCTGGTAAATCAAGTGCGCCCAATGCAGCTCCCCCGGGGTGCACACTCTTGCATGGCTGTGCGGATTTAGCAATGTGTTGTTGGTATAGGAAAGAATAAACCCGAACAAATAGAAGACGTGTTTATAAAATATTTCAGAGCAAAGCCGCTATTGCTGGATTTTCCAGCTTATCCCCAGGTACCAGTGTTGTAGTCTGTAGCCAGGAGGGGGTTGGTGCCTTTCTTCCGGAGCAGCCTCTCTCTCTCTTGGCAGCTCAAGCAGTAATGTACTCAGGTTGAATTTCTCGAGTTAATTGAAAGCTGCTAAGCTATCGACTCTGTGCGCATTTCATATCAATATTTTATGTCTACTACGGGATAAAATAAACAATTTCTTTACTCGAATCTCAAAGCCGCTGAGATGCCAGCATGGTCCGTAACTCTAAACCACACTGCAGACTTCAAACATTTTGATTAAAAGAGATAAAAGAAGAGAATTTAGTGGGCAGGAGTCCAAATCTAAGATGCTTGACGAGATCTCAAGGAATATTGCTTTTATGGAGGGTGTTTATTTTTTATTATTATCATTACCCTTATTATTATTTATAATATCGTTATAGGTATCGTCAGGAGGGATTCTGATTGAAGAATTCAACATCAACCCATCAAATGCGCAGAACTGTGGATGGCCCTTCCATTTAGTTCATCTCTTCCTGATTGTTGGCTGCCACCAATACTTAACATCTGGGGAATCTAATGGCCAGTGTGGGTCAAAAGTCCCTAATGGAGTTCTAGCTATCACTTTCAGGTTTATTCAAAAAGTGTGTTAGTGAAATGTTATTGACAAGGAGCATACTGTGGTTCCTAAGCATCAGCCGAGACAAGAAGATAGAAGAACACTGGTCTGGCTGAAAAAGAAAGAGAAGACTAGGTCCTTGATCAATTATTTTTCAATTATGTCTGCATTAAGTGACAAATTTAAGGTCTGATTGTAAGGGTCTCCAAGGGATCACGATGAACAGGTCAGGTCAGAAACCTCAATCTCCGCTTTGGTCTTCACCTATAGACAAGCCCCCGCTTGAATCGGAGGCACGATACGCCTAGTCGACTTCGGTTCCCCCAGGACTTTGACGCACAAGGTATCCCACCTGAGAACGGAGACCGGTGAAACCCTCCAAGGACCCCCTAGGGAGTGAGTACAGGAACAAGGGCAGATGCAAAAGTCCAGGTTCACAGCAGGGGTCATACACAGTGCAACCAAATGCAGTATCCAAGGGTTAATCAGAGGAGTAGTCCAAAGGCAAGCAGGAGTCATACACAGAGAATCAGGCAACCGAACACAGTATTTAGTAATGTGTGTGAGCAGGGGTCACCCACAATGTTAGCTCTTGAGCTCACAAACTGGTTGGCACGAGGAACCCAGTAGTTTAGGGAACTGACGCTATCACAGGCAGGGCAGCCATGCACCATCCGGGTTTATATAGGAGAGGAGATGCCAGAGGCCCATTAACAGCTGCAGTGTCACTCCCCATACCTGCATAGCATAGCTCTCCCCATACCTGCAGAAGGTGGACACAAAAACCCGGCATGGATAAGGTAATTAAAGCTGCGGTGACAACAACATGTTGATGCGGGCGGACTGCAGTGCGTGCCTGCAAATGCTGGCGCCGGCGTACTGCAGCCCTGACACTGATACAGAAAAGTTCACCACTAGGGCGAGAGTGCCATCCTAGAATGGTCTTTCAATTGCCTCTGGGATGTTTTTACAAAAAAAACTTTACTACTCGCCAATCCATCAGATGCCCTTCAATGTTCTCCCCATAGAACATCGGTTCTCAACCTATGGGTTGAGACCCCCCTGGCAGGTCGATCGCCTATTTTACGGGGTCGCCATGTTCCTTTAAAGCATCAGAGCATGGTGCGAAGTTAGGAGGCAGAGTAACTCCCCCTGCCTCTCTCTACTAATGTCCCACCCCACACATCATCACAAGAGGGGTTTGTGGTCGTTGAACCTCAATTTTTTTTAGCTCAGAGATGTCAAGGATGATACCTAATAACTATTTAACAATAGGAGTGATTCTCACTGTATACCCTGAAAACCAGGATGGAAAGCAATTGTTTATCCTACCAACCGACTGGCATGGCTGGTATATAACTGGTTTCTGTCTGTATTTTGATGAAGATGTTAGAAACAAATAGGTAAATTTGTCTGAGAATGCTATAGTTGGCTGAACTAAATTCAACAACAGTAACTATCTTCTTAACCTTCTGGGCTGTGCGCATGTGGCATGTTTTTTTGTTTTTTATACCCGCAACATGCTCCGCCGTGATTGCCTGCCCGGCCAGAGGTTCAGTGCCTAAATCCGGCTTCACTGGAGACGCCGGAGTTATGCTGCAAAAAGGCAACGCCCCTCCATTTACATGGAGGTCTATGGCGCGGCCTACCCCCACCCCCTTCGTGTCACCGGTGACACAATCGGGGGCAGACCAGGAAGCATCGTCATACATGCCGATGCTCCTTACCGCCGGGGGAATCTGGCGAACAGGTGAGTATCTCTCTAGTTAACTCGGATGCATGAACACCCAAACACCCAGGAGGTTAAGGTCAAAAGGTTGGTTAAGTTGGTCCCCATTTTTTTTCAAAACAGTCTACTCAATGCTTAAAGGTATGTGTCCTTGTGTCACTATTACAGGTTGACTGAATATTTCCTGCTTCACTGATATCAGGATAACAGATTGAATGCTTCATTTTTTTACATTAAATGAAAATAGTTGGAAAATGTAGATTATGAAAGCTGGCATTGCTGAAAAATGCTTATTCTCTGGATGTAAAGCTGATCCCATGACTTCAGTAGTAGTTTTAAGGTATAAACTGTTTGGACACTTAAGTTGTATACTCATTCTGGGTCAGAGATTCAAAACACTAAAGCTAGCCATACACGTGTCGGATTCCATGGCCGATTGATCACTTATCCGATCGATTCCGGCGATCTCAGCGGGAATCGGAGCTCCGATCAATCGGCCAATTAAGAGTATCCGATCGCTGCATACCACCTTGTCCCGCGGATTCCTGGACGATTCCGTGTCCGATCACTTACTTCCCAAATGGCAACTCCTCCTGATGTGTGCAGAATCGGATCAGAAAGACCAACATGTTGGTTCTCTGTCGGATCCGATCCTGAGCCCCCGATCAATCGGACGTGATCGATCAGACAAGGTGGGCTGCACGCGATTCCGGCATGATCGTTTCGCGTGCACGCGCCCGGAATCGATCGTCCCGGAATCCGGTCAGAATCCGACCCGTGTATGGGGGCCTTAACCATATAAGCATGTTTTTTAGAATCAGGCCAGCAACGGTAGTCCACTGTATTCATACTTTATGGAAGCAGATTTTCAGCACTGTGGACAGCTCCCGCCAACAAATATAAATACTTGTAGTTTTTTTTTTTTACAGCAACTTTAAAAGGGAGTTAATTGGTTAACAATAGGCTGACTGTGTGTCCATGACAGTAATTATGTACTAATGTAAAAGCCTAATAAATAGTTGATTATAGAATATATATGCAAAAATGCTGTCTTGTCTGGTATAAGTATAGGACATTTTTGATTGCTTTATTAATTGATTTATTGAAAAAAGAACCCTATTCTTTCATTTGTGAAAGTGCAGAAAACTTTGATATTGGTTGTAATTGATTCCCCACCTCATGGTGAACGTAGGCACTAAAATTGGCCAAGGCACAGAACCTAAGGAGTCACTAAGTATACACCATTGCACCTATAAGATACTTATCCTGCTAGTAGTGATTAGTGATGGCCGAACTGTCCACAAGGCGACTGCAACCATAACATGTTCAATTTACTTCCCCCGGCGAACAGTACAGGTATTCAACCCGCTCTGTTCACCAGCGGGAAGAAGGTGACTATTCTCCCGCTGGCTGGATCAGGAGCAGAAAGATCCGGCCAGTGGAAGAATTCTTAACTGGAAGTGATGTCAGTGACGTCATGTCTGGATATAGTAACCAGGAACTGTGCATTCCAGGTACCGGAAGTGATGTCAGTGACAATGATGCCCCAGGCCGAATGAGGAAGAATTGCTAGGTCATATGCAAATTGGGCTATCTTCAAGGAGCACACCTGGAATATCACCCCCATTGTCATTCCCAGATGTGCTCTTTGAAGTTAACCCTTTCAAAGGGTGCCAAATGCCATTGTATTGGATACAGTGATAACTACAATTCAAAGTAAAACAAAAACAAAACACATTTCCAATTGTAATAAAAATGTTATTATAAACAAACAAAAATACTGTTTTGAAATCTTTCATACCAAATAAGTATTTTAGCATTCAAATAATACATTTTATAATTTTTTTCATGTACTTTTTTTTTATAATAATTGTGTGTTTCAAACATTTTTATAGTCAGGATGTCTATAAGACCCTTGTACGGACATATTTTTGGAAGTTACAGGCCTACAACATAAAGAAAAATTTACCATTGAAGTCTATGGTGCACTTTTGGAACAGAAATCTGGACCGCAGCAGTGCGCTAGGGAGGTTAAGGAAAAGTAATTTTACAATTATTTTATGCTATTTTTGGTGGTTTGTTGTAACTCACCAAAACTTATGCAACACATATGTGCCATATAAATATATCCGTTACATGTAATAATTATTGTTATTATTATATGAAACTGGTATAGAAATATATATGTATGTTGTCTTATTTTAAATTAGCGGCTTTGACACTAAGAGGTTAATGCTTAATATAGGGGTTAATATAACCTCTATTTTAAGCAATTTTTTATATTTAATGTAAGTATGGGATATACATGTGTATGTGGGTTGTTTTAATTGCAAAGGTTTGTGGTTACAATTTTCAGCTTTTGTGATATTTCACAGTTTAGTTTATTGTTAAAGTGTGGCTTTTGGTGGTGAGGATTTGTGGGTTTATTGAATTGCATGGTAGTTTTATTGCATATTGTGGGTTATTGGTGGTTAAGGGCTTGTTTCCATTATACGTCGGGACCCCTACGCTAAGCGTATACGCTTAGCAGGGGTCCCGATAGACTCAGCCTGCCGGCGGATGGTCTGTTTACACATCCACCGGTGTAATGGCTGAACGTACTCGACTACGTTCAGCCTTACACCGGCGGATCGGCTCAGCGCAATGAAGACAGACCCTCCGCTGGGCAGGTAAGTCTATCTGTTACGTTGGGACCTCCCGCTAAGCATGTACGCTTAGCGCAGGTGTCCCAACGCAATGGAAACAAAGCCTAAGATTTCGCGATTTGCACAGTTTGTTTATTGTAAAAATATGTTAATTCTTGTTTTGCTATTGTTGGGTTTAGTGAATTGTGCGGTATGTAGAAGGTAAAATATATGTTATTTACATCTCTAGCGCTCAGCTAGGTACGAGTAAAGCATACAAAAACATACAATTACCATGCAATTTCTGTACAACCAACTTTTCTTCTACCAAAACCATGTAATATGAGGACCTTTCTACACCTTCCAATCACTATGTATTCTATCAGGGAGGTCACTATACTACATAGTTGTTGGTAGATCTGATGGAAATTGTATGGAGGAATCTCAAGGTGTATGGGGGGCTTAAGGGGTTGACCAAAGGTCAAAGCATGTACTGTTCCTGTAGGTATTGGAGTAGTGGATGGTAGACTAACTTTAAAGCAGACCTACCACCAGAAGTTCATGTTTGCACTAGAAGTGTCCATAAAAAAACCCAAACTTACCTGTAATGAGAAATTTAAGAAAGTCCCTCACATCCCATCCCTTCTCTCTTATGATGTGCATCACTGCACCCTCGGAAGAACCCAACATCTCTAAGTGCAATGACAGCTTGGTAATTTTCTTAATCACCACTCTGCATTAAGATGTACACAGATTAATTTTCCCATAGAAAACCATTATAAACACCCCCGGTAGCCACTCTATTGGACCCTAAGCTAACCCCCGGAAGCCTGGCAGATAAGGATCTCTCATATAATTCCAGGGAACATCATGTAAGTATTTGAGTTTAGGAATGTAGCGCACAATAAAATTAGGTTGAGAGTGGGATAGAAACATCAACACTCCCAGTTCTAATGTCCTCTATATCAACAGGCTGGGGAGCTTTAACGGCCAAATAGGTTAATTAAGTAAGTAAGTATCAAAAAACAAGTTTCTCACATATAAAGCCCCCATACACCTTTAGATCGCTCCATACAATTTCCATTAGATCTACCAACAACTATGTAGTATAGTGGCCTCCCTGATAGAATACATAGTGATTGATGGTTTTGGTAAAAGAAAAGTTGATTGTACAGAAATTGTATGGAAAGATTGTAAGGTGTATCGGGGCCTTTAAACAAGTTTAATGGTCCATAAAAACTGTTGCATCCATTCATGGTGTGACTATGACACGTAAACGCTGCGCCCTAGAATCACCAATGAGATGTCTTCATCACTTCCCCAGGGAATTGAAGGACCAGGACATGAATTAGCTGAGTGACCCCGACGTATGTTTCGGTAAATCTCAACTTCATTAGGGGGTGAGTTGTATAAAGGGCAGAGTAGATTCTGCACATGATTAGTGTCGAGATAGGGTAGTAGAATGGGGAGCCCCCCATATGTAAAGACCATAGCCTGACCCCCACTGGGGCAACCATATGTAGTACACAGCCTGCGGTATCCAATCAGATTGTAAAATGTCATCTGTGTATAAAGAGTCAGTACAAAGAAGGAAGTAGGGGTCTCCGATTGTGGTCACTGCGTTCCCGGTCGGCTGAATGTAGAGCACAAAGCCAGCAACTTTAATATTACATATATCAATTTTAGATTTTGAGTATACATCCACTTTAACTTAGGAAAGAAATTAAGGCCTCATGTATACCCTATGTTTTGGATTCCTGGAGTCTCCATCCAATTCAATCCTCGACATCAAAACCCAAAACCCGTCTCTTTCATTCAGGTGTGATGAGGAGATGGGTGGGATGGATCTGCTCAGAGAGCGTCAGAGAGCAATAAAATTATTTTCCTGAACACAGTTAAACAAATGAATTGTCCGGGTCAAAATGTCTCCGGCAGTTGTAGAAAAAGATTTGTCTATAATGGATTCCGCGGCGCTGTGGGAATGAGAGACGGTAGCTAGTGCTTTGGTGTCACCCAGGGGGTCATATAATATACACTGAAAGGATTTTCTTCTGCGCTGCCAAGAGAACACAGTGTGCACTTCCATCTTACACGGCCTTTGTGCCTGGACATGTCATTGTATCGCTGTTGCTGGGGACAAAGCAATCGTCTACATGATTCCACTGCAGTGTGTCTGGTACAATATCGGAAAGAGATTCACAATTTAATGAAAAGTTTTAGCTCTGAAACCAGTTCTTCCTGTTAGTCTTGGTCAGTTGTAACGGCTTCACACTTTAAGGCCTAGTCCCCTTTACGTTGAAATCCCTGTGTTCAAAGGTAGATGTAGTGACGGGGAATTACAGGACAGAGGTCATCTTCTGACCATGATGCCCTGGGGTCGGAGGGTCGGAAGGGGGTAAAAGGGAAGGGTCAGCCCCAGGGCCGTTGCTCAGTGAGAGAGGCCCTGAAGGAATCACAGCAGCTGGGCAAATGCTGGACTCCTAGATCTGTCTCTCACCCTCGCTTCGTCTAGCATGCGGGCAGCCGGCGAGCAAAATAGCATCCAGACCTGTCTCTCACCCTCGTTTTGTCTAGCATGCGGGCAGCCAGCGAGCAAAATAGCATGCAGCACTGTCTTAAGCTACAGTGGACCCCTGCTGTTGCAGTGGCTTATTCACTTAAATGTAATGGACACTTGGGGTTAGACATCATCTGACAAGCCCATTGTTTTTTACCCAGCACACAAAGGTTATCTGCCAATTAGCCGAGGTGCTGGCCAGGTCGATCCCTCATCTATCGAGGGAGAATTGCCTCCTGTATGGCTACCTTAACTCTAGCCATTCAGCCAATTAATTAAAAAATATGTACAGAGCTGAGATTTTGATTCATGAAGATTGGCCCCGGGTGCTCCCACTGTCCTTGGTTGTGAAGGTGGCCATTACTTTGTACAAAGTGATGAGTGGGGGAGGGGGGATAAGGAAATATGTTCTCCGGCAGCAAATAAAGGACTTAATTCATCCAGATTGCACTTCTCAGACTAAGTCGCTTGCCTAAACCTCAAGGATGGCTTTTTAGTGATAAAAGGGACGGCTGTTAAATATTCATATTGTTGTTGCCTATTGTGATGATTGCCTTTACTTATTCATTGGGGATAAAAGCCCGTACAGAACATTGGCAAATGCTTTTGGAGAAGCGAGGTGTTAGAGAGAAAACAGCTTTCGTTTTCTCGGCAGCTCAATATCCTTCTATGAATTCTATCATGGTGTATATGTGTACGCCAGGGGACCTGGAGGGTTTGTACATAAGGTGGGATGATGTCAGAGAAGAACCTCGACAACACAGCAATTAGTTATATAAATAGGAGATCTGCAGGTAGTTTGGAATTAAGAATGACTTTACCGGAGGATGATAATTAGCAAAAACATAACTGCCTTTTACTTCATATGACTAACTGAGTTCCTGGAGAGCTACCTTCGCGGATAATACCGTAATTAGGAATGACAGAGAAGAAAAACACCGCTTTTGTTTTGCTCCGTATGGGAATTTTCATGATCCGCTTTATGTAGGCTAAAATAAGGAAGACACAAAGTTATCATAGACCAGTGGTTCCCAAACTTTCCATGCAGGGCCCCCCTTTTCTATATAGGAACATTGCTTTTAAATCATTCCACACCTCCTGTCCCACTTACATCTCCAACCTGGTACACAAATACACCCCTAACCGCCCCCTCCGCTCCTCCAGTGACCTACTAATACCTCACCCACTCATACCTCATCACATGCACGGCTCCAAGACTTCTCTAGGGCCGCTTCTGCTCTCTGGAACTC
>CM070036.1:2582368-2598047 GCA_036250615.1 Ptychadena robeensis | reverse complement strand
GAACATGCTATGTTCACTGCGAACTGTCCGCCGGGCGAACTTTTCGGCCATCACTAGTGATGTTGCTGATAGTAGACTTTGTATCACAGAAGGGCACTCTAAAGTGAACTCAGAATTCCAGAGTTCAACCAACAAAGTCAAACAAGCAAAAATGTGTGTCTTGGTCAGACGATACCTGTTAAGTTTTCTCTTATTGAATAAGGAAAAATTGAAGGTCGTTGCACACATCCCAATAAAGTTTCCACACACAATGGTGTAAGATCCAGTACCCATTTGGAAGTAGCTATTGCAATCTCAGTCTCTCTCTTCCTTGCCCCACACTCTACCCGATGTCACCTGTGAGGGCAAGAGTACCCTTGCCCCCAACTGGGGGACAAGGGGGATGTTAGTAGTCACATCACATCACAGCTATCACAGGGTCTCCGGTTCCACAGGCATAGGTGGCCTGCCTCCCTCTGGAACCCATAGTGCTTCTCTCTCTGCACTTTCCTCCTGGCAAAGACCTAGCTCCACCCTTCACTGGGCCTTATAATACCTCTCCCCGGGCTGGTCACTCACAGATGGCACAGCACAGTTACATCAGAAATAATATTCTGGCATGTTCCTTGACCTTTACAAAGACAAAACACTGACTTACCCAAGCACCTGCATGGCCCAGCAACAAGATCACGTTACATCCTCTTACAGAATCCTAGCACAATTAACTCTTTACACTCCCAACTCTGGTAACCCCTATACATAATACACAGTCCCTTTCCCTACATTTATAACCAACGAGCACCAAGGTGGAGTGACACTTCCACATTTGAAATATAGGAAGTGATGTCACAGATGTCACTTCCGGTATCGGAAGGATTACCTCCTCTGCCTTCTATTTAGTTGCTGGAGAGAGAGAGGGGGCATTACTCTCCCTACATAACAGTGAAGTAGCCAGACAGACATTCTAATCCTATCGACAACCAGGTACACGTTATGTTTCGCTATGTAGGTGATTGTCCATAGATGTAGAACGTTCCAGACCCTCAAACACTCCAGACACTCTATCCATACACATCCAGTGAGGTAGGTAGCCACGGGCTGTAAAAACTGAAATCTGAAGAATATATTATGGACACAGCATCAAGAAACAACTGTGCTGGTATAATTGCTTTTCCTGCTTTGAAAGCTGTAGTACAATTTTGGTGAGCAATCATTTTGAGCGGTTTTATTTTTAGGATCGCCCGTCTCTGGCAAAGACTACGTGGTCTGAGTAAACAATGGATATGTAACACTGAGGGAATTCTATCTTCTTCCATGGAAACATTATTCTCTATTGAATTTCGTAAATGAAATCAACAATAAACAAAGAGTTTGAAGGTACATGTAATGCATCACACACAAGGAGTCATAGAGGTAGCAAGCTAAGCGAACAGTGAGAAGCTACACCAGGGCCACTGTCAGGGGTGACAGGGGCACTACTGTCCCGGGCCTGATGGTCCGGCTAATAATTAGACTCAAATTCTCAAATTCGACATTCATGAATATTCGCAATTTGAGTGTATGGCCATGCATTGGGTGACAGGGGCACTACTGTCCCGGGCCTGATGGTCCGGCTAATAATTCGACTCAAATTCTCAAATTCGACATTCATGAATATTCGCAATTTGAGTGTATGGCCATGCATTGGGAAAATGAATGGTCACATTTGGTATTTATTTTCGCATTGCCAATAAAAAATCTCAATACATGGTGTACAGGACTGCTAGGATGAGTTCTGCCAGAGAGTCATATTTCCCCTACATGCAGGCTGTGATCCCATTGAATAGTTTATCCTGGAAGGAGTTCATGATAGTATTGTTCAGTTTTTTATTTCATTTTGGTTATGGGGTCCCAAACTCTGGGATAGGGAGGATGGGACTGGGTGGGCCTTCATATTCCCCCAGGAAAACTCCAAGGGTTAACACCTCTTTACAGGTGAGTGAAGCCAGGTGTGTCTCCACAAAAGAAGCAGAGACGAGTGTGTCAGGCTCTTGATAGAAGTTGGAGACACAGCTTCATACCAAATAGGAGACAGGGGGCACATGGAATGTGGGGCCCAGGCCTGTGGCTACTGGGGCAGTTAATACAGGGAGCTCACAAAGAGTGTGAGGCACAGGCCTGTTGCTGCTGGGAAGCTCAACTGAGGACCAATGCTTATGTCGGACGTTTGCCAAGCTGGGAGGATTGCCATTTTCGAGTTACTCTTATGGATGTCTATTAACCCCTGCGAGGGTGAGTTTTGTTTTGGACAATAAATATGGACAGGAGCCCTAAAAAGGAAAACAAATGAGTGGATTGATGTTTTGGGAGCACGGTTTGGAGCTGATCCCTCACAATGGCCATAAGCCCCCCAATGCATAGTATGGTGAAATATTATTTGAAAATTGTGAATATCCGCTGCCATATTCGCGTAATTTGCGAATTCCTGAATAGGCGATATTCGAATATTCAAGCTCAACACTAGTGGTCATATTGATGGGGAGTTGGAATATCAACCAGCTTCGCTGTATTGCGCACAGCCTCTGCAGTTATCCTGCCAATCCCCCCAACAACATTTTGATAGCACAACATGCAAAAAACATTTCTAGTATGGTGCCCCAAGATTCCTGATAGCCCCCCTGAGCTACATTAGGGAGGATGATAGAAGTGAGCACAGAGATGATCAAACTGTACAACAGTAAGCAAGGAAAAAGATAAGGATGGTCGAAAAATTTGCAAATGGGAAATTTTAAGCCGAAACTTTAACTTTTTCGTAATTTCTCATAATTGAATTTCAACTGGACCATTTTAGTTTTAGAATACCACAGAAGTTGTGCACCCAGTTGTCGGAGGCAAGAGCACTCCGATAACCATAAGTGGGGCTATAGCTGGCAGAAGAAAATATGTATCCACATTCACAATTTACATAAAAAGGGGAGTGTGACCCCCTTTATTTATTAAAGCAAAAGTTCTCATCAGAGTGCAGTTAAGAAACAACAGAAACGTAGATTTGATCTTATGTTGAGTCTCGACGCGTTTCGTGGATTAAACCACTTCTTCAGGAGTAACATAGTGTTAGGATTATCACCCCCGCAGATCCTGGGTTGACGCGGGGGTACCAGGAGCAGGGAGTCTAAGCCACCGAGGGTCTTCACCCAGAGCCCCCCTAGCGGGAGATAGGCAGGAGTCCCTTGAGGGGACCCTGTTGGCTTTTCCCGCACTCGGATGGCTAGGTCCTGCTTCCCTGGTGAACCCCCCCAGGAAGGTGCGGGCAGGTGCCCCAGAGAGTGTCCCTTTAAGGGGGAAGGTTTGAAAATAACCAGGAACTGGTAGGAGGTATACCCAGAGAGTAGTCAGAGTCCGGAGCGTTAGTCGGGGCTGGCGGCGTTCGAGGCGTAAACGGGAGACAAGCGTAGGTCGTGGCAGGCGGCAGACAATAGGGAGTATCAAGAATGAGCAGAGGTCAGGGAGCCGGAGGTCAAGAATTAGTCGGGGACGAAGCAGGGTCGATACCGGGAGATCAAGCCAAGGAAAACAAACGCTACCATTCACAAAGCACAGGAAGCTGTAATACACCAGCACTGGGTGGAAGGACTGGCAGGCTTATATAGGGAGTGCCCTCCCGGGGCCGCCCAGGAGGGAGGGACTGACACCTGGAGCACTCCCCCTACCAGTCTTTTAAAACTCGGGCGAGGGCGCGCGCACGCCACCATCCCGCGGCTCCACAGTGGATGAAACAGGAGAGGCCCCGGATGAACACCGAGTGTCCCCAGAAGCAGCCGCAGCGGAAGAGTCCCCAGAAGAGGCATGAGGTACAGGTGAGGAGGGGACCTGCGCTGGTGGGGGCGACCCAGCAAGACGGGATGACCCAGGGTCCTGACATATAGGAGGTATTTTCTCAAAGCCTATGGGATTCTTTAAGTCATGGGGATGATCCCAACTCATAGGGGGAGTCCGGGGGGTGCCGGGGTTCTGGGGGCTCGAGTGTTCAGTGTCCCATGGGGAATGGGGAGCGTACAATGGTGCACACACTTTTTTTCTCTGTATACCAAGCACTCAGGGTCTTGGTTTAAATGACCTAGTACGTCACACATTCTGGGTTAAGACAACAATATATGCCCAGTATCCGTAGAAGAAAGTATTATTTAATTGGGTAATGATTGCCCACAGTATCCTCCGTGTGTAGTACAGACGCCCAGGTCCACGTGATGCACCCAAGGGACTTCCGTCCATCATTTCAACTTTTCTAATGAAAAAATAGAAAATTTACTCCACAATAGGGATGATCGAAAAATTCGCTGTGCAAATTTTTAAGTAGAGATTTCGCATAGTCGAATTTTGATGGGGTCATTTCGACTTTTCGCCGAAAAATTTCAACTTTAAAAAAGAACTTTGTCTTTGTGATTTTCCGTGCCGCTATTTCGCGTGGCGAATATCACGCATTTTATTTAAAATTTTCGCATGCGGGAGTTGATTTGAAAAGTTCGCATTTGCAAAATTGCCATGGTTGCTAGCTAACTTGTCATCTTATTGTCAAGCCCGAAAAGAGACCCCTGAAAAATGGTAATCCTCACAAAAAATTTGCTGGCGATGTAGGAAGGGGTTTTGGGGGGACATTGCTTTGATGACATGTAGAGAATGTTGGGGGGACATTGCTGGAGATGTGAGACGGGTTTTTGGGACATGCTGGAGAATGTAGAGAAGGTTTGGGTGGTGACATTGCTGGAGTTGTAGAGAGGGTTGTGGGACATTTCTGGATATGTCGAGGATTGTTGGGGAACATTTGAAAAACAATAAGTTTGTGCTCTAACATGTCAGTTTGTGTATAAATTGGGTTTAAAATCTCGCTCTGATGTAAAGCTCTGGCGAAAATTCGCATGGTGCTAGCTAACTTTATCAGCTTAGTTTGCAAAGCCCCCTGAAAATGGTATCCTCACACAAATTGCTGGAGTGGTGAGAGAAGGGTTGGGGGGGACATTGTCGGAGATGTGAGAGAGGGTTGGGGGGACAATTGCTGGGCGATGGAGAAGGGTTGGGGGGACACTTGCTGGGAATGTAGGCAGGCGTTGGGGGGGCCTTGCTCCGGAGATGTCAGAGAGGGTGGGGGGGACATTGCTGGGCGTTGTCCGAGACAGGGTTGGGGGGACCTGATGCTGGAGAGTAGAGAGAGGTTGGGGGACATTGCTGGAGATGTAGAGAAGGGGTTGGGGGGGGACATTGCGGAGTGTAGAGAAGGTTGGGGGGACAGGCTGGAGTTGTAGAGAAGGGTTGGGGGGACATTGCTGGAGATGTAGAGAAGGGTTGGGGGACATTGCACTGGAGTTGTAGAGAAGGGTTGGGGGGACATGCTGGAGATGTAGGGAAGGGTTGGGGGACATGCTGGGAGAGTAGAGAAGGGTGGGGGAATGCTGGAGATGTAGGAGAGGGTTGGGGGGGGGCCAAGTGCTGGAGAGGAGAAGGGTTGGGGGGAACATTGCTGGAGATGTACGAGAAGGGGTGGGGGACATTGCGGAGGCTGTGAGAAGGGTTGGGGAGGCATTGCGGAGATGTAGAAAGGGTTGGGGGGGACATTGGCTGGAGTTGTAGAGAAGGGTTGGGAGGGGGAAACCATTTGAAACATCCGTTTTGCTCTACACTGTCCAGGCTTGTGGGTATAAATTGGGTTTAAATCTCAGCTCTCGAGTTGTAAAGCTCGCTGGCGAAAATCGCATGGTGCTAGCTAAGGGGGAAAACTTTGGCAGCTGATTGCAAAGCCCCTGAAAATGGTATCCTCACAAAATTGCTGGAGTTGTAAGAGAAGGGTTGGGGAGGGCGGGGGGGGGGGGGATTGCTGGAGATGTAGAGAAAGGGTGGGGAACATTGCTGGAGAAGTAGCGAAGGGTGGGGGGGACATTGCTGGAGATGAGAGAAGGGTTGGGGGGACTTGCTGGGAGGTGGAGAAGGGTTGGGGGACATTGCCGTGGAGATGTCAGAAAAGGGTTGGGGGACATGTGCTGGAGATGTAGAGAAGGGGTTAGGGGGGACATGCTGGAAATGTAGAGACGGGTTGGGGGGACATTGCGGGAGTTGTATAGAAGGGTTGGGGGGACTGCGGAGGATGGAGAGAAGGTTGGGGGACAATTGCTGGAGAGCGAGAGAAGGGTTAGGGGGACTTGCTGGAAGATGTAGAGAAGGGTTGGGGGGACATTGCTGGAGTGTAGAGAAGGGGTGGGGGACATTGCTGGGAGTAGAGAGGGTTGGGGGAAACTTGAAAACAATAAGTTTTGCTCTAACATGCCAGTTTGTGGTATAAAATTGGGTTTAATCTCAGCTCTGATTGTAAAGCTCTGCCACGATGTACACTGATTCTTCTGATTTTAGCTCATACAGCCAATCCAACCAATTTTCCACCTTATGTGAATTTTTGACCCTATGCGAATTTTAGGCTTTAGAAATTTTGACTCTAAAAAAGTCGAAATTTCGCAGTTGAATCGAAATTCGATTGGGAAACTCAAAATTTAAGTAGAATCAAATTTTATTCATTTCGACCATCTCTACTCCACAATACGACTACATTGATTAATTGGTTAACTTATTGCCTTCATTGCGTAAATAGACATTGTACATGCGCATATTGCAAACCAATATTCACGATTTCGAAGACATAGCACTAAATTAAAAATTTTCACAATAAAAAGTGCTATTTGCAATATTTGGCAATCAACACGATCACATGAAATTTCAAGGCTAATTTTGAAATTGATAAGTCGAAACTTAAAAGTCGCAAATTTGACAAAAGCTCAAAATTTTTCATGAAAAATCAAAATTTAAGTCAAATCAAGTTTACTTAATTTCAACCATCTCTAGTTAAGCAATACCACCAGAAGTGGCTTCTAACACCCACTGGGACAGGGTGATTCTTTGGGGGGGAAGACCAGTAACATAAACCTATATAACAAATCCACATTTTTGATTAGTCCATAAATATTTGGACAGAGACAACATTGTTCTGCTGTTAGTTCTGTACTAGGGTTGAGCGGCATATGGTGTATTCGAGTATGTGTAATTTTGCAAATATATTAAGGAACATTCGAAATGTATAAAATTTTATTTGATTAAATTCTATTGCCTTATCACGCGTAGCTGTTCGCAACTATTCACAAAGATTCGCGATCCAGCTTTACAGCTTCTGTTTTTCATTCTGTGATCTCAGCCAGTTTGAGCGCTGTGTGTATTTTGTGTATCCATTCGCAATGCACACAAATATGCGCGAGGTATGCCGGTAAACAATGTTGAAGCATAATATAACTAATATCCTCCATTGCGAATATCCGAGCGCACATTCACGAAATATTGCGAATTCGGACATCGGATATTCGTCTGATATATTCGAATTTAGAATATTCTCGCTCAACACTATTCTGTACATGCCCACAATAAATTTAAAATTAAACAACTCAGACGCTGTTGAACTGCAGACTTTTACCTTTAATTCAGAGGGCTGAACAAAACGATTAAATTCAGGGGCTCAAAAGTAATTGGACAAGTTACTCAAAGGCTTTTCATGGGCAGGTGTGAGTATTTCCTTCATTATGTTATTATCAACTAAGTGTATAAAAGGCCGGGAGTTGATTTTTGGGGAGGGAGAGGTGTTTTTATATAAAAGATTCTGCTGTGAACAAACAACATGTGGTCGAAGGAGCTCTCCATACAGGTGAAACAAGCCATCCTTAATCTACAAAG
Source organism: Ptychadena robeensis (assembly GCA_036250615.1). NCBI lineage: Eukaryota > Metazoa > Chordata > Amphibia > Anura > Ptychadenidae > Ptychadena > Ptychadena robeensis. Next base: position 2,590,328 of record CM070036.1, on the reverse strand, counting down.
ACAGAAAAAAAATTTGAGAGTTGCTACAATATTAGGAGTGGCAAAATCTACATTGGATGATTGGATTGGATTATGATGGCATAAAAATTTCCATGGTGAAGAAAAACCCAATCCCAACCGCCAACCAAGTGAACAACAGCAGGTCAGCGTATCCATCTTCAAGTCTACCATATAAAGAAGACGGTATGAAAGTAAATATAGAAGGTGCAAGGAACAAGCCACACATAAGCTTCAAAAATAGAATGGCTAGATTAGACCTTACAAAAAAAAAACATATGAAAAATCCGACAAAGTTCTGGAAAAACATTCTTCGGACAGATGAAACCAACCAATGTCTACCAGAATGATGGAAAAAAAAATGTATGGAGAAGGTGGGGAGGTTATGATCCAAAGCATAGCACTGTATCATCTGTAAAACAGGGTGGAGTGATGCAGTGGGATAGGGGTCAGGGCTGCCAGTGGCACTGTATCATTTGTAAAACATGGAGGAGTCCATGAAATGGTTAAATGCATCTCTGTGTTCTTTCTAGCTGCTAGCCTGTCCCAGAGGAGGTGTCTCCATCCCCACAGGGGATATAGTCTAATGATTGGAGGGGCCTAAGTAGTCTTGTCTAGAGAAGGATACAGCCTGTGAGATTCAGCAGAGCACTCCTGCCAGAACCCCATGGGACAGGCCTCAGGCCCGGGGTATGCAGGAATCTCCAGCGGCATGTGAGTAGCTCATTTCCTCTATAGGGCTGGGGTAGTTGTGGACTGTCCCCCCCATTCATAGGACTGCCCTGGGAAGCTCACAGTCCCTGACGGATAGGAAGGAATTGGGCTGCAGCACCCACTATCTAATGTTTGAAACTGGATACTTCCCTAAGAACTGACCCTTTCCCTGGGAACAGAGAGAGTGCTACATGTGTAAGATATCTTCCCTTCAGTAAAGTAGCCCCAGTTGAACAGCAACTAGTGTGTGGACATTCTTTATTACTTATATGAAGGAACTGTGTCGTGGATATACTTTCTACAAACGGAACTGTGTGTTGTAAACCTGCTGACCATCTGTCTGGACCAGGGTTCCTGTCTCCCCCACAGTAAGTCGCGCAAGTGTATTTCCTTATTACAAGCCCAAAATGGATGCCCACTAGGAAGAAGAGGGAAAAGTGCGCCAAATGGTAAGAGACCCAGCCAGCACCTGGTGGCCTAGGTCACGTACTCCCTAGGGGCCGCGCCCAGACAGGCGCCAAGCAGTCAGCCCTGCACCTCTCCTCTACAGTAGTATGATGGGTTTCAGGGCTGCCAATGGCACTGTATCATCTGTACAATATGGGGGAGTGATGCAGTGGGATAGGGGCCAGGGCTGCCTGTGGCACTGGGACACAACTGTTTATTGATGATGTGACACAGGACAGAAGCAGCAGAATGAATGCTGAGACAGTTCAGAGACATAGGGCTTGTTTCCATTACGTCGGGAGCCCTCGCATAGCCCTCGTGTAGCGTGTAGCCCTCGTACACGCTTAGCGGGGGTCCCCGACGTAGCAGATAGACTTACCTGCTCGGCGGACGGGTCTGTCTTCATTGCGCCGACCCGATCCGCCGGTGTCAGGCTGAACGTAGTCGAGTACGTTCAGCCTGTACACCGGCGGATGTCTAAACAGACCATCCGCCGGCAGGCTGAGTCTATGGGATACGTCGGGACCCCTGCTTAGCGTATACGCTTAGCGGAGGGCTCCCGACGTACAATGGAAACAAAGCCATACTGAGTGGAAAGTGAAGGATTCAGCTTTGCAGAATCAAATAAAGAGATACCTAAAATTTTTTATACCAAGAAGTGTAGAACCACCACACATAGTAGACATAGATGGGAGCTTTTCCTCCCCCATTTGCAGGTCACCCCTGCAGGCTGAATGGAAGAAGATCATAGCCCAGGATGTTCTTTAGAGCACCAACCAATAGCACTGGGTTGCTTCCATATTCGTGTTGAAGATATAACGTTCTCAAACAGAAATGTTGTAACCAATAATTGCTGCCAAATATTACATTAAGACATTAAGGATATGTGATATGTATGTTGTTTTTTGAAGATGTATTATGGATTGTGTATCTTATTTGATGTCCATTCTGGACCATTGTTAATTGTTTTTTTTTTTTAAAAGTTCAAATAATAATGATATATGGTTATATATGGTGGCACCCATAAATCCCATTCTTTCTGGCAAATGAGTGAATGACTTGGTAACTCATGGCTCAGGCTTAGAAGTTAGATATCTAGGCCAAGGTGAGACGACCAAGATTCAGAGAATTGCTGAAATTCCACATAAGTGTTTTGCTTGATAGCTATCATTTTTTTTTTGCAATGGAACATTGAGTGTTCAGATCACTTATCTTAGAGAATCATGGGAGTTTGGTAGACTTCTTGTGCCTGGCAACGTTCAATTTTAAAGAATGGGTAGCAATTGTCCGGAGCTTAACTTGAATGTCTTCAACATCTGTAATAAAGAAAGTTCTAAAGGAGACAAAGTAATAGTAGAAGTTTAAAAAAAACTATGTTTAGTCTACAGAGTTTTATAATACTAAAATATATGGATCAGAAGTCCCTCAGCTGTAACGAGGGCGGCCGGTGCTGGACCTGTTAGTGCACCAGCGGCCCTAGGTTATTTTTAGGAAAGTCCTATGCCCAGCGTTGCCTCCCACCAATCACACAGAAACTAAGTCAGACAGATAGGGGATATTTACAATAGTGTTGAGCTCGAATATTCGACTTTCGAATATTTTGCTTGAATATCGCTATTTCGCCATTTTTATTCACGAATATATAATCGGATATCCAACGCGAATTTTCGCGATTTGATAATCGCAATTTTATAATCGCAATCCATTGCAATGAATGGGATCGCGATTATATAATCGCAATGCCATTTTTTAAAACGGAAATGACGGATATTCTCCCAGTCGAATATCCGAGCCCCATTGACTTGCATGCATTGCGCATATTGGATCGCAATTGCGAGTTTTAGATCGCAATTCATGTCGTAAGTGCGGATATTCGAGATTACGAATATGGAATCGAATATTATGGCGGATATTTGCAAAATTATGCGAATTCGAATATTGCCTAGTCGCTCATCACTAATTTACAAGTCTTTACTGGGGAAGATATGTACAGTTCCTCACCAAACCCAAGCCTGGGAATGGGGCACACTCTTAAGGATCTACTGTTCCAAACACTTCTACCAGCTGCAGGGTGACTGATGGCTTTCTATTCCCAGTGGGAGAGGGTCAGGATCACAGCCCAGCAATCAGGGAAAGTAGGGAGCGGTCCAGTGAAGGTGGAGAAGGGAGGAATCCTGCGTCAGCACCTACCGCTATAATGTGTCCATCCACTCGGGTGCAACTTGAGGGATGGAAGACCTGGTCCAGAGGAACAACCTTTTCAAGGGCCACGGATGTGGGTCCTTGAATCCCAGGCACTAGCAGGGGGACGGACGTCGGGAGAACCCAGGAAAGATGAGACACGCTGGCTGGAATAAAGGTTGTTTGAGGAGCTAACCCAACTCTGACTAGGAGGGCTTAAGAGGTTGTATTTATACCCTCTGCCTGGAGGAGGGCAGTAGCTATCTCCAGGCAGATATCAAAAGCTACAATGTAAGGTCAGGAGAAGAGCGGGAAACTGAGAAGCCTTCAATCATCCCTGCACCTGCTACAGAGGAATGCAGAGACAATTAAAGTTATACACACATTTACACAGCACATTAATCAAGTCATGGCAGGATCACGAAATCAGTGTATCCCACTACACTACACAGCTACTAACTGTCACCAATATGAGTGAATATGATTTTCGCAAATGCGAATATGATTTTCGCAATCCATGGTATTACCGCGAATATTCGAATTTCCGAATATTGAATCTATTATTAAAAGAATTATTCGCGAAATATCACGAATTCGAATATTGCCTATGCTGCTCATCACTACTCTCCAACATGTTGGTGACAGTTAGTAGCTGTGTAGTGGGATACACTGATTTCGTGATCCTGCCATGACTTGATTAATGTGCTGTGTAAATGTGTGTATAACTTTAATTGTCTCTGCATTCCTCTGTAGCAGGTGCAGAGATGATTGAAGGCTTCTCAGTTTCCCGCTCTTCTCCTGACCTTACATTGTAGCTTTTGATATCTGCCTGGAGATAACTACTGCCCTCCTCCAGGCAGAGGGTATAAATACAACCTCTTAGGCCCTCCTAGTCAGAGTTGGGTTAGCTCCTCAAACAACCTTTATTCCAGCCAGCGTGTCTCATCTTTCCTGGGTTCTCCCGATGTCCGTCCCCCTGCTAGTGCCCGGGATTCAAGGACCTGAGGAGGTTCCTGAGGAGGTGGGAGGTAAAGTTTGCATGGTGGTGGCCCCCCTTGTAAAGGACAGATCTGAACAAGAACACAAGAGCAATGGACTATATCATCAAAGTTAACAAAGGGAAATCCTCTCTGCCTCCTGTCGCACAAAGCTATCAGCACTGGCTGAGCTTGAGTTTAGGGAGGTGGGGAAGCTGTCAGAGAAAAGATCTGCCAACGGGCAAAATTTGCGATATTTTGGGAACACGAATATTGTCTATGTTGCTCATCACTGGTGAGAACAAGGACTGACATTGGCTGTGTATAATGCAGGTCAATGGGTTCACTCTCCCCCCATCTCTTCAGCATCATCGATGAGGCAGAATACGGAAGGATCGGCCGAAAAGCCAACCTGTAGAGATGCCATAAGATCCCGCCAGACAGGTAGGATGCCCTGACGTTAGTTCGGGGTGAGTTATGTTTGTAAACAAACTCAACCTGAACTAACGTGGGTAGACCGCTCAGGAGGCTACAGCACCTGCAACAAAGAAGTGACATCATACCAACATTGACAGTGGTATACAGATGCACCCATGACAATTCCTGCCTCTGTATAATTTGACCTTTTATCAAAAACATAACTCTATTTTCATACTATAAGACTCACCGCAATATAACACACGCCCCTTTATATAGCTGTATACAGAGGTGCCTGCTTTGTCTCCAACCCGCAGCTGACACACATAGGGAGCCACGGTTGAATTTCAGGAGAGAGAGAAGCAGAGGTCAAGGGAAGAACCACATACGGATGGATCTTCCCTTCTGACAGCTTCCTCTGCCTCATGGAACTCAACTCTAGCCACCAATGGAGCTTAAGTTAGAAGCAAAGGAAAGGCCGAGGGAAGTATTGTCCATCGGCAGATTTTTCCTCTCAGCATCAGCTCAGAACAGAAATACATGTTCCATAACTAAGATGATACCATGGAATTTTGTCACGGAACCCCACTGTGCTTATTTCAGATGCTGGTCTTCTCTTCCATATGAAACATGCATGAGCAGATGACCTTTTCATAATGCTGCTAGTCACTAATCACTCCTGTGCTTGTGCTAACTTTGATCAAAGTTCCACCTCTATCACTTCCCTGACTAGGGATCCACCAGAATGGCTACCCATTGGCCAATGAATGTGCCTGTCACACTTCCAGGTCATGAAGACCCTCACATATTCCATAACATATTGTAGCAGATGCTGGGAACTGAAGACGATGGAGATATCGACATCATCAAAACCAGATTCTAGGATCTCCTATTTAAAACAATAACCACATTTTTAGAACTTTCCATAGATCTCCTAAAGGTTTTTTGCCTTGTAAAGCTATGTCTCCACTGTCTTGTGTGCTCTGTACCTGCTCGGCGTATCCTCTGTTCACACATCCTCCAATGCAGGGGTTAACGTAACGACAGAACACCTTGTGAACCGAGGATCTGCCGGGCAGGTAATTTGTTCCGTCCGGACCCACACCAAGCACTGTGCTTAAAGGCCCCCATACACGTGTCGGATTCGCACCGGATTCCGGCACGATCGATTCCGGGCGCGTGCACGCCAAACGATCGTGCCGGAATCGTGTGCAGCCCACCTTGTCTGATCGATCAGGTCCGATCGTTCAGGGGCTCAAAATCGGATCCGACGGAAAACCAACATGTTGGTCTTTCTCATGCGATTCTGTCCGGATCAGGGGGAGTTGCCATTTGTGAGGTGGAATCGGAGGTGGAATCGCACACGGAATCGTGCCGGAATCCGCTCGGACAAGGTGGTATGCTGCGATGGATACTCTTAATTGGCCAATTGATCACATCTGCGATTCCCGGCAGAATCGCCGGAATCGATCGGATAGGTGATCAATTGGCCATGGAATCCGACACGTGTATGGCTAGCTTAATGCAGCGGGTCCCGACAGAGCATACAACGCAGTGGAGACATACCCTAAGCCTTAAATGATTTGCAAAACCTAAAAAAAGAGGCTCTACTGCTTCGGAACTTTAAAAGGTGCAAAAGTAATTTAATTCTCACAGCTGTTATACAACATCTCATTACCATATTACACGACTCCAGTCTCCCCCCGGCTGAATCTCATCCAAAAGTGGAATATTTGTTATCCTAATAAAAGGAATTGTGATATATAAAGATGTAACTTTTTTAGTTATTACCATAGAACTAATAGAACAGAATTATTCTTCACATTTCCTAATTTAAAGCATTTAGCACAAGTCGTTAACGGTGAATGTTATGAAATAAAAAAAACATGGTGATAGTTAAATCTCAGCTCCAGCCTTCCTGTCAGTCTCCTGTGGTTGTACAGCCTCCTCTTCTGTATGATTACACAGCACTAGTGAAGGACGAACATCAGCTGCAGACTTCTGCAAGTACCCCGTGAAGATGTAAATATCCCCTACCAGCTGCATGGACAATCCATTTATTGTGTGCCTGACGTGTATGACATAGCTGGACACTTTTAGCTGGATTTACTGAAAAGGATCTAGTCGTTGGTGCACCACAAGTACCACGACACTACAATCGCAGCCATCTCAATGGCTCCCAAACTGGGGGGGGCGCGAAGGTATTCCAGGGGGGAGCAGGCCCTCCTTCTTCACCTGTTTTTGAATAGGGAGGGGGGGGGCTCGATAATGTTCCTAAATAGAAATGGTCTAATTTTTCGACTTGCTAACTTTGTGAGCATATTTAAAGCCTCTGGACATGGTATCATCACCAAAATTTCTGGAGGTGTAGAGAAGGGTTGTGGGAACATTTGAAAAAAAAGGTTTTGCTCTCGCACATGTAGTTTTTGCATAAATTAAGTTCAAAAACAAAGTTGAAAGTCCGATTTTTGAAATTTTTACTGGATTTTGAACTTAATTTATGCAAAAACTATTTGTGTTAGAGACAAACTATTTTTCTGTAGTATACCCCCAGTCCTTCTCTACATTTCCAGCAAGTTTGGTGATGATACCATGTTCAGGGGGTTTGCAATTAACTCAAAATTGTCGATTTTTTGAAAAAAAATTTGACCATCTCTATTCCAAAAATAGACGGGGGGTCCTGCAAGGAAAGTTTGGGAACCACTGGTGTATGGGGACCTTTAATCTAACACTTACCCCTATAATGTAGACTTGACAGGGTCCTCTTCACCGAAAACCAACCCCTCCATCCAGAGGCAGTCCTAGGGAGATCGGAGCCCTGGGCACCTCCTCTGATGGTGGCCTTAACCACCCCCCCCCAGAGTCGATAACAGTAAAGTCTCAACTCATGACCCCCCCCCCCCATGGGAGTGAGGTGAGACTTGTGAGACTCTGGATCTCTGAGTCTAGTCTCCCCTCATTCGCAGGGGGGGGCAGGGATGGAGTTGCTCATATGGTCTATTTCACCTCCTATCCACATCCCTGCCTCCCCCGGCAAACATCTCCACTCTTGGGGTGAGAGAGGGGGGGGGTGAGTCTCCTCTACTCTCTCCCCAGGTGAGCGCGCAGATAGGGGAGAAGACATTTGGATATCTGAAAAACATTTCAGACGCCCACAAGATGGGCCAGGAACAATGGAATAAAATGGAATTAGGTGAAAGGCCACATGACAGGCATGTACAGGGGAC
>CM070036.1:2528606-2539465 GCA_036250615.1 Ptychadena robeensis | reverse complement strand
GATCACAATGATCACAAGAACAGTGAGCACAGGACCACACGGGGGACCTAGTGACTGACCTGCAGAGAGCTGGGACCAAAGTAACAAAAGCCGCCATCAGTAACACACTAAAACGCCAGGGACGCAAATCTTGCAGTGCTAGACTAGTCCCCCTGCTTAAGCCAATACATGTCCGGGCCCGTCTGACAATTGCTAGAGAGCATTTGGATGATCCAGAAGAGGATTGGGAGAATGTCATATGGTCAGATGAAACCAAAATCGAAAACTCAACTTGTCGTGTTTGGAGGAGAAAGAATGCTGAGTTGCATTCAAAGAATACCATACCTACTGTGAAGCATGGGGATGAAAACATCATGCTTTGGGGCTGTTTTTCTGCAAAGGGACCAGGACGAGTGATCATTGTAAAGGAAAGAATTAATGGGGCCATGTATCATGAGATTTTGAGTGAAAACCTCTTCCATCAGCAAGGGCATTGAAGATGAAACTTGGCTGGGTCTTTCAGCATTACAATGATCCCAAACACACCGCCCAGGCAATGAAGGAGTGGCTACTTAAGAAGGATTTCAAGGTTCTTGAGTGGCCTAGCCAGTCTCCAGATTCAACCCCATAGAAAACCTTTGGAGGGAGTTGAAAGTCTGTGTTGCCCAGTGAAAGTCCCAAACCATCACTGCTCTAGAGGAGATCTGCATGGAGGAATGGGAAAACAGTGTGTGACAACCTTGTGAAGACTTACAGAGAACGTCTGACCTCTGTCATCGCCAGCAAATGGGATATAACAAAGTATTGAGATGAATGTTTTATAGGGACCAAATACTTATTTCCACCATCATTTGCAGATACATTCTTGACAGATCAGACAATGTGATTCCTGGATTCTTTCCCCCATTCTGTCTCTCATAGTTGAGGTGACCTATGATGGAAATTACACGCCCCTCTCATCTTTATAAGTGGGGTAACAATAGGTGGCTTGCTAAGTACTTTGTTTCCACTGTTTTGTCACCATGAGGTAACATTGTTATGAAGGAGGACTTAGACACTGCGGCTCCATCTGTTCACAAGGTGAACAAGAATAGTGCAGTCAAGTTGGACTTCTCACCAGGTTCCTCCAGAGGGAGTTCAGGTTCTGGCCCTATAAGTGTTGTTTAAAAAATTGCTTTGTGCTGCCACTCCTTCCTCGTAAGCTGCAACACCAAGTTAAGAAGCGTGCAGGCGGCTTTTGGCCCAAACAGTCCCCATTTTGACTTAAGACATCTACTCTGGAACCACCTGGGTTTGTTTAGTAGAAGCCATCTGTGAGTAGAACTGTGGTTCCTGAGAGAACCTAGAGGACTGACTGGAGAGGAGGACCTGTTGTGTCAAACCAGGTGCACTGTACAGAGACCTATAAGGACCTACTGGGCGGTTCTTTATACTGGAACTGTTCTGAGTTATAACTTGCACCAAAACCTCTGATGTCACTGTATAAATATTAATTGAAAGTGGGTATTTTTAGGGAGTCCCAGCTGACACATTTTAACCTCCTGCGCATTCACCTTGAACACAGAACTTACCTAGAGCTGCGTTTGGGATTACTCACATATCCCTAATGAGCCTGTGGTGAATGTGAATATTGGTGGATACACTGATCTCTTCGGTGTCCGCCTCTTCGGCGTCACTGATAATTTGGAAGAGGTGAATCCGGGAGAGATCCGCGGGGGAAGGGGCGGCGCCATTGACCTCCAACATTCTGGAGGTGGCAGCAACTTCATCAATGACTCCGTTGATATGTGGGGATTACTTTGTAATCCACCATGATTGCCCGTGGTGCGGCTTTTAAGACAGCATGCCATGTTGAAATGTCAGGATGTTAAGCACAGTCTAGCTCAGGAATGGGCAAACTAAGGCCTGGGGGCCGGCCCATTTAGTTTTCTTTTTCAGCCCTTTGTACCCTTGTTAAAAAGATGTTCCTCTCCGCAATTATCTGTTCTCTGCAATGAGTGCACATAGGGCCTAGAGGTGTCCAAACGCTACCATGGGGAAGGTGCAGTGTCATGACACTGTAGGTGACAACAGACAGTCTCTAGTAATTATCTCTGCTCATTGCAATGAATGAGCATTTTTTGGAGTGCAGGAAATTTTTTAAAGATAATAACGTTCCTGTCACCCCCCACACATAACCTCCATCATGAGCGATGCCAGTACTTGAGCCAATACATGTCCGGGCCCGTCTGACATTTGCTAGAGAGCATTTAGATGGTCCAGAAGAGGATTGGGAGAGTGTCATATGGTCAGATGAAACCAAAATCGAAAACTCAACTTGTGCTGTTTGAAGGAGAAAGAATGCTGAGTTGCATCCAAAGAACACCATACCTACTGTGAAGCATGGGGATGGAAACATCATGGGGCTGTTTATCTGCGAAGGGACCAGGGCGACTGATCTGTGAAAAGAAAAGAATGAATGGGGCCAAGTATCGTGGGATTTTGAGTGAAAACCAATGAGCAATTGGCACACCATGGGGGGTCGGCCATTACAAACTCTTGGTCCGGCCCCTTTATCAAATCTAAGAAGTCAACGTGGCCCATGAGTCAAAAAGTTTGCACACCCCTGACCTAGCTCATGGTGTCTACACCACAGGTCCATGTCATAATACGAGAGCAGAACCCGCAGAGATAATTGCCGTACAGGCGATGATAGGAATTTAATAATCCGTAAAAAAAATTACACCTGTTTTACGTCTTAATCAGAATTTTGCGAAACGGCACAATGCAGGGAGACGAGGACTTTGTAGATGAGAAATGTCAGTGGCTATTAATTCTCTGTGTGACAAGACTCGGAAGATGAACGCGAGGCCAAAAACAAAATAGAAAAATAAATTAACACTTCCAGCTTTCAGAGACGGAGCATCAATGCGTTTTTTTTTTTCTGATTTTCGGCGACAATAACACTGACAAGCTCCCTCTGCAGATTATGACGCGGTTTGTTTGCCGTACCCGACATTGAGATATAGGATGGTAATATGGTAATGCGAATTTCCTTTGTAATTCATCCCTTGTCACTACTCTGTATGTTATGAAGTGACAGCCGAACGCTCGCCTTGTGTTCTGTAAGCTGATCTGCCTATAATGAGCTTCCAGTTATTATTACCATTTGGAATCTTCCAGAAGAATGATTCTCCAACATCGGCCCCCAAAATGGAGGGAACGTGTAGTTGATGTAACTTATAATGAGCAGCACATTAAAAAAAATTATTGATGGAGAAGTCTAGGTATACAGCTGTGAATATATATGTATACCCCGTGGAAACTGTTGAATCTATTTGAACAAGCAAATCTTAGATGTTCCGACAGATAAAAGGTGGCGCATTTGAACAAATGATGTGTAAAAGTGGGGAGTTACGTGAAAATAACTACATCTCTAAATTTAATACAAGCTTGGGGTATGTCTCCATTGTGTTCTCGGCTCTGTCAGCCCTGCGCTAAGTGCATTCCTTGGCAGGGGTCCCGACAATGCCAATCCACATAACTGCCTACTGGACCGGCTCTTCTGCCGATCCGCCGGCCAGAGGTTGACAAAGTGCAGTGGGGGGTCCAAGAATGCAAGTGTAGACGTACCTTCAAACCAGTTACATTTTTAATGAAGCACCTTATTTTTCTCTCTATACCATGCACCCCCCCCCCCAAAAACAGAGGCGAAAACATCTGTTTGTCTTTTAGAGTCAGAGCCCAGGATCAGAAAGCTGCAATCTATGACACTGTATTCTTGCCTAACAGCTGAGCACTGACATCAAACTGAACAATGACACGATAAGTAGCTCAGCACTGACATTATACTGAACAACAGGGACGTTTCTCTTGCTATGATAAGTATGCGGGGGCATAGGGCCCCCATGACCCCTGTAGTGCCTGAACCCCCGCATGCATAGTGGGAAAAGCCACAACAACTCCGCTGACCGAGAGAGAAGAAGAGAAGAACAAGAAGAGAATAACAATCACCCTACCGCTCAGCAACTGAACAATGACATGCCAAATATCTCAGCACTGACCTCATACCGACTAATGACACATCTTACAATATGGGGATACTCCTAAAAAATACTTTGAAGCAATGGTCTTTATCGTGTAGGGCCACCCAAGACAAGCTGGACATTGCAGAGTGATCTGACTAAATGTGATCCTCTGCAGAAGGTACCGTCAGTCAGGCAGCCCACTCTGGTTATCTTTTGCAGCACTGACATCATACTAAACAAAGACACCAAGCAGCTCAGCACTGACATTGTTCTGAACAATGACATGCCATGTAGCTCAGCACTGACCTCAAGCAGGACATTGCAGAGGGATCTGACTGAATGTGATGCTCTGCAGAAGGTACCGTCAGTCAGGCTGGCAACCCACTCTGGTTATCTTTTGGCTAAATCTATGATTTCTGGCCATTTGACATGAAAAAAAAAGAGTCTGTATGTTTGGGGGGGGGGGGGGGGGGGGGGGGGGGGGGGGAGTATAACCATTGACCACCCTCTGGTCTGAAACTGTCCAGGTGATTGCACGCTTTTGAAAACATTTTTGTTGGTATTGTGGCTACAGATATGACCTGAAGGTTTGAGTTCAACCATTGAAGTCAATGACGGATTGTCGCGAACATGGAAATGGCAGGTATTTGTGGAAGTGACCCGTTTTTGATGTGGTGTATCGAGAGGGAACCTCCAAGACTCGAAACCAGGATGGTTTCAGTGAATTTGATACGTTATAATTATTGTTTATGTTATGGTTTAATAAAATGCACTGTGGCCATCTTTAGTGTGTACAGTGTATTATTATAATGGGTCATGCAGACTAATAGAGATGGTTGAATTCTTCGACTTGCTAACTTTGTGAGCTGATTGCAAAGCCTCTGAACATGGTATCATCACCTAAAAAGATGTAGAGAAGGGTTGTGAGAACATTTGAAAAAAATAATTTTTACTCTAGCACATGTAGTTTTTGCATAAATTAAGTTCAAAATCGAACTTCCGATTTTCGAAATTTTTTATTTGACTTTGAACTTAATTTGTGCAAAAACTATTTGTGTTAGAGACATACATTTTTTTGTACTATACCCCCCAACTTTAGTGATGATATCCTGTTCAGCCTTAAGCCTTTATGGTCCCCAAATTCAAGATGGAATGAACAGCTTCAGACGGGAGTATTCTGGAAATTGAGTTGACACCTGGAAACCTCCATGTACCAGGAAACACTTTAATTTAATATTCACAATTTCACCCCATACCAATTGTAACAGCGGCTACAGTAGGCTGCCACCCTCCTACTTACCGTTGTAGTTCTGGGCGCCATGTTCAGCAGTGATTGTTGTTGTGCTAGCATATGCTCCTCAGTTTCCTCCCAGCTATGGTCACTACATGCTCTTTGCTTTAAAGCACTTTAGAACAGCCTGTGTTATTTCCTGGGATTTAAGGTATTGGTCATGTGACCTGACTAACCAATAGTGATCCTCCTGCACCTATATCAAGGACCCTGCCCTTCCAGCCTTGCCTCAGTATTAAGGTCTATGTGTCTATGTGTTTTGCTCAACACTGACTTCCATTGGTGTTCCTGTGCTATAGATTCCTGGCTGATTCATGTAATGTGGCTGTAATGTGACAAAATGTGGAAAAGTTCAAGGGTGCCGAATACTTTTGAAAGCCACTGTAGCCATGGTCTTATGACTGTGCTCAGCTGTATTGTTCATGGCTTCAGAAAAGTAGGTTGCAGAGGAGAATGATGATCCTCTAGATCTCCTTGTACCATGAATCCCATCTCTACAGACATAAAGCAATTTAAACGTTGAGAAACAATTTAGGCAAAAGCAAAGTTATGAGTTTTATGACAAATCTTTTGTAGCAAGGGGTCATCTCTTGGTGATGTATCAGTAAAGTGCACATTGTCTCTAATAATTTGTCACCATCCCCCCAGGGTGTGCAGGTGGGTCGGTTGGCTCGCCATGTTCAGTGTTCAGGTGTTGATCTGGAATAATCTGATGGCCAATCTACTTCCCTATATTTTAATGTCTCAATGAATCTCACGAAATCCATTAATCTTGTGAACCTTCCATATACACAAGACTGCAGGTGTAGCAGGACGCAGCATAAAGTGGCCAATGCTTATGAAGTACAATTGTGAAACTCTTTGGTCTCGCGCCTATATGTATCATTAATCATTTTCTGTAAAAATAGATGACAATTTCCAGCTGGACCTCTCGTCATTTGGTGTAATGTGTGCCATACAGAAAACATTATAACAAGGTAGACATAAAAGATGCGCAATGTACAAAGAAAAATGGACTAGTAGATTTGTTTGGCCAACAGAAGCAAAGATCTAGAGATGGTCGAAAATTTTTAAAGTCAAATTTTCAAATCGAAAATCTGCAGATTTGGATTTTTTCTCAGAAAGTCAAATTTTCACTGTGAAACTATAACTTTTCCCTCCCAAAAAAAAGTTTCAATTTAATAACTAAAAGAAATATGAAATATAAAAATAATATACCATATTTTTTGGACCATAAGATGCATTTTTTTGAGACCCCACCCCGCATACCCATGTGCCTGCATGGGTTTGGGATCTCATATGTCTGCATAGGTTCATTTGCTTCTTGCAGCCGGCCGGGACTATGTGATACCTCTCAGTGCACTGGAAGGCAGGCACATCCATTTCTTGTTCAATGAACGTGTTAATGCGTATATATATACATGTGTCACTCTTATTAAATATAGGTAAGTGGTAAGTATCGTGTGTAGATAACTGGTCTTTGAACCTTCCAAATCCGAGCGACAGTCCATCGTGTCCCCGCAGCTCTCCTAGTTGAGCTGCGGGGATACGATGGACTGTTAATTGGAGCTTTTGGACTGGACCCTGTGCTATTAACATATGGACGTTGACGAACTTACTTGGAAGCACCAATAGTTATATTTTGGGACCAACCTAAGAAAACCCATTAAGGGAGACTGCAAGACATACTGACTATAAGGACGACCACTTATGTGCCCAGCAAGCACTCCTCCAAAACATACTACCTCTGGAGAACGTCTTCCCAGAGTTATGGTGTTATTTACTTTTGGAAATGTTGTGACCTTTTGAAAATACTGTTTACTTAGGGTCGTCAATAGAAAGCATCATTATCTAAAATGTCTAAAGATTGCTGTTTTTCTTTGATTCTATTAGAAGCTCCTGAGGAAGCCCACTTTGCGGGCGAAACGCGTCGAGCATAGAGTCGAATATTGCTGTGAATATGCTTCATTTGCACATTAATTCTGATTGTATGGTAACGTTGCAAAAAATTGTCTATATCATGTCAAATATCTTGTGAAGATATATATATATATGTTGTTTTCATTTCTGTACTAAATAAACTGTAAAGAACTTTTTATTCTAAACTGATCCGATGCCTCTGAGTCCAAATCCCATACTTTTACAATAGTGCCAATTAAACACTATTAGGGGTTTTTTCTTTAACCCCGCCCCTTTCTCAATACATGTGTCACTCCATGTTAATGCAGGGAGTCTAACACACTTGTGGATACACGTCCATAGAAAATAACTGCGCATCAACCTGCCCTAGATCCCTAGATGCACATATCCTCGGCATCCCTGTAGAAGTGTATTTTTGATGCTCATGGGCATGTTTGCAGGCTTTTTGGGCATATTAATATTTACAGACAGGTACCCAAATAGGGGCCTAAGCAAAGTAAGTTGCAACACTTCAGCCTAATAAGATGTGATTGCCATCTACCCCAGGAGTTTTTACGCAGCGAAGACGAGGCCTAATGTGTACCCCAATCAGCTGTAATTGCAATACAGGCTAATTGTGAGTCTGTCCACATTCCAGGTCATATAAATTTACAGCAGTCATTAGCCATAAACGTGCAGACAGGGTCGCTGTCATCTAGGGGGGCCCAGTGATGCGTGGCCGGGTCATGCGTTCCCCATCCTGCACACTGGCTCCATTGAAACTAGCCTCCGTGAATCTGCATACTAGCCAGGGAGAGGAGAAATCTGCAGTGTCCCTCCTCCCCAATATGCGTGGAAGTACTTGTGACGCCGATCTATATGAACCATATAGATCCCAACTCAATCTGCAACAGTGACTGCAGGTGTACACTAGCGACATCTTGTGGCTGAAGTTGATATTGCAGATTGATTGATTAATAGCTATACCAACAATTTCACTTTATCATGTATACACTACTGTAAAAGTTTTTATTGTTAAATGTATACAATTTATGTCACTTGGACAACTGCAGGGAAACATAATAAAAATAATAACTATTGTAAAGTTCAGGGGAAAGGCTCACCAGCACAGCCGGGCGATAAACAAAACGTAGGTCTATTTTTACCAAAAGGAAAACATAAATCAAAACATGCAGTACACTGGACAACCATTCACTGGTACTTAAGGATTAAGGAGTAAGGATTTGCAGCTCACCACTGTTGCTCAGTCCGTCTGTACTTTCCAAGGCCCCTGCCAGCCCTCCTTGGCTTTCCACAGGAGTAGTTGTCTCTAGAGGGAGTTGGACTTCACACAGGCTCCCCACCTGGCCACTACTCCCACAGCCCACACCCTCTCTGAGCACCTGAGCCTTTTTCAGACAGAGTTCCTGTCTGCCTGAAAGTTAGCAGAAAATCCCGGAGTGTATGCTGGGTGGAGTGGGAAGGCCCACCCAGTTCCTTCCCTCCCACTCCAGAGTCCGGAACCCTAAAAAACCTAACAAGTGGCAACCCCCGGTTACCCCTGTCTATCCCCGGACTCCTTACCCAGAATACACTAAGAACCACAATCCATAATATGGGGAGACAAATCTGCCATCCAGGACCCATCCCCGGGGTCCTCCCCACTATGAAAGATTGCAGATAGGGGTGTGAAATTGGGAATGTAAATGTAAACTAGTGGCAGGGGGCCCCGAAATTGCTGATGGCGACCCTGCCTACCGGAGCTGAAGTGGTTAAACAGAACATAATACATTCTTCCCGATCCACCTTCTATCCATGTTTAATATACATTGAGAGCTCACCCATTATGTCATGACATACACCCATGTAACAACCCCGGTGATTTAATGAGTCACCGCGGCAAATTCTTACAAAACCATTTTATGCGAGTGGCTTTAATCAATTTTATGGAGACTGAGGCCCTGTTTTACATAGATATCTAAGTTTAATATCCATTTTATTACACGCCACCTTCTCTGACCTGAGCAGGCTTAATTGGAGCCCAAGCCCTGACATTGGAGATATATTGGAATTTAGATATATGTGAATTTACACAGCGTGATGCAGATTAAATTATTGTTACAAGAAACGATGATATTCATCACAGGGCGGTCAGGGTCTCTCGGAAATAATAATATCAATTGGATAAGAGACTCATGCTTCATGCTTGGGGTTTACAAAGCAATTTTGCTTCCCAATGACCCAATCCTATAGTGGTTCTAAATTCCCCCAGCTTTAATGAACCCTGAGCTACATATTTTAATATTTTTTTAAATTATTGGTTTATGTAAAATCCCAGTTATTTAAAAATGTGTGCCTTCTAAAAGTGATGCACCCTATAGACAAATGATTTTTAGACCAAACCCTTAAAACAATATTTTTGTTACATATTTTGGACCACTACACACACTATCAGCTATGTTGTGCATTACATTTGTCCTGACCCCTGCACTCTATACACTTATACGTGAAATATTGTAGAATTCTGACTTTATATACTAGGTAGATTATATACAGGGGTACACATAACTTTTTTAGTGAGCTCCTCAGATGAGTACCAGGAGACGGTGTTTGGTACTCACCCCATATGTAGGGTGGTCTTCCTCACTGTCCTCTGTGTCAGCCTCCTGCATGGTAGATTCTGCTGCAGATGGACCTCCCTGTTCCTGATTGATCCTCTGATTAGCTGTCTCCATCCACAGGTCTCAGTATCATATATCAGTAGTATATCAGTAGTACAACATTGTCAGATTTTACCCTTACATATGCCTATTCTGTTTTCCATCCCCCCAGATCTCCAACACCGTTATAAGTCCAATCCTTTTTTTTTAATTAGTCATTTACATTCCCAGTGTCAACCCCCTAAATGCAACCTTTTGTAGAAAGTCTCCCTGCAGTTTTCCAAGTGACTTAAATTGTATACATTTGTCATTGAGATGTCGAAGCAGAGGAGACTGGGGGGGGGGGGGGGGGGGGGGATGGGAAGGTAAGGGGAAATTAAAGATAATGAAGTCATGTTCGGATCTATAGTTGTACACTTGTGTATGTATTTAAATATATTGGAAAACAAAATAAAACTTTAAATGTTAAAAAAATTGTATACATTTAACAATAAAAACTTTTACAGTACTGTATACATGATAAAGTGGAGTGGTTTGTATAGCTATTAAATGTGTTTGAGCTTTAATCTCAACTCAATCTGCTATATCAACTTCAGCCACAAGATGTTGCTAGTGTGCACCTGCCGTCACTGTTTTAAAGTTTCCCTGCGGTTATCCAAGTGACATAAATTGTATATGTTTAACAATATAGCTGTAATCTCAACTCAATCTGCAATATCAGTTTCAGCCACCGGATGTCACTAGAGAGCACTTGCTGTCAGAGCACAACACAAGCATGGCTTCCTTCTCATCAGAGAGGAGGGGGAGAAGGGGGAAGAATGCTCCATGCATCTCTCCTGTAGTACACGGATGCGCTTAGGAAGGAAAAGAAAGGTATGCAAAGCTAGGTTTTAGATGATTTTGCGTACCAGCATACTTTTTATGTGCACCCCTGATTATATAGTCGCGAGCCCTGCACTGTATAGGTGTTCTTTTCTTCATAGGCCTTGTTTTTCCTCCTCCAAACATAGCTGTCTCCAAAGA
>CM070036.1:2389760-2399850 GCA_036250615.1 Ptychadena robeensis | reverse complement strand
TGATCACGTTTCCGTAATTGCCTCTCCGGGGACCGGTGGAGGATTCTGGGCTACGATGGGCTTTTGAGCTAATCTAGGCCATAAAAGCAGAGGTCTTGACGGAGGTCGGCCCATGATTCACGCACGTGTTAGCGTTGGGCTTCTATTAACCTTCCTGGGTCTTGTTGGGCGAAGGCGATGAGCGGTGACACTGACCAATGGCACGGCTAAAAACCCTGTCAGTTGTGGCCCATTCGGCGCTGTGTCACACAAGGGGTAGGGCCGGGTGGCAGGCCTTGCAAGAATCCTGGGCGCGCTGCCACCGTTTCACAAGAGACAAAGATGAATCTATCTACTTACACAGCCTTAATGACTGCAGAACCGAGGCTGTAATTAATTGCCTACGTAAGTGGACTGTATCAGCATGCTAAAGACGGCTCGCCGGCAGATGCGTTCAGCATGCAAATAGCCCCGGGGTGGGAAGGAGTTAACTGGCCAGCTCCTGTTGGCACTTGGGGCCAATCTCAATTCTGCCATTGGCACGGCCAGGAAAAAGGGCAGAAGAAGGATAAGACAGAGTTCAACGCAAAAGATGGTGAGAAGTACACTGTGTGCGCTCGGATAGAGACTTTCCTTCCAGATAACAATGCTGGTTGAAATTTTCACATTTTCCTTTCATCAAAAAAATGTATTTCAACAAATTTTATTTTTTATTTATAAAAATATTTAGCTCAAGTGAGGTGAGTCAGGTTTCATCCATTTTAAGCGAAATTCTAGTAGAATCAAGGTTAGCATGACCTTGGACACGTTCGCCAAGGCATCAATAACCACACAATTTCAATTTTTTGTTTTTCAATGGTCATGTACATGGATGTTCCACAAAACATCCAATTTTTCGTTTGTTTTTTTTACAGTTGTGTTCAAAATTATTCAACCCCCACTGAAATTGAGTGTTTTGGCCATTTTGACATTGATTTTGATCATTTCAGTCATCTTGTAAGTCCAGGTAGGTATGGTCTTCTCCTTTGTCTTTGTCCCACTGAACCAGGTATCACAAAACACCCAATTACAATTTTTGTTGGCATGGTCTTGGGCAAGGGCCGTAGGTGGCCTATGTCCTTCTCAACTAGTTTTAACGAAACACCCCATTTCAGTTTTTGGGGGGCCGAATTCCTGATGATTTTTCTGGTTACTCTTCCCTAGTTTTGGGGTCTAATATCTCTAGTCTATTCTCTAGTTCCTCTTCCGTATTTTCGGGGTCCATTTCCTCTTAGCTTATTCTCTGGTTTCCCTTTCCCAGTTTTGGGATCTGATTCCTCTTAGCCTGTTCTCTGGTTCCTCTTCCCCAGTTTTGGGGTCCATTTCCTCTTAACTTATTTTTTGGTTTCTCTTTCTCAGTTTTGAGGTCTACTTCCTTTTCGTATTTTCTCTGGTTCCTCTTACCTAGTTTTGGGTCCACTTCTTCTTAGCATATTTTCTGTTTCCTCTACTCTAGTTTTGGGATCTGCTTCCTCATAGCCTATTCTTTTGTTCCCTTTCCCCAGTTTTAGGGTCTGCTTCCTCTTTGCTTATTCTCTGGTCCCTTTTGCTCAGTTTTGGGGTCTGATTGATCTTCCTCTGACCTAGTTTTGGGATCTTCTTCCTTCTAGTCTGTTCTTTAGTTTCACATCCCCAGTTTAGGGGTCCACTTCTGCTTAGCCTATTATCTGGTTCCTTTTCCCCAATTTTGAGGTTTACTAACCTTTAGTCTTTTCTCTGGTTCTTACCTCTAATTTTGGGGTCTGACTCCTCTCAGTCTATCCTCTGGTTCCTCTTCCCTAGTTTTTGGGTCTGATTCCTCTCGGTCTATCCTCTGGTTCCTCTTGCCTAGTTTTTGGGTCTGATTCCTGTCAGTCTATCCTCTGGTTCCTCTTCCCTAGTTTTGGGGTCTGATTCCTCTCAGTCTATCCTCTGGGTCCTCTTCGTTGGTTTTGGGGTCTGATTCCTCTCAGTCTATCCTTTGATTCCTCTTTCCTAGTTTTGTGGTCTGCTTTATCTTAGCTTATTCTTTGGTTTCTCTTCCCTAGTTTTGAGGTCTACTATAATTTAGTATTTTCTCTGGTTGCTCATTTCTAGTTTTTGGATCTGCTTCCTCTTAGCCTTTTCTCTGGTTCCTTTTACCTACCGGTAGTTTTGGGATCCACTTCTTCTTAGCATCTGGTTCCTTTTCCCTAGTTTTGGGATCCGCTTACTCTTAGCCCATTCTCTGGTTCTTCTTCCCCAGTTTTGGGATCCATTTCTTCTTAGCATACTCTCTGGTTCCTCTTCCCTAGTTATGGGGTTTGCTTGATCTTAGCCTATTCTCTAGTTCCTCTTCCTCAGTTGTGGCAGACTTTTGGTTCCTCATCCCTAGTCTATTCTGTGGGTCCTATTCCATTTATATGATTCTTTTTAGTACATGGTATTAGTGATTTGGCCTTTAGCCTATCAATGGGGTCTTTCTGCCCTTCACCTATCCTCCTGATCCTCTTCACGTACTATTTAGGTCTTCTTCGTCTCAAGCCACAAAGTTTAGAGTGGACTAATATACCTATGGTATACCAGAGCAGGAGATGTGTGAGGGCATGATGAACACCACATGACTCCTTGTTAATTACTCTATGTACATGTGTTCTCCACTGTTCACACTTACTGCACTTGTATGCACCGCACATCCCCTCTAGCTCCTGAAACATGGGACTATCAAAGCTGTCTTATGTAAGCGCGTCGGCTTCTGCTTGCATTTCATCAATCTTTGCAGAAGGCCAGGAAGTGATGATGGGAATTGATTTAAAGGAAAACTGCAGGTGACTATGCTAAGCTTTATTCAAAAAGAAGGGCAGTTCGCATGGACCGAGTGAGATTCTAAACCTTCGCCTGGAGCTCTTCATTGATTTGTGCACAATTTAGCGAAACTCCATTTCAAGTAGAAAAACAAAAGTTCTGGAGGTCAAACATAAACATTGCGAGCCTACAAACTCTTTTTGCAGACTCTTATCTGCTTTGGCCCCCCCGGATACTTGGGTAGCTCATGCCAATGGCTGGCCATGACTCCTAAGTGGAAGTTATTTGATTCAGTAGACCAAGAAAAATTGTATCTCCAGCAGGAAATGAGAGGCTTCTATGTGACCTACAGCAGCTTCTAATATACATTGTGAGCAGCTTGTGGTGTGCAGGGAACTTACAATGATGGGATATGAAATGAGCAGTATGGCTTGGGTGAGAACTTAAAGTGGTTGAAAACACAAGAAAAATCACATGCATTAAATAGACACAATACTCACCTGTCAGCAGTTCACTGCAACACACACAAAAAAACATACTTACCTTCATCATGTTTTCACTCCTGATGCCAGCATCTTAAGTGCTGGTGAACTGAAGCCACTTCCACCTCTCGTCACTGCAGCCAACAGATCCCTCCTCCCCTTCCCCTCCCACTCCTACAGAGACAAGCCTCCTCTGCCGGAGAGCTCCGTTCCGCTCCGGGGGGGGGGGGGGGGGGGGGGCGGATTCAGCTGAGGCTGAGAGGTGTCTCTGGCTTGCTTTTCAGTCAGTTGCCAATTAGGATTACATAGTCCAGTGGTTCTTAAACTTTCCTTGCAGGGCCCCCCTTTTCTATTTAGGGACATAATCAAGCCCCCCCTCTCCATTCAAATACATGTTCAGAATGAGAATATCTTTGCCCCCAGTTTGGGAACCACTAACATAGGGGCAGTTGGAAGTGTTAAGATTCCCACTTAACTGCTGCCCAATCGCAGCCAATGCACAGCCGCCCCGAAACAAGCAACCATGTGAATTGAACTTTACTCAACTAAGACAGCCAAGTTTAAAAAAAAAAAAAAGTGTAAGACGTAAGATAAAAAAAAAGAAAGAACTTTTTCAAATAATAAATATAAAAAATAAATATAAAAAAATGATACATGTTTTGTTTAAAAATGTACAAAATGTGCCCAATCACAAATAAATAATCCTGGCCCTCTTCTAGACATTACCTGTACTCATTGTAGGGAGCCAGTGGATGGCAACCAGAGAGTCCTGTGCTGTGGATTAAAAGACTAAAGCTGGCCACACACGGGTAGATTCCTGTGCAATCAACCGGCGATCAATCACAGTGTGGTGACGTCACCACGCTGTGATTGATCACGGGTCAATCGTACGGTAATCAATGTGCACCACATGGGCACATCAATTACTGTACAATGGGGACCCGGTTTTTTGGTCCGCGGGGTCTCTTCTTTCCCCAGCTGGAGAAGCAGCCAGCCTGCACGCCCCCCTCTTCTGGCAGAGCTGGCCCTGTGCTGGCCACGCCCCCTTCACACACACAGCCGTAGCTGATCACAGCCTGTGTGTGCGGCTCAGCTGTCAGCCCGTCCATTACATTGGATGGTGACCCACTGTCCCCATTCAATATAATGGATTTCTACGGAACTACGGATGGTCGAATTTTTCGACTTGCTTACTTTGCGAGCTGATTGCAAAGCCCCTGAACATGGTATCATCACCAAAATTGCTG
The DNA here is from genome assembly GCA_036250615.1 of Ptychadena robeensis. Taxonomy (NCBI): domain Eukaryota; kingdom Metazoa; phylum Chordata; class Amphibia; order Anura; family Ptychadenidae; genus Ptychadena; species Ptychadena robeensis. The sequence continues at coordinate 2,395,340 of CM070036.1, read as the reverse complement.
GGAAAGTAGATAAGAGTTGTGGGAATATATGACAATTTTTTTTTTGCTCTAGCACATGTAGTTTTTGCATAAATTAAGTTCACAATTAAAGTCGAAATTCCGATTTTCGAAATTTTGACCTGACTTTGAACTTAATTTGTGCAAAAACTATCTGTGTTAGAGTCATACTTTTTGTTTTGGAAAACATCTCTACATCTCCAGCAAGTTTAGTGATGATACCATGTTCAGGGGCTTTGCAAATAACCCGAAATCATCGAAATTGTTGAATTTTTGAAAAAAAATTTGACCATCTCTAATTTCAACCATTGTTTTCCAATATGTTGGAAACCTGTTTGGTCAAGTTCCTTCAAGCAGGATCCATTGTATCCCACAGACATTGCCTGCTCGGTGGATGGTCTGTTTACACATCCGCCGATGCAGAGGCTAACTCGACATTCAGCCTCGGCGCAGTGAAGACAGATCCTCCGCCGAGCAGGTAAGGCTATCTGCTACGTTGGGACCTCCCGCTAAGCGTATATGCGGGGTGTATGAGGGGTCCCGACATAATGGAAACAACCCCATAGTTTGCCCATGTCTGGTTAAGGGTTTACAGTCTTGTTAAAAGGACAGGTCCCCTCTGCAGCACAAGCCACGTCACGTGACCATACCCAAACATTTACTGCGGTGACACGAGAGATGCACGCGGTCAGCCGAACGCAAAGAAAAAATGCCTCCCGCCCGCTCTCTCTTCTCTTAAATGGAAATTATGATTTTTTTTTTTTCGATTTAAATTCCCATTTTGTCATTTACGGGTCAGCGTGTTAAGTGGAAAAGGTTCCCTCGCCACAAATGCCAGCGCTGGAGATATTGCTGAAATGGGACGTGTCACCCGTTGAATAAATGGCCTACTGATGAGGCATTAATTCAGATAAGCCGGAGGGAGGTCAGCAGAGGTTGTGCATTTTTCGCTGCGTCCGTTCCTAGAATTAAGTGCATTTTGCCAAAACGCTGGCAGAGGAAACGATAGATGGGCGCGCGTGAGAGAGCGAGGTGCGTCGCCATTCTCCTGATCCGAGCCGCGCTTCTAGGGAAGGACCATCCGGTATATAAACAAAGCCGCGAAGCAGAGGTGCGAAGAGGGCTCTTTTCCCTGCCGAGAGTGCTAAAGGGTTCTAAAAATGTCGCCTTTTGATGTGAGCGCTTAATGGTTCGCACTCAGCAAGAGAAAATACCAAAAAGAAGCCTCAAAAAACATTTTTGTCATATGAGAGCTGTTATTACGGTGCAAACAAAGCCAGAGCAGAGAACGGCGACAATTTGGGCAAATGGGAGCCGAACAAATAGCCGCCTGCAATAGAGAGTGAAAGGTTTAAAATAATAGGGAGGCTCCGCATGGGCTTTTGAAATGGAAAATTTAAAGGGCAACTCCAGCTGTGCAAAAAATGTGCTGGAAAAGCCCCCATGCGACTCATACTCGAGTCAGAGTCAGAGTCAGGGTCAAAGTCAGGGTCAGAGTTAGGGTCCAACTAATAGTCTAGTCACAAGTTTGTGTACATTTCACCAGCCAATGTCGGAAACACATGGAGCATTCACAGAGACTGCTGTTCTCTTAACTCTAGTGAGTGTCAGAGACAGGGTCCCTCTTACCTGTCCGGGTGTTCGGTGGTGGCTGGTTCGCAGGCACTGGCAGCCTCTGTGAATGCTCCATGTGTTTCCCACATTGGCTGGGGAAATATAAGCAAAGTTACACAGCAGCGCCATCTTGTGCACTATTTGTTAATTATTACTGCAGAAGGTAACATTTTAATTCGAAAACTCCACTACTTATGATTCAAATAAGTTTCCATTTCCATTCTATGTATTGGTCCTAATAATAAAGACTTTTTAAAATGGAAACTTATTTTCATGTTTGAATCATAAGAAGTGCAGTGAAATTCCATCCTGTAATAATCCTGTGTTCTCTTAACCCTATTGAGTGTCGGGGTCTCACTTACCTGTCTGGGTGTCTGGTGGTTGCTGGTTCGCAGGCACCGGCAGCCTCTGTGAATGCTCCATGTGTTTCCGTAATCGGCTGGTGAAATGTACGCAAATTTGGACGGCAGCGCCATCTAGTGGACTATTACTGGAGAAGAGAACTCCACTACTTAATATTCAAAAATGTAAATATGTTTCCATTTCCATGTATTGGTCCCAATAATAATAATATTAAGAATGAAAAAAAAGACTGTTTAAATGGAAACTTATTTTCATGTTTGAATCATAAGGAGCCTTAAAACCCATCCTGAAATAGCAATAAACCTGTTTTCTATTAACTTTATTGAGGGTGTGGCACTAAGATTCACCTGTTTATTCCTAGGGGCAATGGTGCTTTCTCTATATTCTTCTCATTTAGAAAACTCCACTATCTGACTTTGCGTTTCCCACCCTCGGCTTATACTCGAGTCAGGGTCAGAGTGAGGGTCCAACTTACCTGTCCAGGTGTTCAATGGTCACTGGTTCGCAGGCACTGGCAGCCTCTGTGAATGCTCCATGTGTTTCTGACATTGGTTGGTGAAATGTACACAAACTTGGATGTCAGCTTCATCAAGTGGACTATTCGTTAATTATTACTCCAGAAGGTGACATTTTAATTAGAAAACTCCACTACTTTTAAAATGGAAACCTATTTTCATGTTTGAAGTATAAGAAGTGCCATGAAAACCCCATCCTGTAATAACCCTGTGTTCTCTTAACTCTAGTAAGTGTTAGAGACAGGGTCCAACTTACCTGTCCAGGTGTTTGGTGGTGGCTGGTTCACTGGCGCCAGCAGTCTCTGTGAATGAATAGAAATACATGGAATGGAAACATATTTACATTTTTGAATATTAAGTAGTGGAGTTCTCTTCTCCAGTAATAAGAATGGCCTGCGGCCAAGTTTGTGTACATTTCACCAGCCGATGTTGAAACACATGGAGCATTCACGAGACTGCTGTTTCTCTTAACTCTAGTCATGTCAGAGACAGGGTCCAACTTACCTGTCCAGATGTTTGGTGGTGGCTGGTTCACTGGCGCCAGCAGTCTCTGTGAATGCTTCATGTTGTTTCCGTCATCGCTGTGAAATGTACACAAACTTGGACTGCAGCAACCATCTAGTGGACTATTCAGTGTGGAGGACCATGGGGAGCCAGGCCCGCCCAGTCAGGTCAAGCATTCCCCACTCGATTGGCCCCCTGCCTACACTAAATTATGTTTGAGTTGGTAGGGCGTCCCCCGATCACCCCCCGTGTCCGCCTGCAACCTGGCTCTGGGCGTCGACCCTGCTTTCCTTTGTCCAGTTCTCTGGCGTCTCCATCGGTCAGCTCGACCTGGAACGGGATCACACCACATGAAAACAAATATTACTCAGCTTCGGCATTGCACCATGGGCAGGTCATGGGAGCCAGGCCCGCCTAGTCAGGTTGGCATGCCACCCGATTTGGACCTACTACCTACATTAATTATGGGGAAAGTAGGGGTGTACCCCAAACAACCCCATGCCCACCCGTGCACGCTTGCTCCTGGAGTCGACCCTGCTTACCTTTGTCCAGTTCTGGCCGCCCATCTCTGGCGTTTCCGGCTTCTTTCTTTTCTCCCCTCCCCATTGTGACATGACAGGGAGGGGCGGCAAATTCAAAAAACATCTTCCTATGTAACACCTCCCAGTGACGCCAGGGAAGTTAGAGTCATCCATACACTTTGCTTTCTGTACTGTACACTAGAAATCCTGGAGGGAGATACTATACATAAGTGGTTCCCAAACTGGTGGGCGCGAAGGTATTCCGGGGGGCTCGGGCTCTCATTCTGAATGGGGATAGGGGGCTCGAAAATTTTCCTAAATAGAAAAGGGGGGCCCTGCAAGGAAAGTTTAGGAACCAATGCTGTACATAAAAATAGTTTTAATACCCAAGTAGAAGATGACTTCTCCACCAAATTGTCCAAAAAGAGTGCAGGAGATGCGTTTAATGCTCCTGGTCACAGACGTCTTCTTGCAGATAATCATGGATAGAGAGTTGCGGTTTCTCTATAATGACAGGTCAAGCGTGGCAGCTGTAACTCTAAAAGGGTCACCTTTGTCAGAGATCTCCGCAGCCGACGCATGACAGACAGAAGAGATGCCCGTCAAAAACATAAAATGTCAGCGCGCATTCTGCGGGGCCGCTTTGACATGACGGCAGCTTTGCACAGATGAGGCATCACTGACATGGCATCCAGTGTAACAGACACACAACCCTAGTCTCACATCAGTGTAACAAACTGACTGAACTCATCAATTCTCCTTTATTGCAAAGTTCTCAGTTATTTTATTGATTATTGGTGGAGATGAATGAATATGTTTAGGAAATTTTGACTAGCTGACTTTGTGAGTTAATTGTAAAGCCCCTGAACATGGTATCACCAACATTGCTGGAGATGCAGGTAAGGGTTGTGGGGACATTAACCCCCCCTAGCGTTCCTGGCGGCACCATCTCGTCCAGCGCTGTCCTGTCAGTACTGCAATGGACGAGATGGTGCCGCCCAGTGAACATCAGACCCTAGGCAGCACATACTTACAGTTTTGCACTGTCCCGGTTTCTCCGATCATCTGAAGTGGCTTCTTCACTGAAGCCGATGTCCCTCCCAAGCGCCGTGATGACGTCACATTGGGGTGGCGGCAGGACAGAAAAAAAGTTTTCAGTGTGATTCCCCAGATGTGCCCTTTGAAGTTAACCCTCCTTCCCCTCGTGGGTTCATAACACCAGAGGAGAGAGGGTGCCAAAGGGAATTGTACTGAATACAGTGATAACCAAATTCAATACAATTCAAAGTAAAAAAAAACACACAAAAAACATTTCCAATTGAATAAACATTTTATTACAAACAAAACATAAATATGAATACATGCTGTTTTGAAATCTATCATACTCCCATACAGGCTTAGACAAACTCCAAAAAGAAGAATTGAAGGTGTTAGAGCCACTTCAGACTAATGGCCATTGGTTTGAGATGTCCAGCACATGGATGTAGGTGTGATGGACAGCCCTCTACAATCTTTTCACCATAGGGTTTATTTCTCCACGCAAAATCCATCGTCATTTTTAATAATAGGTTTAATAACAGTTATGTAATGTGTAAAACAGTACATATTGGTGATAAATATTTTAAATTTTATGCAGACGGCATATTCGAATATGAATATCTATGTATTGCATAATTCCGTGGATTGTTGAATGGCATTTTGACAGAAAGATATAACTGAGGCAGATGGAACCAAAATCTGAAAAAAAGTCGCAGAAACCTAAATAACCAATTAGTTCTTGATTTACTTCCTTAAATGCTTTTTAAACTGGTACCCTTTGAGCTGGGGCTCCCCTTTAGCCACGAAAGTCGATAAATTGGAAGGACTCAACTCTTCTGCAATGTGCTCAGACATAGAACTTCTCGGTCCGCACGACTCCCAATATAAATGCAAATTTTTGGGAAGAATTTGCGACTTTGGGAGGGGTGATTGGATAGGTATGCGGAAGGGATGGGAGGGGTGATTGGATAGGTATGAGGAAGGAATGGGACGGGTAATTGGATAGGTATGAGGAAGGGATGGGAGGA
>CM070036.1:2350783-2370613 GCA_036250615.1 Ptychadena robeensis | reverse complement strand
AAAAAACCGGATGTGACGTCAGTGACGTCCCACATCCTGCTGGCCCGTAACCAGGAACTTATGCGTTCCAGGTTGCGGTCCACGGACCAGGATGCTGAATCACTGAAGTCACATTCCGGTTTCTCAGTTTCAAATTCCGCCTCAGAGGCGGGGAATTTGAATATGTCCGCCGAAACAGAGAGGGACGGCGAACATCTTTGAAGTCGACCCGCCCTGTTCGCGGGGACCACCCAGGAGGGTTCGCGCCATCACTACTAGGGACCGACCACTAGGGACGGTTAAAGAAAAGACTTATCATACCGCCCATGGACGGTTTTTTGTTTGAAATGAGAAAAGAAAAAAAGTCATAATATATAAACAAAGAGTCAACTTAAACATTCTATTGCAGACAGGGCAAAACAACGGCCATAAAACAATCACCCTCTAGGCATTATCTCCTAAAATTGGCAGGCGGAACAAAGCTGAGGGGAGCCGTTGCTTGTGCCACCAAGGTGACAAAGGGCCGGATTTATAAAAAGACCTAAAAAGGCCGGGATATGGCCACTGCGGGCAGTAATTTGCCCCACATCCATTTTGGTGAGTACCGTGTTTCCCGAAAACAAAACACAGTGTCTTATATACATTTTTGCTCCCAAAGATGCCCTAGTCTATTTTTCGGGGATGTCTGATTTTTACATGGAGGAAGATACAGAACTGGGGTATCAGGGTGGGGAGAGGGGGGGGGGGGTCACTTAAAAGACACAGGAGGGATCAGAGGGGGAATCACAATGGACACCGAGAGATTCAGAGGGGCAATTACCATTTGTGAGTGCTCCCTCCTGATCCCCATGTCCAGAGACCGCATCCTCCGGCGGGTGACTTATTTCAGGGGGGGGGGCCTTATATTTCAGCATTGAGGCAAAATTTACCTTATTTTCAGGGGGATGCGTTATTTTTCCATGGAGAAGAATACGGCACTGGGGGTATCAGGGTGGTGGGGGGGGGATCACTTTAAAAGACACAGGGGGGATCAGAGGGGGGTAATGGTAATCAAAATGGCACAGGAGACTTTGGGGGAGGGGGGTTACCCGTTTAGAAACCCTTCTGATCCTCCTGGTCATATGGATTGCCCCTCTGACCCCCAGAGTACCACATACCGTATCTTCAGGGGCGCCTTATTTTGGGGTTGGGGGTGCCTTATTTTCCATGAAGAAGAATACGGCACTGGGGTATCAGGGGTGGGGGGGGGATCACTTTAAATGACACAGGGGGATCAGAGGGGAGTAACGAATCAAAATGGCACAGGAGACTTTGGGGGGGCCTTATTTTTTTAGGGAAAACAGGGTCGATAGAAAGTTTGTAAAGGCGGCATTCCAAAGCCTTTCTGCTGACCTTGCCTCTTTAGGGGGCGACGTTCCCTGGGCAGCGGGAGGAGGGGAGGATTGAGAGGGAAGAAGGGAATAGCGTGCGTCGTCTACACAGGCTTTCTTGTAGGACTGCAACGCCAACTGGAGGCCTGAGCCGCACGCTGTACAGAATCACTTGACGCCACAGCCTGTAATGATAAGTGTACTGGAAACTACCGCAAAATGAAAACTAAATTATAACACCGTCCTCCAAGGATTATTCTGTATGACTGCTGCGCAAAATGGCAAGTGATTTGGCTCGCTGGCAAAGTCATCTCACAAAGACGGAGAAAGAACCGATCAAAATCGGAAGTGCGCTCGGATCAGGAAGGAAAGGAGATGTTCTTACAGGGTCATCTCCCGGATAGGTGCGGCTAACCTACCGACGTCCAGCTGGTGTACCGAGATGTTGGTTATCTTTGTAGTCCACATGGTGGTTTGGGGGCTTTCCCAACTGCAAGCGTTACATTCCCAATAATCAATACGAAAAAAGAAGTATTTATATAGCTGCACTTGACATAGTATATAGAAACACACAGCACAAAAATTGCGAGTGAGGAGAGATGTCCACCACATCAATACCACCCAACCCCAATTGGAAAGAGGACCCTTCGCCAGGGGACTTTAAGGCACCAGGTTCATCCTTCGTAGTGTAAACATAAGATGATGTATTTAAAACATTGATTTGTAACCAATAGTACCTCTATCTCAGGCTTACGCCAATAAAAAAAACATTACAATGTTGGTAGCAACACATCCAATTGATCAATTGGACATAAAACAGTTATTAAAAAATAAGGGTTTGACAAAATTGTTCGACAAAGGGCACTTTCTCGACGCGTTTCGCACTATGGCTTCCTCAGGAGATTCAGTGCTGGTCGTTTGCTGCATTTACATGTGGATGTGATAGATTGGCCTCGAGAGAGGATTCCAACTTTGGATGGCTGGCGGGGGAACTTGCGCAAGATGCCGCGCTTAGTGTGCCTGGCCGCCATCATGTCCCCAGTTATCTCGTTGCTCGGTGTTGGCCCCCACTGTGGCCGCAGCCTCGGGGGGTTGTCTGGAGCTGTCTGGGGGGGGTCACACGGGGTACGCAAGGGAAGCCCCCTAACCGGCCCAAGTCTATCACATCCATTGTTGAGGATGTGGCACACGTAGCAGGTAGGAGGGACCGATCATTCATTGAAAACAAATCTACAGTACATTCGTATAAGTTCTTTTAAGCTGCTCGCAACATGGTGCAATTTTTCATTCAATCGAGGTCGATGCGATTTTGTAGTTTGATACCAAAAACTCGAACCCGATTTTAATTAAATCGATGTTACACCACATGGGAGGAGTACGATTATTGTTTCAAATGCGACTGAAAAGTATATCGAAGTAATCCAAAATCGTCGAAGAATTCCTCTTACGATTTGAGTTTCATGGAAGTAGCCCAACACAAAAATAGACCACTCGAGAAAATTTTCCAAATCACTTTTCAATAAATTTTTCCAATCACTTTTCAATCGAACGATTTTACAAAAAGCATTCAACAACGGTCAATGTACACCATGGGGCAGCTCGTACATCGATTAACGTTCAATCGATCGTTTTTTTCATCGAAAAAATCGTCGATTGAAAGTTAAAATCGAACCATGTGTGGCTAGGCATTAAGCTGGCATACACCTTAGATCTCTCGGTCAGATATCCTTTAGATCTACCAAAACTATAGCTAGCCACACATTATTTAGATCTACCAACAACTATAGCTAGCCACGTCATTTTGGTTCAATCGATGCTCGATTAACAGAGGAATTCAATCGTCTAATCGAAATCACAACCATTCCCCACCATTGAGTTTGCGATTGTGGTGAGATTTCGATGAAAAAATATTACTAAAATGTCGATGTTGGTCTGGAGAAACGATTGAAGTTCAGATGAAGGTCTATGTTATTATATAGAATCTAATCGAATCCAGGAGAAACCCACAAACACGACGATTATTTAAAACGATTTTGGCCGCCCAATCGACGATGATTTTCTAACATGGTCCGATTCAAAATTCCGATTAAATTTTTCTGCCTTCATCGAACAATATCGTCGATCGTACCATGTGGGCATCCTCGATTTGCGTTCAATCGCGAAAAAATTATCTAATCGAGCATCGAATTGAACCACTAAGATCCAAACCGATGTGTGATTAGCTTAAAGAGTGTACGACCGGTTGCAGATATGGGACAGAATTGATGGCCGTGTGCGTGCCTCAATCCATCTATCCCTCACCTAATATAATATGACGCCCATCGCTGTTTTTACGAGCGGGACCAATCAATCCTGCCTTGAAAAACAGCCATATCGGACATGATCGTAAAATACGGCCACGTCCATGTTTGCCTAGAGGACCACGAGTTCTCCAGGCAAAAGCAGGCGGCTGAGCTGAGAAGGAGAGCAGAGCTGTGATATAGCCCAGGACTCCTACGATACCTGACAGCAGGTGATGACATCATCACGTTGACTGCAGGGAACATCAGACGGTCCTCAAATATTGATCCATTGTACACTGCTTTATCCCCTCAACCATAGTGAATCACTAAAGGTCCCCATAGACGCTGCCATCCCACGGCCGATTTGTGCCGATCGACCGACGTGCACACTTGTATCTATGGACGCAAAATCAAGCAGCAGATTGCGATGCCCACATGGAGCAGCTGATGATCCATGTTGGCAAAAACTCAATGGCCAAGAAGAACGGACATGTCTGTATTTCTCTGGAAAGTCCATTATTGTGGAAGGGGACAGCAGTCACAAAAGGGTGCCCGCCGATCATCTGAGTGGCCGGGGCGCAGTGGGAGAAATTAAACCCGGTTACTCCTGCTAAAACAGAGTTAAGCAATGAATAGTCATAATCACAAATTTTTATTGGAGAATATCGGCAATATCTGATGTAATGCTATATCTTCGGATATGCGGATGTACAGGAGACCCCGATATTCGCAAGAATACTTCTGAGTGTTGTCTATGTGATTCCACTGCACTTTTCACATTCAGAATAGAGTCATTGTGACACACACATTGCAATAAAGCTCCCAAAACTCGAAATTTACTTGAGAATATTTGGAGAGAAATTGCCTATGTGCTCATCACTACTGAAAACTAGGGCTACTGCGCAGTGTTTAAGGGTAGGAAAGAGCTCAGAGCATCGGAGTTCTTCGTCTCAAATGTAAATCTCAAGGTCTATTCTCTCCTATTAGGAATATTAAACAAATGCCATCAGATCCAGATTAATGGGTCACTTCAGCCCTACCGTCGTCTTTCAGCTGCAATAAAAAGGAAACAGACTGGCCCAAACGATCTTCATTACGGTGACGTGGCTCCTCCTCCACCCAACTTATCTACAGGTTTAGGGGGCAGAGATCGTCGTAGATGAGAATGGATGACAAGACGTTCTCGTGTTCTTGTGATAGACGTGATGTGCAGGAGTCCTAATCCTTTTACAACAGAACATCATGGCAAAGCTAAAAGCGGATGTGTACTCAAAATCTAAAAAATGGTATATGTAAAATGAAAAAGGAAAAGTTTCGACCTTTGTAAGAATGATGGTGCGGTAGCGCTACACCAATACTTAAAAAATATCGACTACTGACTGATCCCTGAAATTCCGATGAGGAGGATTCCATATTTGATCTGCCAGGCTTCAGGAGGATGCAATACCGCGACTGTGACCACGGGGGGTGCATTTTATAAGGTTAGATGGGAAAAAGTCATCGGTGCATTTCAAGGGAAGGATGAGATTGAAGGAAATACCTGCTGTCACTGCCTTCAGAGCTGTGGGCTTTCCAGGGTCGCCAATGCGAGTTGTCATCAGCGCCAGGGAGAGAGGAGGGAAGCGATCGGGACCTTCGTAAAATACTCATTACAGGTAAGTTTTTTTTTTATGCTTTTCTCCCATAAATTATCAGCACCTCTAGTGCAATAATGCAATGTGACGTTCTGGTTGAACCGTAGGAGTCAATGGATAAGCTTAGAGCTCCCCATAGATGCTGACAGAGCTGGACGGAGGATAGGGGGGAAGGCACCCTGGATCAGGGGCTGTCGTGGGCGGAACTGTAGGTTTGAGCTTAGGTCTAGACGGTGGGGTTGGCGGAGGGGTTACTGGAACGGAAGGGAGGCGGGTCCTTTTCAGACCAGAGCAGCACAGCGCCCACCCTCCCTACTTGTTTTGAGATATTTGTTTTCAATGTGGCGAAAGGTTTGCAGTTAGGGGGGGTGACAATGGTATGTTCAATTAATAATAATTAAAAAAAATAGGGGTATCTAAGGGTGTTGGAGGAAAGATCTGGGATGAAAATGAAAGTACAGAGTAGGCATATGTAAGGGTTAAAACCTGACAAGAGAAAAGCAATGGGTGACAGCTGGAATATGACTAAAGCCCTCCATCACTCTAGATTTCTGCAAGAAACTTAACAAAAGATACATTTTTTGGGGGTCAGGGAAAGTGGTGTATTTGATTGTATTGTTTGCCAACTGAGTAAAACGATAGTGATCACCTTTTTTAGAATTGACTGAAAGTTGTATTCAATTGAAATGAAGTTGACTGGAGTGTATGGGGGCCTAGAGCTGTATGGGGGCCTTAAGAAAGGATGACATATTGAGATCTGGTAGGTAGAGATGGGCGGGAAAAAGACCACAGCCCGGAGGGTACGCGAACAGGGGGGGGAGTCGAAATTTTAAAGATGCAGCCGCCGCCCTGTTTTGCGCGGAAACATTCAAATTCCCCGCATCTAGGGGGGAATTTGAACGGAAACCGGATGTACGTCAGTGACGTCACAATCCGGGCACTGGAACGCATCATGGAATGATCGTTCCTGGTGCGGGAGGGAATGTGACGTCACTGACGGCATTCTACTCGGAGTCATTGCCGGTCTGTAGTTTTGAGAGATTCTTACTCCGGCAACGATCTCGCAGGTTCTGATCCTGGGAGGCAAGAATTTATGATATTCTTCTGGCGGCGAACAGGGAAGGGTCGAACACCCGTACTGTCACGCCGGCGAGGAGGATCGGAGAACATGCCGACGTTAGCGGGCCGAAATGTTCTCCGGCGAACAGTCGGTCCATCCCTACTGGAAGGTTAAGTAAGAGATCTGGGGCGGTCAAACAGTTGTGGTACTGTGAAAGTTACATGTGACCCAAAGCCAGTGGTAGACCTGTGCGATGGAGAAAGCTAAGCGGAGGTTCAATCAGGAACAGGGACGGGGTCCATCGCAGCAAGAAGAGTTTACCATGCAGGAGGCTGACACAGAGGACAGTGAGAGAGACAGTGAGGAGGAACCACCCACATGTGGGGGGTGAGTACAAACACCATCTCCGGGTACCATTCTGAGGAGCTCACTAAAAAAAAAGTTACTTAGTGCCCCCCTGACTATGGGAAGCATCAAATACAAATCCTACCCATTTAGACCCTCACTTATTAGTGATGAGCGGCATAGCAATATTCAAATCGCTTTAATTTTGCATTAATATTTTGCGCATTGCGAATATAAAATCGCAATGCATGGCCATAGATTCCCAATGCAGAATATCGCGAATATCCAAGAAAGTTGTGGGAATTCTCGAATAGTCCCAATATTCAGTCCAAATATATTCGCAATCCTTGAATATTCAAGCTCAACACTACTCACGTATCCCAAAAAAAAATCAAACGTCTTGAGCAGCGGCCAGATTTTTTGATTGTCATCAACACCCAATAGAAGCATTCTCGGGATCTCATTTTGACCTTCTAACCCCACACGAACAGATCCCTTGAAATTTGCAAACTGGTAGCGCATGTTCACGTTGGCTGTTAAAAAAAGCGAAAAAAAATGATAGTTTTACAAGGAAAGACTTCAGCTTATGTACTTTGCAGTCACAGAAAAGCCTAAGTGGTTTGCTCGGTGAATAGCATCTGTCAATGCTACAGACATGGCAACAGGTACAGAATCCGGCTGAATCCCAAGACCAAGACATGAGAGCGGGGTTCTAATCCTAAAACCCCGGGGCCAGCAGGTTCAAGGCAAGCAGACGCCTCATTGTCCTCCATTGTCTATGCAGAGTTCTCCCCCCAAGCGAATTCAAACTCCACGAAACAATTAGAAACATTTCCCTTTATATTCTTTTTATCTTATCATTGCTTGTTGCCGGCAACTGACAAGGTGAGACATCGATTTGTTCCCATAGGAGAGAAGAAATATTGGCCTGGAAACTTTTGAGTTTCGGGTTCGGATATGTCGGAGAGTTGGATAGATAGATAGACAGACAGCATGATAGACAGATAGATAGAAGATAGACCGAATAGACAGACAGCAGACAGGACAGCAGACAGACAATAGACAGATTAGGAAGATAGATAGATAGATAGGTAGAGAGATAGAAGATAGATAGATAGATAGTATAGATAGGATAGATAGATAGATGGATAGATAGATAGATAGAGTAGATAGATTAGATAGATATGCGATAGTAGATATGCGATAGATAGATAGCTAGAGAGATAGATAGATAGATAGAAGATAGATAGATAGATAGATAGAATAGATAGATAGACAGATAGATAGATAGACAGATAGATAGATAGATAGATAGTCGATAGATAGCTAGATAGATAGATAGCTAGATAGATAGATGAGATAGATAGGATAGTAGATAGATAGATAGTGATAGATAGCTAGATAGATAGTATATGCGATAGAAGATATGAGATTGATAGATAGATAGAGAGATAGATAGATAGATAGATAGAAGATAGATCCGATAGATAGATCAGATAGATAGACGCCAGACAAGACAGACAGACAGGACAGACAGATAGAAGATTAGATAGATAGATAGATAGAAGATAGATAGATAGAGAGCTAGATAGTAGAAGTAGATAGATATAGATAGATAGATAGATAGATAGAAGATAGCTATGGGCTAGATAGATAGATAGCTAGATTAGGATAGATAGATAGATAGATAGATAGATAGATAGATAGATAGATGAATATATGGGATAGATAGAATAGATATGGGATTAGATAGAGAGATAGATAGATAGATAGATAGATAGATAGATGATAGATAGATAAGATAGATGATAGATAGATCGATAGATAGAAGATAGATAGATAGATAGCTAGCGATAGATAGATATGCGATAGATAGATAGATAGATAGATAGATAGATAGGATAGTGCAGGACAGACGACCGACAGACAGACAGGACAGACAGACAGCAGATTAGATAGATAGATAGAAGATAGATAGATAGATAGATAGATAAGATAGACAGATAGATAGATCGATAGATAGATAGCGATAGATAGATATGCGATAGATAGATAGATCGATAGAAGATAGATAGATCGATAGATAGATAGATAGATAGATAGATAGATAGATAGCTAGTAGAAGATAGATTAGAAGACAGACAGACAGACAGACAGACAGACAGACAGAAAGATAGAAGATAAGATAGATAGATAGATAGATACGATAATAGATAGCTAGATAGATAGATAGATAGATAGATAGATAGATAGATAGATAGAAGATAGATGATAGATAGATATAGATAGATAGATAGATAGATAGATAGAATAGATTTAGATATGGGATAGATAGATGATAGATAGATAGAAGATAGCTAGATAGATAGATATATAGATAGATAGAAGATAGATAGAATGGGTAGATAGATAGATATGGATAGATAGATAGATAGATAGATAGATAGATAGATAGATAGATAGATAGATAGATAGCTAGATAGATAATCGATAGATAGATAAGATAGATAGATAGATAGTAGATATGATAGATAGGATAGATAGATAGATATGGGATAATAGATAGATAGATAGATAGATAGATAGGCTGAGATAGATAGATAGATAGATAGATAGATAGATAGATAGATAGATAGATAGATAGATAGATAGATTAGACAGTAGATAGATAGATAGATAGAAGATAGTGATAGATTAGATAGATAGATAGATAGATAGATAGAAGTGATAGATAGATATGGATAGATGGAACATCGATAGATAGATACATAAGATAGATAGATAGATAGATAGTCGATAGAAGATAGATCGGATAGTAGATAGAGATGTGTTTGTAAATAACAGAAAAGGGGTAACCGGCGGGGGAGGGTCTGTGGTTTTACGGCCTAGTTATGTAGTTATGGACAGCAAACCGGAAATACCCGACTCCAATCCGGTGTGGCTAGTGCTCTGGACACAGGTTTCTCATCCCATCCGATAGACATAACAATCTTGCGGAGCTCGCACCGAGGGTCGTGATTAACATTGTCGACTCAGAGACCGGGACGTGAAAACCCTATCTGTCAATGAGAGGAGTTCATTAGAAGTGCTGGTAAATGTGTCATTTTATACACGTCGGGGTAACCAGCCTTGGATTTTCGATTATTTATCCGTGCCGGCCAGTGTTCCTTTATACATCCCAACTTACAGATAAACGTGTACTAGTGAGCTAAGAGATGCTCGATGTGCAAAGTTGATGCCGCATCACTTCCCTTTCATCGACCCACGAGGTTCTATCGTGGGGCGCTGATCACTAGCGATTTGGCACTGATCAGGAACAATCGGCGTTATAGGGCCCATAGATCAATGCTGAGTTTGGAGGAGGGACGAAACCCCGAGAACAAGGCCTATGAAGGAAAAGAACACCTTGCCTACGGTGAAGCATGGCGGGGGTCAATAATCATGTTGGGCGGTTTTTTGCTCTCGAAGTTACAGGGAAGCTTAGCATGTGCAAGGTACCATGGCACTGGGCGGTTGCCAGGGGGGCCATCATATTGGGGGAGGCTTTTGTTGTGGGGCATCAGAAATGTTGTTCCTTTATGCCAGATGTCTCTCCCCTCACCTGGGGAGAGAGTTAGAGGAGACTCACCCCCCTCCCTCTCTATCTCTCCCCAGGAGTGGAGTGTTTGACGGGGGAGGCAGGGGTATGTGTGGTGTGTGAGACGGAGAGTGTAAGGAGGTGAATAGACCGTAAGAGTAACCCCATACATGCCCCCCACTCCCCCCCCCCGAGTGAGTGAGACCAGAGTCTCACCTTACTCACAAGCAACCGCCACCATCCCTTCCTCCACAAACCAAACCAAACCCCCCCCCCAAACAAGTGTGAGGGGAGATGAGAACTAGACTCAGATATCCGGCGTCTCAGAAGTTTCACTTCACCACATGGAGGGGGGGGGGGGATAAGTTGAGATTTCTGCGGGTTATCAATTTTTTGGGGGGCAGCCGTTCGAGGGGGTGCCCAGGGCGCCAATCTCCCTAGGACTGCCCCGCGTTCACAGGTACAGGCAGGAGTGACATCGGCGACATCACCTTCGTTTTTTTTTCTATTCCAAATTGCCTACGACAGGGACATGACCGCTGGAAGGACCATGACGAAGTTTGGCACATCACACTTGTTAATATCCCGGACTCCCCTGTCATTGTGCACGGAAAGGCCGGGATAGGCAGCATGAAATCAAGGTTTGCGTCGCAGCGGCTGAAATGAAGGTTTATGTATAAAGTGACAGTGAGAGGTAGGTTTTGGTTGCTGGTGAAACGCCCCGGATTTATTCCTACAAGACATGATTAATATTCAATCTCGCCACCTTGTATCTTCATGATTATCCTCCAAAGATCTGTGTCTTTCATACAGCCCCCCGGGGGGACATGAATCATCCGCCAAGTCCTGATAAACAGCTGGAAGAGCAGCGCGTCCCCTCGTCAACTAGAAGCAGCGCTTTGCATCAATTTGCCTCTGTGAATGGTGCTGTGACAGTGTGAATCATTCACAAACGTGACCTTTTGAGAGTGAAAAACTGTTCTTAGAAATAATGGGGACGGCTGGGTGACACGAATTATCACCGTGATTTAAGGTGTTCCACATACAAGGAAAAGAGTTCCAGGCTCTCTTATACTGGTTTCCGGATCTGGGGAAATTTGCGGATAGACTGGAGGGTGACATTCTAAGGGGAGTAGGCATAGTCTGGAAAGGTAATAGAAGGCCTTGTTTTTGGAGAGGTGGTCTTCATCAAGAGCAAAGGTGAAGTGTGGGAGGATGGGAGACAGACACATCAGGTTTTTTGAGGACATGCGATCCCTAATTGGCCCAGATTGTAGCCAGATGGACATCTCCCCTGTTCCTGCAGGGGTGTCCTAGCCCTGGAGGAGTGACACCGGGTGGAGGTCGATCTAGGCAGAGAGAGGCAACTGTACCACATGGCTTGGCACCGAACTGCATGCTGTATCAGCAAGACCATCAATAAAGCACCAGTTCTTCACTACAGGCAGTGAGGTATTGACTTTATTAGGCGTGTAAAGGGTCTGCTCTCTGCAGGTGGAGAGGATATGCTCTGCGCCGGGAAGCAACCAATATGCGCGGGGGATCAGACAGAGAAGGTGCTGGAAGATGCCACGACCAAGACCCGGGGTTTTACCCTAGGTCGTGCGCAAGGAGCGGGAGCTGCAAAGCCGGCAGCCGAATGGTGGATAGGCGGAGCAGCCTGGATGGGCGTGTTCCCCCTGGGTGGACTGACAAGGATAGTGTAGGCGAGGGGGCGGAGCCAAAGGGGAGGAGGAAAGTACATAAAAAGGAGAGAGGCCGGAAGTCGGGCCTCTTTTCCGGATTGAAGCACCCACCTCCCCACCCTCATACTTGTTGATGCCTGATGTTATTCTTGTTGTATGTTGTTTTGTCGCAGCTGGCGCGGTCCTCTTCGTGCCGATCAGCTGTTTTTAGAGTGATTTAGGGTGCGTGCTGGTTTAGAAAGGGCAGTCACCAAATGTTGTGGTTATTGAGGGCTAGGCCCTCTGTATTCATTTGGTTTCCTGTTTAACAGGTTTCAGTGTTAGAAGGACCCACCGTGCTGGATCTAAAGGGCTGGTGGCCGGGACGGACGGGTGTTATTGCATGTTTTATTATGTTATTTAATTGATATTTAAATAAAGTTTATTAGGTTATGCTCGGCACTGTTGGGGGTAAGGTCAGTGTGTAAGCGGGTGGCCTATATAATTTGTAAAACGCACTTTAATACAGACCAATTCTGAAGAAATAAAGTGTCAGTGTGGTTATAGCAGGACAAGGGTTAAGGGTTATTAGACAGGCGATTAACGCTGCCCTCGGTCATGCCACTTACAGGTTACAAATTGCCATCTTACTCATTTCCAATGTGCCAGTGACCATAGGTCACATCAGCTAGGATTGAGCGGGGTGGCCTATGTTATGTAGCAAGGGAACCCGGTGTCTGAGATTAATGATAGCATTTGTGTTGCTAACCTTTTAAAATGATATGGATTGTGACAAGCCAAGTGGAGTGCCCTGTCTGGGAAAGGTAATATAGCCTTGTTTTTGGAGAGTGGGTATTCATTCAAGAAGCAAGGTTGAAGTCGAGGTTGGGAGACAGGACACCCAGGTCTGAGGGACCCCCTGCGATTCCCCTAATTAGAGAGTTGGAGCCAGAGACATCTCCCTGTACCTGCAGGGGTTCCCCTCGCCCTGGAGGGATGACACCGGGTGAGGTCGGATCTAGGCCAGAGAGAGGCAAACTGATACACACATGGCTGGACAAAGAACTGGCATGAAGGTTGTTGTATCAGCAAGGACCATCAATAAAGCACCAGTTCTTACACTATCAGGCAGTGAGTATTGACTTTATTGGGATGTGTTGCAGGGCCTCTGCCTCTGCAGGTGAAGGATGCTCTGCCGCCGGGTGCAGGGTGCAAATAATCTGCAGGGGCCCAGACAAGGAGGTGCGGAAGTTGCCAGACAATGACCCTGGATTACTGGGTGATGATGCACACATTCCACAAAGGGGGCGGGTGCATTACCTGGACCCAAGGGAGCTCAATACACCAAGTGACTCATAGCTTGGATGTGTCGACTGTCCGACTCCACCTATGGAGAGATACTGCACTTATGGATTCCAGACCTATTGTTACTTGGTCTATTTGTCTCAGGTAGTGATGAGCGACTAGGCAATATTCGAATTCGCGTAATTCGCGTATATCCGCCATAATAATCACGATTCAATTGTAATCTCCAATATCCGCACGTACGGCATGAATGCGATCTAAAGCAATGCAAGTGAGACCCAATAGCGGCAATGCATCAAGTCAATGGAGAATGGCGGGAAAAAAAAAAAATCCGAAATCGCGGATGATCTGAGAAAAAGCGCAATGCGAACCACACATATGGCCAATACATTGAAGTCAAATGGAGAATGGCAGACTCCGAAATTGCTATTATACAAGGAAAGCGCAATGCGACCAAATATGCGCAATAATGCACAGTCAATGGTGCTGGATATTCGACTGGTAGAATTATATCCGTCATTTCCATTTTTTAAAAATAGCATGCGGATTATATCATCGCGATCCCCAATTCATGCAATGGATCGCGATTATAAAAGCGCAATAATAAATCGCGAAAAATCGTGATCACGTCGGACATCCGATGATATATTCGTGAATATTCGCGAAATGGCGAAATTAGCGTATTTGAGTAAATATTCGAAAATCGAAATATTCGAAGCTCAAAATATACTAGAGATGGTCGATTTTTCGACTTGCTAAATTTGTGAGCTGATTGCAAGTCTATGAAAATGGTATTCATCACCAAATTGCTGGAGGGTAGAGAAGGGTGGGGGGGAAACATTGAAAGGAAGAAAGTAAAGAAGTTTTGCACATTAGTTGTGCATAAAATTAAGTTCAAAGAAAAAAAAGTCGAAATTCCGATTTTCGAAAATTTTTACTTGATTTTGGAACTTATGTGAGAAAAACTATTTGTGTTAAAGACAAACTTTCTTTTTTGCAGTATACCCAAACCCTGCTAGACATCTACAGCAAGTTTGGTGCTGATACCATGCTCAGGGGCTTTTGCAATTAGTCGAAACCGTCGAAATGGTTGAATTTTTGAAAAAAAAAATTGTGTTACTAGTGGTGAGCGCCATATGGGATATTCGAGTCACATAAGTCGCAATTATATTAAGGAAAATTTGAAAATCGTTAAAAATTCGAATAGACGTATCTATTACCTTTCATCACGCATAGCCATGCGCACCGCTTAACAGCTTCTCTCTTATTCTGTGACTTAGCCGTACGAGCGCTGTGTGTATTACGTGATCCATTCACAATGCGCCACACATATGAGCCGGTAGGGTGTTTGCTGGGTCAACAATGTTGAAGCATAATAGAGAATGTCCCCATTGGCCAATATCCTGAGCGCACAAAACTCAAAAATATATACGAACTTCCAAATGTCCGAATATATTTGAATTTCAAATATTCCTCTTTCTGGAAAAATCGATCGAAAAGTGATCGGACTTGTCAAATTTTATTAGTTCAATAGGTTTGCATTTACAGGTTGTTGGTTCTTTTTCCAGGTGCCCTCTTGTGGACAAATGCGCGTAATGACACTATATCACGGCCTAGGTAGCGCCGGGTCATCCCTGAAGAATACATAGTGATTGGGAAGGTATATACACTGCTATGTAGTGCCAGGTCCCCCTGATTAGAAATACAAGTGATCTGGATGGATTACAATGTATGTCGTGCCGGGTCCTCCCTGATAGAATAATAGTGATTGGAAGGTATATATCACTGCTTGTAGTGTGCTGGTCCTCCCTGATAGAAGACATAGTGATTGGAAGGTATATATTCAAGCTATGTAGTCCGGGTCCTACCTGATAGAAATTACATAGTGATTGGAGGTTATATCACTGCTATGTAGTGCCGGGTTCCCCCTGATTAGAATACATAGTGATTGGAAGGTAATATATCACTTCTATGTAGTGCCGGATCCTCCTGATAGAAACAATAGTGATTGGAAGGTATAATCACTGCTATGTAGTGGCCGGGTACTCCCTGTGATGATAGAATACAGAGTGATTGGCGAAGGTATATACACGGCTATGTATAGTGCGGGTTCTCCGCGATAGAATACATAGTGATTGGAAGGTATATATCAATGCTATGCCGTGCTGGGTCCCCCTGATAGAATACATAGTGATTGGAAGTTTAATATCACTGCTAGGTAGTGCCAGTCCTCCTGATGAATGACATAGTGATTGGAAGGTATCTATCACTGCTATGTAGTGTCAGGTACTCCCTGATAGAATTCACAGTGATTGGAATGTATTATATCAATGCTATGTAGTGCTGGTCCTCCCTGATAGAATATCGTGATGGAAGTGTATATATCTGACTTGTAGTGCCAGGTCCTCCCTGATAGGAATACATAGTGATTGGAAGGTATATATCAACTGCTAAGTATGTGATGGGTCTCCTGATAGAGCATAGTAATTGGAAGGTATCATATCACTGCTATTAGTGCCGGGTCCTCCCTGATAGAATACATTAGTGATTGGAAAGGTATAGATCCTGCTATGTTAGTCCCGGTTCCTCCCTGATAGAATACCTAGTGATTGAAAGGAATATATCACTGCTATGTAGTGCCGGGTCCTCCCTGATAGAATGCAGAGTAATGGAAGGTATAATCACGCTATGTATGCCGGGTCTCCCTGATAGAATACATAGTGATTGAGGGATATATCACTGCTAATGTAGTGCCGGAACCCCTGATAGAATAATAGTGATTGGAAGGTATATATCAGCTATGTAGGGCGGGTCCTCCATGATAGAATACTTAGTGTTGGAAGGTATATAACTGCTATGTGTGCCGGGTCCTCCCTGATAGAAGACAGAGTGATTGGAAGGTATATATCACTGCTATGTAGTGCCGAGTTCCTCCCTGATTAGATATATACCTTCCAATCAGTATTCTATCAGGAGGACCCGGCATACATTGCAGTGATATCTACCTGTCCAATCACTATTGTCTTCTATTCATGCTATGTGTGCCAGGGTCCTCCCTGATAGAATGCATAGTAATTGTGCAGGCTATATATCACTGTCATGTAGTGCGGGTTCCTCCCTGATAGAAACATAGTGATTGGAGGATTATATCACTGCTATTTATTGTGCGGATCCTCCCTGATAGAATAAATAGTGATTGGAAGGTATATAATCACTTGCTATGTAGTGCCGGTACCTCCCTGATAGACGAAATAGGATTGGAAGGTATATAGCACTGCTAGGTAGTGCCGGGTCCTCCTGATAGAATACATATGATTGGAAGGATTATATCACTGCTATGTAGTGCCGGGTTCCTCCCTGATATATACCTTCCAATCACGATGTATTCTATCAGAGAGAACGGCACTACAGAGAGGATATCTACCTTCAATCACTATGATTCTATAAGGGCGGACCCGCACTACATAAGCAGTGATAATACCTCCAAATCACCTATGTTATTCTATCAGGGAGGGGATCTGGCACACATAGCAGGATATATACCTCCAATACTATGCCTTTATCAGGGAGGACCCTGGCACTCATAGCAGTGATATTTATTACCTTCCAATCATATGTTTCTATCAGGGAGGACCCGGCCACTACATAGCAGGATATTACCTTCCAATACCTTGCATTCTATAAGGGAGGACCGGCACTTACCATAGCAGTGATATATACATTTACAAATCACTATGTATCTATCACTGCTTATGTAGTGCCGGGTTCCTCCTGGATAGAATACATAGTGATGGAGGATATAGAAAGGTCCTCATATTACATGGTTTTGGTAGAAGAACAGGTGATTGTACAGAAATTGTATGGTAACTTCTTGTAAGGTGTATGGGGGGGGGGGGTGGGGCAATTGTCTTCTAGACTTCAAGTCCGGCCGGTCAGTGCAGATGTCTGCACGTACTCTCAGAACGCATTCTGTATACCTGGGCTGTCCTCATTTATAAACATGAATTAACAGAGCTATACAAAGGAGAGATTGATCTGTCTTCACTTGTTCTGTCTTCTCGATTGAATAAAGCCTGATTAAACCCCCAGAAAAACGTTTTGTCCCTTCTTTGACCATGAGGAGCGATTGTCCTTCAGCGGACTCCAATGTCTGCAATTCGACCTGCAATTTTTTTCCTCTGTGCATCAGTAGGCCGAACATCATCTGCTATGACTGGAGACGCAATCGATATCCTGTAATAATTTAGGCACTCAAGAGGTTAAAAGTTAACGGTTAAGCTCTTAATTGATCAGCTGCGATCTATATCGTCCTCTCTCTGCGTGCAGACGCTGGACGTGGGCTCTCATTGACATGCAGCCATCCATCAGGCACCTGTCATACACGATCACGCCGCCGTTCTTTGAGCCTGTCCCCTGGACGGAGAAGCGAGGATTTAGCCGCCTGTACAATCTCTGGTCATTTGGTGTAAGATGAGCACCGCCGACGCCGGAACCGCCAACAAAAGCGCAGAGTGAAACAGGGCCAGGACACCGGGGGGGCGCGGGACATTCATATGCAAATTGGGCTGGGAGAGGGGTGACATCGGCCAGCTTAGAGCTGATCTGAGCTTTGCTGGACGGCTCCATCTCGTCAACTGCAATACTGAGAAGAAAGTGCAGCCGTCAGAAGTTTAACCCCCTGAGCAGCGCCCAGAGGCTGGAGCCTCTTCAGCCTCTGTGTCGGCCTGGCCCTGAAGCCAAAGGCATTAATATCTGTCAGTTTGGGATTAGCATTCCGAGTGGCTGCGTCCGAAGCGCGCTGTGATTTGTGGCGGGCTGCGATGCCTTTTAGTGGCTCGTCCATAAATTCTGTGCTGGAGAGTGACTGCGACGACCTTAAACGTTCTCCTTCTGTGTTGGACAACGCGGCGAGGACGGAGAAGGGTCCTCTTCCAGACTGCGTTATTTTGGGAATGATTGATTGAAATTTTTTTATGGCGGAGCATAAACTCATAAAAACAACTCATTTCAATGGTATCGATTTTAGTTGCAAAATGAAGTTTAAAGAGGACCTGTCATGTAGCCCATTCAAAGACAACGCAGTCCAAATCTCTAGCACACTCTTCACCTATAGTAATGAGCACGCAGGGCCACCATCAGGGGGGACAAGGGGGGTCTTGTCCTGGGCCGGGCGATTGAAAGCTAGGGGCCCCAGCTGCCGCCTGATCGGCGATTAAAAGCTAGGGCCCCAGCTGCCGCCTAACTTGCCCGAACTTGCCGCAGCAGCTTTGAGCAGAGTGGCGGAAGGATAGTGGTGTCACTGGCAGATCAGGATTTCCACCCCTCCCCTCAACAACTACAGTCGAGCTGTCCAGCCAGTTGGGATATCTTTGGTAGCACTGCCTCAACAACTTTAGGAGAGAAGGGGGGTTCTGATGAGCAGTATAGGCAATATTAGAATTCTCAGATTATTCTCCAAATATTCTAAATTAGATTATTCTCAATTCAAGATCTCCTGTCATTATTACTTAATGCAAAAGTCGGCACTTGTACATACAAATATTGGGAATGTGTTGTCACAGTGACACCCAGTGTCAGGAATGTGAAAGAGCAGCTGCATAGAAGTAAATTATTGCAAAAATCTGCACTTTTACATGTGAATATTGGGAATGTGTTGTCACAGTGACACCTAGTGACGGCACTTGTACATATAAATATTGGGAATGTATTGTCACAGTGACACCTAGTGTGAAAGAGCAGCTGCATAGAAGTAAATTATTGCAAAAATCGGCACTTTTACATGTGAATATTGTGAACGCAATGCATGGTACTTTCCCAGAATCTGGAACATTCAAGATTAAGAACATATAGCGCTATATTCCAGATCTTCGCAAATTTTCGAAGTGCCGATATTCACAATTAGAATATTCGAGATCAACACTATGGGCCACCACTCAAAGCAAGTGGTAAACTGATGGCACCCACCAGACCCCTCAGTCAACCATATTGGCAACTGATAGAACAAGGAAGTCCACTGGGGGAGAATCCAGGACGAGGTCAAGGAGCAAGCTGCAGGATGCTCAGATGGAATGGTGGTTGGAGAAAAAACGAATGACTTGCATGGTCGCCATGTTACTTAGAACTGTCAGGGGCCTCTGCATAAGCAACTGCAGAACAAATTTGCTAAAATTTGTCGATCTCACTCCAAAATCACAATCACAAATCTCATTCACACTTTTTTTCCCGTGAAAATTCTAATTTAGAAAAATTTTTCTCCCCCCTCAAGGGAAGCGACCGAACTGCTGCTCCACAAAGGAAACGACCAATTATCTTCTGTTAACATCTGCTTTGAAATTCAATGATGTGAGTGAGAGGCCGGCGGCAATTAATGATCTACTTCACTGGTCAATAGGGTGTGACAGTGACCAATTAGAGGCTTCAACCGCCGGCGATGTATCTGTGGGTACCGAGCGTCACAGGCCGGTCCTCCGGGTATAACTTTCCTCCGGTCACTCCGCGGCAGAGGAGCGGGAAATCCATGGCGGAGGCAAGGACGGAAAATTATAGTTCAGTCTTCTCTGTGGAAGAATATGGAGATTCTCATTCATAATAATCCTGCCTGATCTATGTCTGTC
>CM070036.1:2316113-2327702 GCA_036250615.1 Ptychadena robeensis | reverse complement strand
TTTTTTCAAAAAGACAGTGCCTTATCATCGGGGAAGGTGGTCTGCATGCAAATACAGCCTGAGCAAGCATGGCCATTCGCTTCACTGCCACCTACACATCAAGATGTTTTTATGTTTGCATAACTCCGCCCAAGGACCGCCCACTTCTTGTATGAGGGCTGGGAGCTCTTGAGAAGAGAGGTGAGGCGGGGTGCTGTGATGCTTCTGGGAAGCTACGTACACCATTCTGCCAGCCCTTCCTACCTCCAATCATGGAGAACCACAGAGGCCTAATAATACACAAAGGTTCATTAGCATATTGTATGGAGGATTTAAATTTGACCAATCAGACCTGCTATTTCACAGTTCAATTTTGGTGCTTTTTTTCCCTTTAATATTAACCTGTGATAGGAAATACAGTGGTGTGGTGACCACACCAGCCTGCAAATCAGAAAGCCAGGGATCAGCAGGAGCAGGGCTGTTTTTACTGATATGCGGTTAAAGCAATTGCATAGGGCGCCACATTAAAGGGGGCGCCATTACAGCTGTTAATTAATTTTTTGAATTTTTATTTTAAAATGTTTTTTTTTTTTCATCCTCTGATTTGTTATTATTATAATTTTTGTTAGTTAGTATAATTCTCTTAAAGTTTTCTTTGCCCTAATGGAAAATTAAGTGTATAAATGCTGGTGCGAGGGGGTTGGGGGTTTGGCGTGGGGGGGGGGGGCACCACCAAGAGAATTTGCTTAGGGCACAAAAATGGCTAGAAACGGCCCTGAGCAGCAGACTGATGAAATTATCCCTATACTCACTCTGCCCTCAGCAAGGGTCGGAGCCAGAGCACATGGAGCGGATGGGTGGGCAATGGATGGGGTACTCCTCTTTCCGACCCTTTATCAAGTGATGATCGAATTCTCGGCTTTAATGCAAATTAATGACTGCAAAGTTTCAACTTATCATTCGAGTTTTCATGTGTATTAATTGCAATTTTTCATAAAATTTTCATTCACAATAAAAATTCGCAATGATGATGTTCGTGATCAACACTATATTTTTAAGTCGAAATTTAGATTTAAGTCGAAATTTTATGCTGATTTCCGTCGAAAAGTCAAAATTTGAAACATGGGCAAAAAAGACGAAATTCCGATTTTAAATTTTGTATTGCGAATTCTTTGATCATCCCTAAAAAGGGTCCCCGATAGGGATGGTATGCCAGCCTGACTGGCTGGCCTGCCCCTCATGCCTCATCCACAGCGCCAACCCGGCCCACATTCCCATTGGCCAGTGAGAGAGCCAATCACATTGAAGAGCCAACAGAATTGTATAGGGAGCTGGAGTGGGTAATCTTATGAACTTGGAAGAGGACTGAAACCACTTCTAAAGGCCCCCATACATCTTACAATCTTACTTTGTATACCCTACGCGCTCTATTGTCCCTTCCGTCTCATCTCCCTCTGCCCAGGGAACGGTCGCCCCCTATAGATCAAGGTCAGCAGAAGGCTTTGGAAATGCCACGCGTTCCAACTTTCTATCCGAGCCCGTTTCCCTAAAAAATAGGCAACACCCCCAATTCCTCCTGTGCCATTTTGATTACTCCCCTCTGATCCCCCCTGTGTCATTTTAAGTGATCCCCCCCCCCCTGATACCCCAGTGCGTTCCCTTCTCCATAGGAAAATACGGCACCCCCCACAAAATAAGGCACCCCTGAATATCTGTCACTGGGGGACTACTGGGGGTCAGAGGGTGGCAATGCAATGAACACAGGAGGAGCATAATTGTTTACCTAACAGGTAACCCCCTCCCCCAATCTCCTGGTTGCCCTTTTGATTAACCCCCCCTCTGATCATCCCCCTGTTCATTTAACGTGATCCCTACCCCCCCACCTGTACCCCAGTGCCGAGTCTATTCTTCTCCATGGAAAAATAAGGCATCCCCTGAACTAGTCTTTTTTGCCTCATGCTGAAATAATAAGGCCCCCCCCCCCCCCCCTGAATAAGGCACCCCCGATGATGCTGTACTCTGACAGGGGGATCAGGTGAGGTCCATCACAAAATGGTAATTGCCCCTCTTGAATCCTCCTTTGCCCATTGTGATTTTCCCCCCTCTGTCCCCCTGTTTCATTTAGTGACGCGCCCAACCTCCCTGCACCCTGATACCCCATTGCTTGTATTCTTCTGCCATGGCAACCATACGACACCCCCCCGAAAAATCCGCCATAGGGCTTCTTTTGGGTAGTCAAAAAATGTATATAGCGATCTGTGTTTTTTTCGGGGGAAACAGCGGCTACTTAGACCAAAATGTGGGGCAAATTACTGCCCGCGGGCCATATCCGGCCGGTTTAAGATCTTTTTAGTCCGCCTGTTGTACGCTTGTCAATCAGAAGCACTGCTACCTCAGCTTGTTCGCCTGCACATTTGAGCAGATATGCCTAGAGGTGTGATGTCTGGCCTTTTGTTTGCCTTTCTGCCATGAATTTTATAAGTTGACTCTTTGTTATCTATTTAGACTTTTTTCTTCCTTTAAACACGCCAATGTGCGGTATGATCTTACTTTTTCTTAACCTCCCTAGTGTCGGTCCCTAGTGGCCGGCCCAGTAATTGGAGATCCATCATGAGTACTCTACTTGATCTCCCTCCCCTTCCCCTTTCCACGATTGCCGGCGCATCATACAGATGTTTTAATTTTTTTTTCAGAATTTCAAACCATTTCGGTGATTTTCTGGTAATTACAAGCCCCTGAACATGGTATCCATCAATCACCTTGCTGAAGTGTAGAGAAGGGTTGTGGGATACACAAAAATAAAGAATGTCTCTGAACACATAGTTTTTGTCATAATTTCAATTAAAGCCAAAATTTCGGAATTTCGATTTTGGTACGAATTTATTCAAAATTACAATTACTAGAGCAAAAAAAATAAATTCCCATTGTTCCCACAACCTTCTCGATATCTCCAGTATTGTGGTAATGATACCATTTTCAGGGGGGCTTTACAACAGCTACAAATTCAGCTAGTCGTAAAAAATTCTATCTACCATCTCTAGTCACCAATGACACCGGCGATGTGTGGGCTGGGAATGTAACGAACAGCCACCCCCGCCTTTTCAATGGATTCTATGGTGCCCCCCCCCTCCACCCCTTCGGATGTCACCAATGTGCTGCTGCTTTCTAAGGTAAGGTGGTTTTTAACGATCCTGGTTTTCAAAAACGCCACCCAACTGGGCTCACGTCTCACAGCGCAAGGGGGTTAGCAGTTATAGGAAATGATCAATGTCAGGTGTGTTTCAACCTTCCTATCGCAATGCCCGTACAGCGCCGCTTACAAGTTCCTGCCTCTCACTTCCGCCCTCCCGTGTGCTTCACACAGCCGGTGGTCATTATTTAACACAGCTGCGTGGGTGGGGAAATGCCGTGCTTCGCCTTAACTGGAGGTCTATGCCGAACCCCGGAATGCGGTCAGCGGATGAAGACAATGTCGCTGCGCTTTCCAGGAGGCATCGTGTCTCCCCCTGCGTATGAAGGCGAGCCTGAACAGCGGGCGAGCTGGGACTCGTCTCAACCGTAGATCGGGTTAAAAATCCACCTGCATCCTGGAAGGACTTGGATCGGTGGTCCTTAACAGGTACTTTGTCTGGCCACTTCCTGTCAAATTTAAAAACCCAAGTGGCCCGCGGCATAAGTTTTCCCTGCTCCAGAACGAGACCGAGATGCCAATGTAGAAATGGTCGCCTTAGCCTAAATCACGGCAGCCCCCATCCTACCATTAATTGTGACCAGACAACCAGATGGTATTGGTCCTGTAATTTAATAAAAAGCGTTACCATGCCCCTGTAAAACAACTCAAAATATTCAATAAACCATATTGTCGCTCCTAATCTGTTTCACTGTCCTCTTATTAATGCTTAAGGCACAAGTCGCCCAGAGGTTATGATGTGTGTAAAAATGTTGGGTCCTCTAGAATTTCGCCGTATTATCTTTACTGCTGTAAGGCCTAAGTCTTCCAGGTTAAGGATTGATAGTTAACAATATGGGCCCCCTAGAGTCGCCCCTATAAATATTTTCAATTGAGAAAAGGTTAGCTCGCACAGGCTTTTGATGACAATTACTAATTTCTTATCCTCGTGAACTTCCTGTGTAGAACACTAGGCTAGGGGTCTAATCCCCACCTGAAAAAAAAAAAACCCCCCCCACCCCGGGTTCAACACACAGCCTCCTGTAGTAACGTGGAGCTCTGCTTTGACATCAATGTGATGTGAGGCTCGGCCATGGATCGGGGGCTCTGATGGGTCGGTGGAGACAGCCCTGTCTTAGCCCCATTGCCTGCCATGGTGCCTCTGCACTGCACTAAATAAACTAATCTGAATTCAGTGCAGCCCCTAGCCTTCCTCTTAATCCCCAGCAATCGTAAAACTATTGGTCCGAACGAGCTGTGCTTCCTCAGGGCAGTAGATGTCCACTGTGAACAACCAGTATGAATGGATCTCAACAATTTCCCCCTATCATATTAACTTTCAGTGAGTAAAGAAGACTCATTGCCCTCCGCCTCACCCTTCCTCCTGTACGGAGACACTCAGGACCGCTTATCCTGATCTAACAATGCGGCGCGGATCCAGCCAAGAAAATAAATGATTTCCCGTGTTTATTGCGTCCGCTCTATTGATGGCCGAATTCACAGCTGGCAAATGAGTTCATAACAGACCATTGTTTGTGAGAAAATTTGAACGATTCATCCATCAAATGGAGAAAGATTGCGCAGCGCCGTCCGCGTCCGGCCATCTCCCGCTGCGTTGTCATTTCTCCTTCCCCACCCACCCCCCCCTTTCCCCCACCCGCCCCGGGTGGGGAAAAAGGAAAAAAAAAAAAAAACAACCACCCCCCCCCTCCACCCCCTCTCGCCCCCCCCACCCCCCTCTCACCCCCCCTCGACTTGTTTAATTGTGGCGGGGGGGGGGTGGGGGGAAGATGAAATTGCAAAGTGAAACTAATAAATGGAGGAATGTTTGTACCCATGCCAATACGTTTACTGTCTGAGATCGTTTCGCCGAATAACTTTTGACTGTGGTGAAGACCCTGTTTCTGAGATATTTTTGCCTACTTAAAATAGTGTCCTAATTCTTACAACTGCGCATTGATCACAACAAAATAGCCCTAAGTTTTTGGTGTTTAAGGGTTAATCTTCTGATTTTCGGGTGTCAAGATTAGAGGTTTGGGGGGGGGGGGAGTTAATGTTAGGTTTCAGGGTGGTTCCGGGGTGAATGTTGGGTTAGGGTTTAGGGTATTGGGGAGGTTAGATTCCAGTTAACCTAACCCCCCGAACCCCTAAACTTCACCCCGATCCACTGAACTCACCCCTACTATCAATCACCACTTACCTACCCCCTAAACCCCCCAACCAACCCCCCCCCCACCCCCTAACCTTTGGGACAAACCCGAACATCAGGAAGATTAACCCTGAAAACACCAAAACTTTCCTGATCGAGATCCCGTCGCAGCTGAGGAGACATATAGAGATGAGAATCTTGCAAAGCCCTGACATTGTAATCATCACCAACATTTCTAGGAGATGTATAAGGGTTTAAGCTAGCCATACACTTGCAACGGATTCCCTGGCTGATCGCTTCAGCATACCTATGGATTCCGGCGATTCCGGACGCCGCCCGGAATCCATCGCGCCGTGAATCCGCACGAATCCGTTCGTGCTTATGGCACCCTTTAGAGGAACATTTGAGAAAAAAGTTTTGTGCCCATAGACATGTATTTTTTGCATAAATGTACGTTCAAATTGAACGTCAAATCATCTGAGTTTTTCGAAATTTTTACTTGACTGTTAACCTTAATTTGGTGCAAAACATTTGTGTTAGAGACATCCTTTTTTTTTTTGGAGTATACCACCCCCAACCCAAGTTGGTGATGAATTCCATGTTCAGGGGCTTTGCAATTAACGCCACCGTCAAAATGGTCGAATTTAAAAAAAAATTCACCACTCTAGACATATAACTCCATACGTTATATGGGATACGTGTGGGCACCTGGGTTCTATGGCGTAACATTCTTAGAGGAGACCACAGGAAATATGCTTATTTCTACTTCACAAAGAAGAGGCCATATGGAGGACTTCCCAGGTGGCACCTTACATGTTTACTGCTACTTGAAATGTTTACTTCTTTGTGATGCCAACCTTCAAATCTCATTGGATCTAGTGCCAACCTGTCTAAATTAATCGGAGAATTCCGGACATTTCCATAATGGCTTTTAAATGGTGGCCATACCAGTCGACCCTTTCCCACATGATTCCTAGTCGACGATTCACCGGGCACGGGCATGCCTATCGACGACGAGAAATCAAGTGCGCCCCACCTTCGACCCCGGCCCCGATCGATATGGGCCCCCAGAATCGTATCGAGAACCACCCGTTGTGTTGTCTAAACGATTGCGCACACTCAAGGTTCGTTGAATTTGTAAATCGATCGACTGGTACAATCGTCCGGAATCGGTGGCCCTAGTGGTAGGCCAGACTTGTATGGTCATCGATCAACGCTGTGACTTCACGGAATCGTCGGAGCGTCGTCGCGCAGAAAGCAACACTTTTAAGGTGGCTAACTTTAGTTAGATTTGGCGGCCCCTGGGCAGACCACCTCCATTTCTTTAGAGTTCAATTGAAAGTTCCTCCATTTCACAAAACAAAGATGGTGGATCAGTGTTTCCGATGTATCATCAGAGGAAGTCCGGTCTCCCTGGTCTAATTAGTCCTATTCTGGTACATTCTTATTTATAATGATGGACTGGTGTACAGTAGACAAAGCCTCGGCTAAATCCTTTACATGGTACGAGCATACACCAGGCACTTAGCAATTTTACAGTATGTCAGGCCTATGTTTCGTACAAGCGCTTTGCTAATCCGCGGCGCGTCGGAAGCCTGATTTGCAGAGAACTTATTAGTGTGATGAGCGACTTAGGCAATATTCGAATTCGCGTATTTGCGCGATATATCCACCATAATTTTCGATTTTCCATATTCGGTTCTCGAATATATCCGCACTTACTACATGATTGCGATCTAACAAATCGCAATTGCGAACCGATATGCGCATGCATGCAAGTCAATTGAGAATGGCGGGATCCGAAATCTGCGATTATCCGGAAGCGCAATGCTGACCAAGATGCGGCAATACATTGAAGTCAATGGAGAATGGCGAAATCCCTAAATCCCGATTAATCCGAGAACGCGCAATGCCGCCAAATATGCGCAAGACAATTGAAGTCAATAGAGAAATTGCTTGAATCCTAAATATGCGATGATCCCGAGAAAATGCCCCCCCGCAATTGCGCCCCAATACATGCGAATCATGCAGTCATGTGAGCCGCGGATATTCGGACTGGGGAGAATAGCCTATTTTCCGTTTTAACAAATCGCAATGGCTATTATATAATCCGATCCCTTTCACATGCATGATCTCGATTATAACAAGCGCAATAAATCGCGTAAACGTCGCGATCGTACAGCGTCGGATATCCGATGATATCTTCGCTCATATTCGCGCAATGGCGAAATAGCGCTATTCGAGCTAATATTCGAAAATCGAATTATTCGAGCTCACACTACTATTAGCGATGCCTCGCGTCTATCAATTCTGGTCTGACGCTCAGGCTCGCGGTGTTAATTGCCTCTTGTCTTGTCTCAATACGAATGGGCGGCAGATAGGCACCTTCGTCAGATGACTGATTGCCACACCTTTTAGGTAGAACGCGTTCAATCACCAGCGGTGGGTTTTTTGAACACAAATTTTTTTTCTCTCTCCCCTTTGGAGATGAGATCTCTTTTTATTTTTATATTAATAACGTCGCTGGCGTTCGGCAGGCCCATCCGCAACGGCGGCAAAATAGCCACAATCTCGGGATTGTGTTTTTTTTTTGTCTTATACGACCTGAATGCATCCAAGTTTCTTCTTCCTTTGCATTTGTACCGAATTTACCTTTCAGTTCAAAGAGCCAATCGGCCGCACGGGCGCCATAAAAAGCTATTCTATTTTTGGGAGACGGTTTTCAAAATGCCAATTGACTCAATAGGCGCATTTTTCAAAGAAATGGTCTTTGAATAACTCCCTTCCACGTTCTCCCTCGTCGGCCGATAGATTTGTAAACCCGATCTAGAAAATGACAGCTGGGGATGAACGTTGATTAGTGGCTGCGAGGGATAAATAAGGAATTTTATTTCAGATGTTTTGATAACAGGCTCCAGCCACGGGCCTTCCGCGCTAATAATTGTTTTCGTTTTTTTCTTTTTGAGTATATCTGACGTCCCCATTGTCCACACGGTCTGTCTGTAAGAAATATTGTCGGGTGGGTTCTATCCTCTGATTAAGGGTTTGCTCACCAGATTCTCTTGATGTCAGGAAGCCACAAATCTTGGTATCTTGCCTTCTCTGGGTTCTCTAAGGATCCCAGAATGTCCCAATACATGCACTGCATGGGTGGCATGGCAGTTGCCCAGGGCGGACATCATCCGCTGTGAAAGAGAAGTTCAATCCGGGGAGTGGTTGAGACTGAAGAGGGGCCTATTCCTCGAAGCACCGTCCCGCAGAATTCTGTCTTTGGAAAGCCACTACCACATCTGTCAGCTGTGGCTACAGAAACCTCGGTGAACCCTGTCCAAGAACCAAGTACCACCCCAGCCTGTATAGACACTGAATCCCACTCCAGGCCACCACAACACTCCCCTGGACGGACACTGATACCACCCTGCCTTCCAGTCAACTGCTAACACTCCCCCCTGGATAGACACTGATACAACCCCCTCCAGGCACCTGCTACCAACCCGCCTCCCCCTGGATAGACACTGATCCCACCACCCGCCATGCACTTGCTACCACCCCCCCTGGATAGACACTGATACCACCCCGTCCCCTCCAGGCAGAAACCGCTAACACTAACTACCTGGTCTGACATCGACTACTACCCCCGATCAACACCACAAAGCTAGCCATACCAGCGGATTCCATGGCTGATCGATCACCTATCCGATCGATTCCCGGCGATCTCACATCGGAAATCGGCTTCCGATCGATCGACATTAGTCTGCCGATCGCTACATACCACCGTGTCCCCCACGGATTCCTGGACTATCCGTGCCGTCGCTTAACTTTCCCAAATGGCACAAACTCCCCTGATGTGTGCATATTGGATCGAACGACCACATGTGAGGTTCCTGTCCGATCCTATTCTGTGCCCCTGAACGTCGGACGTTATCGGACGGACAAGGTGGGCTTTCAATCACTCGTTCCGGACGATCGTTTTGCTTGCACACCTCGGAATCTATCGTCCCCCGGAATCCAATTGAAATGGAACCCGTGTATGGGGGCCTTACAACAACCCTCCTTGTCAATATCCACGTTACCACACCCCAGACACCGATACCCCCCCCTCCCTCCAGGGACTGCTAACACCCTCTTGGTCCAACACCACTACACACCCCCGGTCAGGGGACCGATACCACCCCACCCCCCCCCCTCCAGGCACCCTACACTCCCCTGGTCTGACACCATTACCACATTCCTCATTCAATACCACACCGACAACCCCAGTCGACCCGCTACCCACACCGCCTGTCCAGACAAACGCTAACACCCTCCCTTTTGCCCTGATACCACTACCACAACGCCAGGTCAGACACCTACAACCCCCCCCACCCTCCAGCACTGCTAACAACCCAACTACCCCCCGGTCAGATCCCACCCTCCCCTCAGGAATGCTAACACCCTCTCAGTCCAACACCACTCACCACACCCCCCGGTCAACCACAGCTACCACCCCCCCCTCTCCGGCACTACTCACACTCCCCCTCGGGTCTAACACCACTACACACCTCCAGCGACACCACTAACACCCTCCCTCCATGTTCCAACCTTACTTTCACATGTTGGCCACCTTCCCTTGATCTGACCACCCAAGCCCCTCCATACAGATCCAAAATGGACTTTACTGAATGCCCAAGGTCTGCTTAAAGATTTCTGTCATGGATGCCAACCTTCAAATCCCATGGATCTAGCCAATATACCTTTCAACTTCCTGCTGTCCTGATGGTAAGCTTGCACAATATTTAACTTCTTTACCTCTAATTACACGGCTATGGGCATAGGAGGAGCTGGCAATGGCGGCCCCTTAACGTAGCGTGAAAGCCCTTTTAAGACTTCCTTTCTCATTGATTCGCCCGAGCGCTTATGTAAGCAGATCCTTCGATCCATAATAGAGTGAGTAGGTGAGAATTTTACACGTAGGGTTCCGTATGAATTCCCTCGTTGCCCGCCTTGTTGCTCCGGGGCTATTAGATTCTCCGTCCTTCCCTTGTAAGATTAAATGTCCCACATAATAACAAGGTCAATCAATTGGAGAGTGAAAGAATGGGAATCAATGATGGGCCGATTGTTCCGAAAGTCAATTAAGATTATTAAATATATACACGACTTCACTTGCTCTTTATGTTTTCTAGTTTTCTGCTTATCAGCCAATCAATCGCTGCGAGTTTTTTTTACGTACAGGTTTAGATTTCTGTACGGTGATCGGTCACTTTACAGAACCCAAGATAAGTTAGGCAACTTTCAGCCTCCCATACCCTTTAGATCTCTCCATACATTTCCCATTAGCTCTACCAACAACTATGGTACTTACCGGGTCCCTCCCTAATAAATACATAGTGATTGGGAGGTATATGTCCACTGCTATGAGTGCTTGGTCCTCTCTGATATGCATACATAGTGATTGGGAAGGTATATTTCCTTCTAATGTAGTGCAGGGTCCTCCCTGATAGATACCTAGTGATTGAAAGGTATATATCACTGCTATGTAGTGCCGGGTCCTCGCTGAGAGAATACATAGTATTGGAAGGGATATATATCACTGCTACTTATGCCGGGTCTCCTGTAGAACTTACATAAGTGGATTGACGTATCTATCACTGCTATGTAGTGCCGGGTTCCTCTCTGATATAATACATAGTGATTGAAGTAGATTCCATGCTATGTAGTGTTGGTCCCCTCCCTGATAGAATAATAGTGATTGGAAGCTTAATAATCACTGCTATGTATTCGCAGGTCACTACCCTTATCTACTACATAATGGATTTGGAGGTAATATTCCCTGCTATTAGGTGCCGGGTCCGCCCTGATAGCTACATAGTGATTAAAAGGTATATATTTACTGCCATGTCTGCTTTTTCCTCCCTGATAGAATCATATGGATGGGATGTATATATCACTGCTATGTAGTGTCGGGTCCTCCCTGATAGAACTCGTGATTGGCAGGTATATTTTACTGCTATGTTTAGTGCTGGGATCCTCCCGATCGAATACACAGTGATTGAGAGTTATATATCCTGCTCTGTGAGTGCTGGGTCCTCCCTGAATAGAATACCTTGATTAGAAGGTATAGTATCACTGCTATGTATTGCTGGGTCCTCCCTGATAGAATACATGTGATTGGAAGGTATATAGCCTGCTATTGTCCGGGTCCTCCCTGATAGATACATAGTGATTGGAAGTGGTTAGCAGAGCGTTCTTATAGACATGGTTTTAGTAGAACATGGAGTTGTTGGGGGAAAAGAAAATTGTATGGTAAGAT
>CM070036.1:2298331-2316088 GCA_036250615.1 Ptychadena robeensis | reverse complement strand
TCCCATTGAAGTCAATGTCGGGTTCACCGGTTCGCCGGGTTCGCGAACTTTTGCGCTAGTTGCACAAAATCTGGGTTCGCGCCATCACTAATTACTAGGAATGCTGGGAAGGTGCCAGAAACATATCTGTGCATCTCCGGTATCCCTTTAGTTGTGGGGAGAGATAAATGCTTGAAGTGTGTCCAAGGCTGAACAAAGTTAAATGAAACACTTCAGCCTAAAAGTATGTCGTTGCCCTCTGTGTCCGCTATATATAAATATATCTACAACATCACCACACACTATGACACCCATATTACTCACATCATGCGATATACACCACTATGAGGTGACACCATGTGTATACAGCACCAGGTGACTCCAATCTTAGTGACAACACTTCTGCACAAGATGATAATATGAAAGAGCAGAGACAGATAGATGAGCTCATCTGCTTCTCCTTTTATTGTCCAGTCACAGGCTGCTGGGAGGTAGATGCTAAAGTGCAGAAGTAAAACTTCAGAATGTAGTGCTGGGATGCTGGGAGTCCCTGGTAATGGGCACAGTGGGTAAATAAACCTGAAAACATGGCATCGAAATGATGGGAGACCCTCATACTGAGCATACCAGATGTATAATCATTGGAACATGGCATTCGGATGATAAAAGGCCCTCATAATGGGCATAGAAGGTATAAAGCACTAGAAACATGGCACTCAGGTCTATGGGCGCTCCTCATAAAGAGGACAGGGGGTGTGCACACCTTGGAACATAGCACCGAAGTGGTAGGTAGTTGCTTGTAATGGGCACAGGTGTGCATACCTGGGAACATGGCACTGGGATGTATTGGAGCTCCACATAATGGGCATAGCAAGTGTACAGTACAGTGGAAACTTGGCACTGGACATGGTGGGAGCTATTAATGGGCACTGAGGTCAGTGGAAGCCCCTCATAATGGGCACAGGAGGTGTGCACACCTGAGAACATGGCACTGGGGTGGGTGGGAGCTCCTCATAATAGGCACAGAAGATGTATAGACCTAAAAACATGGCACTGGGATCTTTAGGGGCTCCTCATAATGGGCATAGAATGTGTGTTCACCTGGAAACATGGCACAAACGTGGGTGGGGGCTTCTCATAATGGGCACATGAGGTGTGCATAGCTGGGAACATGGCACTGGGATGGCACAGGAGGTGTGCACACATGGCAAGATGGCACTGAGGTGGGTAGGGGCTCCTCATAATGGGCACAGGAGGTGTGCACACCTACGGAATTGGCATTGGGGTGGCATAGGAGGTGTGCACACCTGGGAAATTGGCACTGGAATGGGTTGGGTCTCTTCATAATGAGCACATAAGGTGTATAGACCTAGGAACATGGCACTGGAGTGGGTGGGGTCTCCTCATAATTGGCACAGAAGGTGTATAGACCTAGAAAAATGGCACTGGGGTCTGTGGGGGCTCCTTATAATGGGCACAGAATGTGTGCACACCTGGGAACATGGCACCAACGTGGGTGGGGGCTCCTCCGTATGAGTGCAGACCTGAAAACATGGCACAAGGATTATAGGATCCCCTCATAATGGCAAATCCTGTGATCTGTGATGAGGGAATGCATACCTGGCTGTTTTGCATATCACTTGTTTGCCTGGCTGGCACTAGCTCTTCACCCTCCAGCATCTTCTCTGTAGCGCTACATCTTATTCCCACTTCTGCATTACGTACCTGGCGGGTGCCCCGGCTTCACTAGTCATCAAGTTACTATTACAGAGCTCAATGTAAGCATTGCACATATGAAAGTGGGGTGTGCCCGCGGCAATGCATGCCGGTAATAAATCACTTTTAAATGTTATTTTCCTTGACATTCCCTCAGATTTCCTCACCTCCGGACCTCGATCTCAAACAATTCCTTTTTAATGCACATCGGGCGATGAGGCATCAATCATGACGTCTCCACACTAATAATAAGTGATATTGTTCCCACCAGGGCTGGATTTAGACATGGCGTGGTCCTGAGATATGAAAAGCCTGTGGGGGCCTCGTGTGTACCCTGAAGGGTCAACTGAATGACCAAAACTGGAAAAACAATAAAACATCTAATATCCCATTTAATGAATTCATAGGAAGAGACAGTATCTGATCAGAGGACGGGCCTATGATTTATCTGGCTTGGCCTCCCCCATAGAATTCTCTATATACACTGGAAACAAATGGCTTTATACAGAATTAATGTAAAGGATACGAGGACCTTCACACTTCTTCATGTAACCTCCCTTCCAACCCTAGGTAGATATCATTATAATGGCCCCGTAGTCCTGGGTTTCCACCCCTCATGTGTAAATAATCAAGTACCATGTTACTGTATGGTATAGTTCTCCTACAGATTAGTTACATATAAAGCTTTTTTTTAAAAACTACAGAACACTAAAAAAATTAAAAAACTAATTTGTGAGGCACCTAAGGATTCCAGGGGGCCCCTGCATATTAGGAGGCGCCTAAGAATTTAGTCTCCTGAAGATAGAGTAGCCCCTATGGACTAGGAGGCCCATTAGGATTGGTAGGCCCCTATATATAGGAGACCCTCTGAGGATTGGTAGACCCCTATATATGGGAGCACCTCTGAGTATTGGGAGTCCCCTATAGATAGGAAGCCCTCTGAGGATTGAGAGGCCCCTGTTAATGGAAAGCCCTCTGAGTGTTGGGAGGCCCCTGTGGATGGGAAGGCATCTGAGAATTGGGAGGACCCTTAGGATTAATAGACCCCTGTGAATAGGAAGGCCTTTAAGGCTTGGGAGTCCCTTGTAGATAGAAATCCCTCTAATGATTGGGAGGCCCCTGTAGATATGAAGCCCTCTGAGGATTGGGAGGCACCTGTGGATGGGAAGGCCTTTGAGGATTGGGAGGACCCTGTAAAAAAGGAAGCCCTCTGAGGATTGGAAGGTCCCTGTGCATGGGAAGGCCTCTGAGAATTAGTAGTTCCTGTGGAGGGAAGGACCCTATGGATGGGAAGGCCTCTGAGGTTTGAGACTTCCCTGTAGATAGGAAGGCCTTTAAGGTGTGGGAGGCCCCTGTAGATAGGAAGCCCTCTGAGGATTGAGAGTCCCCTGTGGATGGGAAGGCCTCTGAGGATTGGGACTTCCCTGTAGATAGGAAGCTCTCTGAGGATTGGGAGGCACCTGTGGATGGGAAGGCCTCTGAGGATTGGGAGGCCCCTGTGGGTTGGGTGGCCTCTGAGAAATGTAGATAGAGAGGCCTCAGAGGATGGGAAGTCCCCTGTGGATGGGAAACCCTCTAAGGATTGGGAGTCCTATGTGGATAGGAGACACTCTGAGGATTGGGACTTCCCTGTATATAGGAAGCCCTCTGAGGATTGGGAGGCACCTATGAATGGGAAGGCCTCTGAGATTAGGAGAACCCTGTAGACAGAAAGCCCTCTGAGGATTGGGAGGCTCCTGGATATGAGGCTCTCTAAGGATTGAGATGCCCCTGTAGATAGGAAGGCCATTGAGGATTGGAAGGGCCCTTAGATAGGAAACCCTTTGAATATTTGGAGGACTCTAATGATTGGTAGACACCTGTTCATATGAATGCCTCCGAGGATTGGGAAACCCCAGAAGATTGGGAGGACAGTAAAGATTTGAAGGCCCACTAGTATTGTAATACTTCTGATTATTTTGGAAACTGTTGCAGATTTAGAGGGCATTGAGAGTCACTTGAGAATTAGGTGGCCCCTTTTGGTTAAGCGGCCCCAAAGAGTCTCCTGAAACCTCTAAGTTAAAGTGATCCCCTGAGGATTGGCAGACCCCTGCTGATTAGGAGACCCTTTAGGATTTGGGAGATGTTGGTATTAAGAGTCTAAAGGCTGCCATACATGGGTCAATGCCTGTGAGATAGATCAATCTCCAATATCGGAAGAGCTCCATCCAAAGCAATGGACATCAAACATGATTTACGGTCATGTCCGATAACCCTGTCTTCGAAGACAGGGGTGGACACTAGATAGATGGCCGCGAGCTGCTATCATCAGGTGTATGGGCACCTTAAGATTTGAAAACCTCCTGAACAAGTCCCTAAAGGCCCCCATACACGTGTCGGATTCCCACCGGATTCCGGCACGATCGATTCCGGGCGCGTGCACGCGAAACGATCGTGCCGGAATCACATGCAGCCCACCTTGTCCAATCGATCAGGTCCGATCGTTCAGGGGCCCAGAATCGGATCCGACAGAGAACCAACATGTTGGTCTTTCTGATCCAATTCTGCACAGATCAGGGGGAGTTGCCATTTGTGAGGTGGACAATCGGACACAGAATCGTCCCGGAATCCGTTGGACAAGGTGGTATGCAGCGATGGATACTCTTAATTGGCCGATTGATCACACCTGCGATTCCCGGCAGAATCGCCGGAATCGATCGGGTGAGTGATCAATTGGCCATGGAATCCGACACGTGTATGGCTAGCTTAAGGAGTGGAACATCCCTGTTGATTTGGAGGCCCACGAGGATTATAGGGCCCCTGTGGTTTGAGAGGCCCTTAAAATTTCCAGGCCCCAAACAATATTAATAATATTATCAGTGTATTTTTGATGATTTTTGTAGGATGGGCATTTCCCCAAATGACATAGTCCAGCTATGCTTCATATTAGTAATGCAGCACATTGATTGGCTTAGCTATTAAATTTGTTCATAAAGAAAACATCTACTGTCATCCATTGACAACTCATCGATTGTATACCTATCGTATTTTCTTGATTGTTCAGTGTGACAATACGTTCCTCATTCTGCCAGTATGGAATTTTGAGGACAAAATGGCAGAAAAACGTTGATCAAAGTCTACTCATATGTTGGCCATTTCACAGGCGATTAACAGACCATTTAAACCACTTTCAACCAACTTGTGAATGCCAACACAATCAAAATTGATTGATAGAATGAAGACAACCCACAATTCACAGATCTGATTGACCGGCAAAGCTCGATCAATATAATGGATTGAGGTAAATGTAACACATGTAAAGAGTAATTGCCATTGAATGGAAATCGAACAAAAACTGGAACCCTGTCATGCAAAACTAAGCAATCAGATACTTCCTGTGTCTTCAACTCGACCGCCCATCAACAGATCGAAATGAGTAGATTATTCATTTGGTTTGATCCATCAGGATGGAGAACTGTAACTGAGAAGGAGCGATTGGATATTTCTGGTTTTCTTTATTTCAAGCAGCTGGGGATCGGAAATGAGATTGTCACTGGAACTTTAGTGATCTCACCGTCTCCATCAATGTCCACAATGAGGATGACTGTGGAGTCCAATGACATTGTTAGAACCCCGGGGCTTGTGTTTTGAGGTCTATATGGATTAATTGTGATGATACTTTATATACAAGACAATAAAACTTTGGTTTGAACTCTTAAGCTAGCCATACACGTGTCGGATTCCATGTCCGATCGATTCATCATCCGATCGATTCCGCCGATTCTGCCGGGAATCGCAGGTGTGATCAATCGGCCAATTAAGAGTATCCATCGCAGCATATCACCTTGTCCAACGGATTCCGGGACGGATCCGTGTCCGATTGTCCACCTCACAACTGGCAACTCCCCCTGATCCGGACAGAATCGCATGAGAAAGACCAACATGTTGGTTCTCCGTCGGATCCGATTCTGAGCCCCTGATCAATCGGACGTGATCGATCAGACCAGGTGGGCTGCATGCGATTCCGGCACGATCGTTTGGCGTGCACGCGCCCGGAATCGTTCGTGCCGGAATCCGGTGCGAATCCGACACA
Source organism: Ptychadena robeensis (assembly GCA_036250615.1). Taxonomy (NCBI): domain Eukaryota; kingdom Metazoa; phylum Chordata; class Amphibia; order Anura; family Ptychadenidae; genus Ptychadena; species Ptychadena robeensis. The sequence continues at coordinate 2,310,321 of CM070036.1, read as the reverse complement.
TGTATGGGGGCCTTTAGGTTATGTTTCCACTGCGTCAAAATCCCTCCGTCTGACATAAGGATTTTGACACAGTGGAAACATACCCTAAGAGTTCAAACCAAAGTTTTATTGTCTTGTATATAAATCATGAAAAATTTATCGCGTTTCAGTTTTTCCCCCACCTCCCTCCCTTCCTCAGGGCTTGGTCCTCGATGGAAACCAAAATGGCTGGACATTTTATACTCCCATTTACTCAAGAATCGTTCCGTAGACTCGGCACGGTTTGTTTTCCTCACTTAATATGATGTGTTTTAACAACCTGGTTGGGCAAACCTTCAAAATTTTAAATTCTACCAAAATCCTAATTAAAAAAAACTCCTTTCACATATGTATTTCTTCCTTTTGGTCTTATGGTAGTACATGCGTGCTGTGACATCAGAGGGTTAACGCTTATTACCAGAGTGACGGTGTAACAAGTGCCAGCTCCGGGGCTTGATGGACTGCAGGGCCACACAGCACGCCAAGCTCTGCGCTAAATGCCGCTTATTATCATAATTGTGTCGGATGAAGAAGTGTCTATTTGACAAGCGCACTTTTTGTTGTTTGCCTTCATCCTTTATATGTGCCAAATTGGCTCCACCGGCGGTGGCGGCGGTCTGCGGCGTTTGGTGATGTGAGCGCTCCTGACGTCCGCCTGTGTACGCTGTGAACTGCTCACCTTACGAATATCGTATTGCGCGTCGTGTTTAATTGGATATAATGTCCCCCGAGCTGGCATCACCTTCCCCCATCTGTTCCCGTTCCAGCGTGGATCCGAACGTTGCCAGGATCGGCCGCGTCCAAATGATATTCAACCCCCCCACCAGCAAAGTCATTTATAGAGTGCGGAAGCCTGGCGTAGGCTGGCACATCGTTGGTGGGTGGCAAAGTGGGCATAAGCGCCCCAGTGAGGAGGTCACTTATCCTCATAGTGGTGAATAATTAATATAATACAGCTTATTCATTTTATTTTTTTAAATTCAAGCAGCATCCCGTTCATTGACCTGGTAGCAGCTTCTTTAGGTCCCTGTACAACAGAGCTCAGACTAGGTTAGAGAGAAGCAGCACAAGCAGCCAACCAGTCTGATTAAATTTTCCATCCTGATTATGAGGACCTCTTGGTCAGGCCCCTCTGTCAAATTTAAAGACCTATTGCGGCCCACGGGTCAAAAAGTTTGCCAAAACTACCTTTTTAATACATATTGGGTCCCCTGTCCATAGACATTGGTAGGGGGGAGGCTATCTCGACAGGTCCACCCTGCTATGTATTGCAGCATATAGAGTGCTCCCCCTGGTGCAGTAAAGTCATTGTATAAAGTAGATCCAGTGGCCAGGGTGGCTCATTTTTGGGAGATGGGAGGACTTAAGGTACCCATATATATGTAGATACCTGTAAGATCGTTGACTAATTTGAGCGCAGCGTGGTTATGTCACATTGGCAAAGTATGGCAGTCAAAGTGGGATTGATTAATCCCGCTCGAAGACAGGGGTGGCCATGTTCGATGGCTATCATTCGAGTAGCCACCTGGATGTGTATGGGGACCTTATGAATTCCCCAAGCCTAACGATATTATACACCAACAACAATTGCTGAAAAATGCTGGGCAGCTACCGAGCTGGCTAGAGGGTCAGTGAATCCCCTGAACTGCCGGTCCTATTCTCATAGCAGTCCCCAGTAGTTTGCCATTATTGTCATAGAATCAATTATGCTGGCAGGGGTCAACAGGGAGGGATTTGGGGTGCCCTCCAAAAAAACATTTGCTAAAATCAGTATATTGTGACTAGGGGTGTGAGTACTCTTAAGGTGCCCATACATGCATAGATATGTGCTAGATCGATGGCTGCTTCGAGCACCGTACGCGTCCATCGATTTAGCTCCCATCTAATGCAGCCACCCCTGTCTTGTCTAATGGTGCCCATGCATATATATGAGCTAGAACGAGCGCTGTGCAATCAATCGACCAATCAATCCCCCTTGAAGACAGGGTTATCGGACATGATCGTAAGTCGGTGTCCATTGCTTTGGATGAGGACCACGGGTCCCCATGCAAAGCATCGGCTGAGCTGAATGACGCAGCAGTGCTGTGCCTAGAGCTCCTTCGATATCAGGCTCAGTGTGATGACGTCATTGCACTGCACTGACCCATCTCACCGGCATTGACCCTAGTATGGCAGCATTAACAGGTCACGGACATGTCTGTAAATCCTATAGGAATGTCATGGGGTCCCCATGCAAAGCATCGACTGAGCTGGATGACACAGCAGTGCTGCGCCCAGAACTCTTTTGATATCGAGCTCAGCGTGATGACGTCATTCCGCTGACCTCGAAGGCTGACCCATCTCACCGGCATTGACCCTAGTATGGCAGCATTAACAAGTCACACACATGTCTGTAAATGCTGATAGAATGTCATTCCTTTGGATGGGGACCCCATTCAAAGGATTGCCTGCGAATCGGGCACCTAAAGTGGTGCGTCTTGATTGAGTGTGGTGACTTCATCGTGATGTTGAGGTTAGTGTAATGACGTCATCGCGCTGAGCCCGATATCGAAGGAGCGCAGTGTGGTGACTTCATCGTTATGTCACCGCACAGTGCTCGAACAGGTCATCTGTCCAGCGCTCATGGTGCAGTGTATGGGCACCTTCACTCAGGCTTCATATTTACCCCTTGCCCCCCCCAAGTATATTTTTGGGGATGAAGATGTTTTTGAATCGACTCACAAGCACGTCCCCGCTGTCACCAGCCACAGAAGCAATTCGGTTTGCAGCATCTGCGCCCCATCAGGAGAGGTGAACCCGAGGAATGCCAACGTGCCGCACACAAAAACTAACCACTTTTATAACAAAAAATCGTTGCCCTTTTAACCCCCGAAAAAAACGCTTTGCACAGCTTCAGGCGATTGGCTGCCGGGGAAGATCTCCGTAGAAAAGGCTGTCGCTCGCTTCCCAAAGAGAAATGTCTTTTTTTTTCTCCCTCCCCTCGTCTCCGGCTAAGAAAATCAATTTCCTTTTCAAAGCCTAACGCTCGCTTTAACACTTGAGACTCTGAGACGTCGTGCTGAGCCAGTGCTCCGGTCTCCTCGGATTTAGGACAATTGGCCGGCAGGTTTTGGAGGAGAGGGGGGGGGGGGTGGAGACCACCATAGCTCGGCTTGAAGGGTCTTGGAAGAGGCTAGAAGCGCGGTTGCTTACTGTAGAGGGGTCGTTAGTCACGTTGCTACGGAAGCGAGCCGTCTCTTGTCACCGAGGCAGTTAAGTTATCTTCATGCGGTGCGAAACGCGTCTGGTTTCTTTATGTTTTTGTGACTCGTTTCTACATTTTCATGTTTATTAGTTGCATAATGATGATGTCATTTAATTTGTATGAAGAAACGTCTTTCTTAACAGGTTGCCTATCGGCAAGAGTTAATCCGTTCCTGTCTCTCTCTTTTCTCCTTCCAGATTCCGCGACGAGACCACACGAGGGCGTCTGAGACAAGCGGACCAAGGCTGCGCTCGTTTTCCTACAAGCCTCATAAACTGCCTTTTTTCTCCTGTCGTACCTGTTATGTCCAAGATCTGGCCCCTGCTTGACAATTACTTTGGATTCCAAAGGACCAGAGACCTAGGATGAGGAGCGCTGAATCTTCCCACCACTTGCTTGTCACGTTGTCGCTTTTCTTCGCCTGGACGGCGGCCAGCCTGGACTTCGGACACAATTCCTGCACCACGCAAGTGCAGGGGGAATTTTACGGCTACTTCTCCTCTCTGTCTCTCTTCCCCTTGAACTCTTCGCTGTGCGCTTGGATTATCCAGAACCCGGACCCCAGGAGGTACACGTTGTACGTGAAAGTCTCCAAGCCGGCGGGTATATGCGACCACCAGCAGATCAGGACCTCTCAGTTTGACTCTTTCCTGGAGTCCACGCGGACTTATTTGGGGATGGAGAGTTTCGACGATGTCTTGAAACTCTGCGACAGCTCCGTCCAGTACGCGTTTCTGCAGTCCAACAAGCAGTTCCTCCAAATGAAGCAGACCTTGCCCAAAAAGGAAGACACCCAACTGCAATGGAAGACCAACAAGCCTCAGGAGACCGACTTCTCATTGGAGTACTTGGTTCTGGGCAACCGCAACCCCAGGAAAGCAGCTTGCCAGATCCTCTGTAAGTGGCTTGACACCTGCCTCAGCAGCAGCAGCAGCTTTCACCCTTGTGGCATCATGAAAACTCCTTGCTCCTGCCACGACGGGGAGGTTCAGTCTCTACCGAACGAAGTGACGGGCTATACCAAGAAGAGGGACGACTGCTACAAAGATGGGATTTACCTGGAGAACTGCATGAGCAGCTCACGAGATACCAACACCGGAGAGTTCCAGGGTGAGTGAAACTTTTTGGGTTTTTTCTGTATTTTTTTTTAGACAGACGTCTCTTTGTCTCGTGTTTTCCTTTTATTTCGGCCCTTTGTGAGTGAACAATGAGGTTATGTCATGGGCATCCGTACAATTCTGCATGACAAATGCCCCCCCTTGTGCTGCCTCCGGATCCGCTCCCCTCATTATGTGGCTGTAAATGCTGGAACAAGTCCCCCTCGCTCGTGCTTGAGAAGCTGTCAATATTGAACAGGTCGTAGCGAGAGAGAATTAGATGGAGAGAGAGACCCTCTGCCACTCACTCTCCTTGTCTCCTCTGGGATTCGGTGTAAGGCTCGCTGAATTTTACCAAGAAAAAGGTTTCCCAATTCACCAGAGGGAGAAAGATTGAGATAGCTAAAGTAGACTCCGTGGTTTTCTGGTGAATGTCTATTGGCATGAGATGAGTATTGACTGTTGACCAATGTCTGTGGGTGCCAAGGGGTCCATCTTTGGTTGACCAAGTTAAATTTTGAGGGTCAACTGTATGGGTTGGAAATGTTCATTGATTAAAGGTCTGCTCTACAAAGATTACTCTTCGGTTGTTTTCGGTGCCTTTTTTTTGGTTATCTAAAGCTGTCTATTGGCATGAGATGAGTGTTGACTGTTGACCACCCAATGTCTGTGGGTGCCAAGAAGTTCATCTTTGGTTGACCAGTCTAAATAGTAAAGGTCAACTGCATGGGTTGGAAATCTTGATTGATTGTCTCCTCGCCAAAGAGAAGCCCCTGTTGGTTTTGGTGCCTTTTATCACTATCTAAAGCTGTGTATAGGCATGAGTTAAGTGTTGACTGTTGACAACCCAATGTCTGTGGGTGCCAAGAAGTTTATCTTTGGTTGACCAATCTAAATTTATGGTCAACTGTATGGGTTGGAAATCATGATTGATTTTGGTGCATTTTTTATCACTATCTAAAGCTGTGTATTGACATGAGATGAGTGTTGACCGCTGACAACCCAATATCTGTTGGTGCCAAAAAGTTCATCTTTGGTTGGCCAATCTAAATTTTAAGGTCAACTGCATGGGTTGGAAATCTTGATTGATTGCCTACTCGCCAAAGATTAGCCTCCGTTGCTTTTGGTGTATTTTTTATGGTTATCTAAAGCCATCTATTGGCATGAGATGAGTGTTGACTGTTGACCACCCAATGTCTGTGGGTGCCAAGCGGTTCATCTTTGCTTGACCAAGCTAAATTTTATGGTCAACTGTATGGGTTGGACATCTTGATTGATGGTCTCCTCGCCAAAGATAAGCCTTGAGTGGTTTTTGGTGCCTTATTTTATTACTATCTAAAACCGTCTATTGGCATGAGATGAGTGTTGACTGTTGACAACCCAATGTCTTGGTTGCCTGGTTGCCTGGTTGCCAAAAGGTCAACTGCATGGGTTGGAAATCTTGATTGATTGTCATCTTGTCAAAAACAGACCTCTAACCATTCTCAGAGGCCCATTGGTTTGGACAATGTTCCTGTAGACATACCAACAAATGTGTAGTAAAAGGACCTTCTTGACTGGCATAGAAATTGATCGGATAGTTTAATAGGTCCTCATTACTAAGCTGTGTGGTCAGGTTGTGTTGTGTATAGGACCAACCTGAGAGTGGTGGTTTTAGGTATGGGCAACATGGGTGGTTGCATTGTGGTGGTGGGTGGGGGGGGGGGGTTAGCATCTTGGGCAGCTGTGTGGTCAGGTTGTGTTCTGTATAGGACCAACCTAAGAGTGGTGGTTTTAGGTATGGGCAACATGGGTGGTTGCATTGTGGTGGTGGGGGGGTCAGCATCTTGGGCATCAAAAATATGAATTTTGTCTAGCTATACCGCCACCCTCAACATAATCCAGTGGGGAAGAGGTGCTCAGTTGAGGGGGTTGTGATTGAAGAAGGCCAGGCAGAATTACCACCTTGATCCAGGACCTCTAACACCCCCCTTTCTGACAACAAGGTGGGGAAGAGTGGGTGATCACTCAGGGCGCCAGACAGGCCGAGCTTACAATCTTACCAGCACTGCCACACATTTTAGACTTCAGCATGGGAAAGAGATCCATCAACCTGCAGTATGAATACATCATAGAGATATTTGTGGTTTAGGGGCCACTTTAGCATACCCTACGTACACTTTGAAGGCTCTGTATACTTGTTGGGTTCCTCCAATGTGATGGCTTCTTATATGACAAACCATTGAAGAGAATGTGTGTCGGCTGCCTTGTATAATCTATGGAATGAACCCAGAGCATTTGTTCTAGCCTCTGCTTCATGAGCGGGGACCATGGAGTAGGCCCAGGATGGGTGCCAGTCCAAAGCGATTGATCACTAGCCATGTTCCTCCTACAGTTTTAGGATTCCTATAATAATTATTATGTGAATGCTCAAACCATCTGTCGCGCAAATTTAGTCTTTGCAGATTTGGCCATACATGATGCGTACATGGCCAGATTTGTCAGCTCTGAGTTTTGGTGGGCAGTAAGAACCTCTGAACTGGGCAAGACCTGAAGAAGATCAGGTATGGTGGTCTCTACTTCCAGATGTGTCTATGACTCCAGGCAGCTGATAAAGGGAGTCTGAAGCCGGCCATACACGAGTCAAGGTCTTTGCGATGGTCCGGATGAACGAACGATCACAGCGGGGTGACGCAACAAACCCCCTTCTAATGCCAATTGAACAGGCAAATCCAGACATGTTGAATCTCTGTTCGATCAATATTTCTTTGGAGGGGGATCAACCACTCCAGGTGGGCTGTGGTCAATTGCCCGAGCAATATTTCGAAGAACGGTCGCTCTGAATGGAACTACAAATCAACTCTTGTAGGAGTACCTTAAAGGTGCCCATACACGGATCGATACCCATTCGATTGGTGATGATGCAACGTGATGATTGGCGATCGATGCGTACCATTTTGCCTAAATGATTCCCGTTCCCCATCCAAAGTAATGGTGACTAGTGATGGCCGAACTTCGGCCGTGTTCCTCCAGGCGGGGAATTTGAATCGGAAAACCTGGATGTGACGTCAGTGACGTCACATCCGGCACCTGGAACGCATAGTTCCTGGTTGTGCTGACCGGATGTAACGTCACTGACGTCACATCCGGGTTTCACAAGCTGGTTTTTCACTGAAACACCAGGTTCTCTACCCGGTCTTCAGTGAAAGATTCTTCCTGCAGCGGGATCTCGCTGCGTATGATCCCACCGGAGGAAGAATAGAGTGCTCCTTCTCGCCGGCGGACAGGGCGGGTCGAACACCCGTACTGTCCGCCGGCGAGAAGGAGGGCGAACATGCTTGTTCATGGCCGAACTGTCCGCCTTGCGGGCAGTTCAGCCATCACTAATGGTGACCGAACATGAATTTACGAACATGTTGGTTCCTTGTTCGACCGACAGTTCTTCAAGCACCACGTTCGCGGATTGATCCCAGTGAACTCATGCTGTGTTCGGAATTGATCGTTTGGGAATCAAACAAAAAAGCTACTGTGGAGGGGACGTCACTTCCAGTACCTGCAACACACAGTTCCCGTTTTCGATATGACATCACTGACACCACTTCCGGTTTAAGCCGGTTTTCTTTGACGAGAGACCGACTTCTCTCTGCGCTCTCTGGTGACAGAATTCTTCCAGATCTTTCTGCTCCTGATCTGGCAAGCGGTCTAAACCATGCTAATGTAGTAACACCAACCTCCTCAGACCCCATGCTGGGTAACATTATGCGGATTGGAGCTATACCCCAGAGTATATATCTCCAGTAAGATCGTGCACAGTCACTCTGAATTGAGAAAGCCAGTCGGATGACTAGCGAAACGTCATCAAGAATTAAACACAGCAAGTCCGGTTGAGTTAAATTAAACAATACAGGTATACAATGACCTCGATGAATGATGAACCTTCACAGAGTATAGTTTAGCTTTATTTATATACTTCATAGCCTAATGCTAGCCATACACATGCCGATAAACGGCCGGATTTTAATCTGAGCGTGCGCGCTCTCGCCGTCGGTCAGGTTAAAAATCGGCCGCTAATCGGCATGTGCCCACATGGGGCGACAGATCCCTGTCGCCCCACTTCTCGGCCGGCCAGAGATCCGACATGTCGGAAAATCTCTGGCCGGCGCGAGCCCATGGGAGCCGATGCCATAAGCTACAATGAAGCGGCGGCTTCATTGCAGCTTATGGCCGGCACACAAAGGGTGCCCAGCCGATTGAAGGGCCCCAGAATGCAATGGGAGGCTAAACGTGATGACGTCATCACGTTAGCCTCCCGGAAAGATATCGGCGGCAGATGTCGGGGTAAGTCGCCATGTGTATGGCTAGCATTAGCCTAGCCAAAGCCCAAAAACTTTCTTCATAGCTCAGTAGGGAAGGCTAATCTTGTTCTCTGTGCCTATAAGGGGAGATTTCTCTTTACCTCCTGTGCAATAGGAAACAAGAAGAAAGGGAAATAATTGACTCTAATAGGCCAGGTTTGACTATACATACAGTACGTGTAAAGCTGGCCATACACCTTTAGATCTCTGTCAGATATCCTTTTAGATCTACCAACAGCTATGTAGTGCCGGGTCCTCTGCGATTGGACACAGGTAGACTTGATGGTTTAGAAAGTCCCTCATATTACATGGTTTTTGTAAAACAAAAGGAGATCTAAAGGAAATCTGACAAAGAAATATAAAGGTGTATGGGGACCTTTAGGATTTTTTCTCCAAAATAAATAACCAACCCTGCGATGTGGCTTCCGTGTGGCAAAGGATGAATCTCTAATTATGATGTTGCCATGGTTTTAGTTTTGAGCCTTGAAAATTTTTTACTTTCCGGTTTTGGTTAAAGCTGTACGCCAAGCAGATCTAAGAGACGCAGATCAATGCAAATGTGTGTTTATTTAGAAATAACTGAATTGATTGCTGAGCAATAAGTGTTAGCACCCCTATCAGACAGAGGTGAGGACGCTCAGGGGGTGAGATAAATTCAAAAGGGCCATTTCTAGCATTAAGGGGCCCCATGCTAAATTGTCTGGGTCCCCAAGTTGCCTGGGTGGTACAGATTGGTACCGGAGTTGTTGTTGAGCGGAGAGAGGGGATTGTGGTTGCTACCAGAAAAGTTGATGAGCGGAGGGAGGGGGACTGGGGTTGCTACCTGAAAAGTTGTTGAGCAAGTCAATCGTGCGCAATCGCGGCCACTCACAATCGTCGCGTGGGATCAAAGATCGCATGGCGCCACGGCTGATCGCTCTAGTGGGAACAAATCCTTACTTTGAATGTCTGACACACAAAGGGTGCACTCCGATCCTCTGAGCGATCCTGCCGGCTGCGTGATGACGTCGGGCGGGGATCGTACCATGTATGGCTACCTCTACTCGTGTAGCTCTTGGCCACTTATTATCCTCCAAGAACAACTTTCAGTAGTCCACTTTTGGGATTTTGAGAACCCAGCAGCCAAAAGTGACCCCACCAGCATCTTACAGGAACCAGGAACATGTTAAGGGGCTTAGCAGGTAACTAGTCGAAATATATCGACCATCTCTGCCCAGTACAGTGGTTCCCAAACTTTCCTTGCAGGGCCCCCCTTTTCTATTTAGGAACATTATCGAGCCCCTCCTTCCTATTCAAACACAGGTTCAGACTGAGAGCCACCGCCCCTCATGGTACTAGGCCTAATGGCACAATAAAACTGGCCATGGCAGGGAGATGAAGAAATTCCGTACCCTTATCACATCAATATTTGACCTTACTGGAATACCCCCCCCCCCAGTTTGGGAACCACTGGCCTAGTACATGGTCGAACTTTCGACCATTTCGAAGATTTCGAGTTAATTGCAAAGCCCCTGAACATGGTATCAACACCAAACTTGCTGGAGATGTACAGAAGGGTTGGAGGGTATACTACAAAAATAAATCATGTCTCTAACACAAACAGTGTTTGCATAAATTTAGTTCAAAGTCAAGTCAAAATTTCGAAAATCTTAATTTTGACTTCGATTTTGAACTTAATTTATGCAAAAACTCCATGTGCTAGAGCCATGTTTCAAACGTTCCCACAGCCCTTCTCTACATCTCCAGCAAGTTTGGTGATGATATCATGTTCAGGGGCTTTGTTATCAGCTCACAAAGTCAGCAAGTCGAAAAATTCGACCATCTCTAGTCCACATTGGCCATCCAAGAAACCCGTCCTCGCTCGCCCAAACAAGCTTTCAGGGTTCTGTAGACTAATCATCGTCTAGTTTCCTCCATGCCATTTCGTGGTTGGGCGTATCAGCGCCGGGAAAATTAGCCACGCTATTAATATAACACTTAATCAGACAATAAGGCGGGGCCGGATGAATAGAAATCCATCACACTGGTGGCAGGTGTTCACAACACAAGAAAGGTTTCACGTAGCCAGTTGGGAAAATGATTTTCTGCAATAAAAGGCTCCACGTGGAGTCGCGCTAATCTGCGGATACGAATATTACATTTATAAGAACGCAAATATGTACATTTTCCCCATAAGTGGTGTTTAACATGTTGTGTAAATTCTTGTCTCACAACGACAGAAGGTTCCGATGACTGAAGGCTTTCAAATTGACACAATCTGTTCTATTCACCTAAATTATCTAAATTGGCCACAAATCTAATCATCTATGCCCAGCTTTAAAAATATCATGGCGGTGGGTATTTAAATGCCACAGGAGGTTGGCACAATTAAACTAAATAGGTGCGACCTCCGGGGCATTTACCCCACTTTTTTGTAGGTGTCTTTAGAAGATGTTCTTGTCCAACCCCAGAATGATGATGAGTGATGTTGTAATGACCTGAGAAAGGGCCACAAACTGTATATATTGCACTGTGTATATACTGCTGTATTACTTCACTTGTTGTTTATGAGTTGATGGAACCTTTCTGCAGGGACAGGGTTAATAGATTTTCCCGCTGTTTTGGCTCTCTGCTCTAATGTAACTATTCTGTTCTGCCCAGCTACAGGCCTTAAGCCAGCCCCTTTCTGAGGTGATAAATATTGGTTCCTCAGAGCATTCTGGGCTTTTCTGATGTGGCTTTCCTGATGACTGCAGCTTCCCTCTGTTGTGTCCCCAGAGGAGAATCCCTGGGTGAGGAGACCTCCGCTGACCCAAGCGTGACACCCTGACTGGACTGCCTATTGTTCTTCATTTTGAGAGAGCCTACAACCACCCTGTCCACCTTAACAGCAGCTGGTAGCAACGCCTTGGCAATGTTTAATTGCTGTATGTAAGTACTCCTAGTAAACTGCACATAGCCCCTACCAGCTGTGTGGACTTGGGTTTGTTTTAGTGTGTTTATTTTTGCCATAAACGGTGTAAATTCTTGTCTCACAATGACAGAAGGCTCCAATAACTAAAGGCTTTCAAATTGCTTTCAGACACAATCTGTCCTATTCACCGGTCACCCGTCAGACTCCGAATAAGGCAACTTCCTTATATAAGGCAGTACCCCTTATAAACTGTACATAGCCCCTACCAGCTGTGTGTACTTAGGTTTGTTCTAGTGTGAGTGTTTGGTGACTGGACAGAAGACATCCGCCGGAAAGGACCTGGTCGTGTAAAGGCCCCCATACACGTGTCGGATTCCCACCGGATTCCGGCACGATCGATTCCG
>CM070036.1:2250266-2280110 GCA_036250615.1 Ptychadena robeensis | reverse complement strand
CACCATGAATAACCCATAAAGATCACTTTAACCCATAAAGGCCACTTAGACCACCATGAATAAACCATAAAGACCACTATAACCCATAAAGGCCACTTAGACCACCATGAATAACCCATAAAGGGCACTTACACCACCATGAATAACCTATAAAGACCACTTGGACCAGCATGAATGACCCATAAAGACCATTTGAACCCCCATGTGCATCCTAGGCCTCCATATTTTATCATTTTTTCATTTCTATGCATCATTTTGAATTTGGTTCGCTCAGAAAGTAACGATTGACATCCTCTGAAGATGCATCATTGTACAAATACTAACATTGCAGAAAGAATTGGCGTCCTAATGTGGTTTTCGGCACAAAATCTAAGCCGGTCCTAAGCGGGAGCGAGGACGATTCTATCTGGCTCACGCGGCATTAAGTGATTTGGAGTTGGGCGCGGGAGCCTGCAGAGACCCGGCCTGTATGGAACGAGTTTCATCACGCATGCAGAGGCTGCGCCGAGCTCGGGGGTGAGCAGAGGAGCTGTGGCATTACTAACTTTCCCTTGTGCTTTTACACTCTTAATCAATTACCGCGCAGATCTCCGACCGCTCCATCCCGCCGCACGGCTCTACAGGGAATCCACACTGGCTGATAGCGTCAGTAAATAGCTTTGCCTCTCTGCCAGACAGCCTTGTGGAAATAAATAGGGAGTATGAAACCCAATCAATACTTCTTAATAAAAATAACATTTTAAAACTGAGACGTATAATAAAAAAAAGAAGATATGTTTTCTGGATAGAAAAACTTTCCATCTATTTCCAGACACGGTCATTTCACCCGGCAACGCTGGATGGGTGGACGGCACTTGTGCATTGTCCCTTTTATCGTTTCTTGAGTAGTGATGGCTGAATCCTAGAGATGGTCACATTTCTACAAATAACCGTATATATTGGAGTATATGCCGGGGTGCACATAACTTTTGTAGTGAGCCCCTCAGGTGAGTACCAGGAGATGGTGTTTGGTACTCACCCCATATGTAGGGTGGTCTTCCCCACTGTTTCCCTCACTGTCCTCTGCGTCAGCCTCCTGCATTGTAGATTCTGCTAAAGATGGACCTCCCTGTTCCTGATTGAGCCTCCGATTAGCTGTCTCCATCCAGAGGTCACCAGCTGGCTTTGGGTCACATGTAACTCTCACAGTACAACACGTTTGAACCCCCAGATCTCATACCTCAGTAGTGTGACACCCCCCCCCCCCCCCCCCACAGATCTCAGTACATATCTCAGTAGTACAACTTATCTCTTGTCAGATTTTACCCTAAATATACCTACCCTGATTATTCGTCCCCCAGATCTCCAGGATCTTCAGGGTGTCGTATGGACCGAGCCACTATCTGCTAAGAACATCTGCTGTAAGTTATCATTAGTGTTGAGCTCGAATATTCAAATGCCGAATATTTTTTGCGAATATCGGCAATTCGAGAATTCGCCAATATCTCGAATATGTCGGCGAATATTCGCAATTTCGAATATTCGCAATATGGGCATGTATCACGAAAATAATATTCGCATTGCGAAAATAAACATAGCATGTGACTAATCATTTTAAAGATTTTTGCGATGCGAATATTATTTTCGCAATACATGGTCATACCGCGAATATTTGAATTTCCGAATATAGAATCGAATATTAGTAGAATTATTCGTGAAATATCACGAATTCGAATATTGACTCATCACTAGTTATCATTACCTCATCACTAGTGATGGCCGAACTGCCCGCAAGGCGGACAGTTCGGCCGCGAACAAGCATGTTCACCCTCCTTCCCGCCGGCAGACAGTACGGGTGTTCGACCCGCTCTGTCCGCCGGCGTGAAGGAGCCCTCTGTTCTTCCTCCGGTGGGATCATACGCAGCGAGATCCCGCCGCAGGAAGAATGTTTCCACTGAAGACCGGGTAGAGAACCCGGTCTTTCAGTGGAAAGCCGGCTCGCACACCCGGATATGACGTCAGTGACGTCACATCCGGTAAGCACACCAGGAACTATGCGTTCCAGGTGCCGGATGTGACGTCACTGACGTCACATCCGGGTTTTCAGATTGTAATTCCCCGCCTAGCAGCAGGGAATTTGAATCTGTCCGCTCCGCCCGTCCGCGGACGAACATGGCCGAGGTTCGGCCATCACTACTCATCACAGCTAGAGACTAGTTACTGGGGTCACTCACTTGCAGGCTTAGATTGGAGGAGGCAGAATAAACACCCTTATAAGTTTAGCTCATTAGCTGTATCGTGAGTCTTCATGTAATCTGTTTTTGACACCACCCTACCTTTGTCAGGATCAGGGGCAGAGGGGGCGACAGCATAAGCAAGACACAATGACATCCAGACAGAGGTAGGGTGGTGTCAAAAACAGATGAAAAAAATCAGAGGACTCACGATACAGGCACAAGACAGGTGCAAAAGGATTCAGGAGGTTCAGGAGTATCAAGGGTTTAGGTTCAGGTATGGAGACAGGAAATGACATTTAAATCACTCCACACCTCCTGTCCTCCTTACATCTCCAACCTGGTAACAAAATAACCCACTAACGACCACCTCCGCTCCTCCAGTGCAATACTATGACATCACCGCTAATAGCCTAATCGAACGCAAAGGCTTCAGGGAACTTCGCTAGGGCCGTACCTACTATGAAATATCTCTCTCGTACACATTGACGTGTCCTAACTTTGGCACTTTTAAAAAAGCTCTAAAAAAACCACCGTCTTCCAGTCTAGCCTATCCATCCGTTCATTGCCTAACAGCACCACCATACAAGTCCCACCCCCACCTATTGTATCCCTTGTTCCCCAAACCTATTAGATTGTAAGCCCGTCAGGAAGGGTCCTCTATCTCTATGTCATACCTGTATGTGTGTTATTGTGTGTTGTATCTCGAATACAAACACAACAATAACAGTCAGCGTGCATAATATGTTGGCGCTATATAAATAAAGGATAATAAGGATAATATAATGAAATCAAGACATGAAAAATGCTCAGCAAGCATGGTCTGAATGAAGCACACTAATATAGCCTAAAGCTAACAAAAAAAGGTGTGCTTCACCAGCCCACAGCTGCAGGGAGACAACTGCTGGTGTTAACGTGGGACCAAGCCTGAAGGGCAAGAACAGTGCCACCAGCAGGCTGGTGACCGGTTACAGCTGGGGTCCCTCACACCTCAAAAGCAACCTTTTTATAGTTATTTTCACGTTTCCCTGAGTTATCCAAGTGACAATAAATTGTAACTGTAAACAATTTAAAAAAATAAGAAGTGCCAAAGCAAAGTTGTGTGGAGCTGTAATCACAATCAATCTGCATATCGTAGTTTAAGCCACCGGTCTGTTCACTAGAGAGCCACAGCCATCAAGGCACAACACAAGCACGCTCCTTCTCTTTAGAGAGGTGGGGTGGTAGGAGGTGGAAAAGCTTCACTTTGACGGCGTTATTGATGGTGACCTGGACAGGCTCAGGGGGAGGAGATACAAATTTTGTTTTAATTTGAAACTTCCACTCATAAAATGTCCTTGACTTTAGAGCGTAATATTATGCAAGATTGTGCTTTAGAGTAAAACTTATTTTGGTGATGATGGCGTTTTTAGGACTGTTTATTAATTTACAAAAATCATTTTCTTAAAATAAAATAAAAATTGACCATCTCAAATCAAAAGTCGTAATGAATTTGGAAAGGAACAATCAAATAGCCAACGTTTGCCTGCCTGACAAACTAGAGATGGTCAAATTTTCGACTAGATGACTTTGTGAGCTGTGAGTGCAAAGCCCTGAACATGGTATCATCACACCAAAATTGCGGAGATGTGGAGAGGGTTTGTGGGACATTGGAAAAAACAAGTTTTGCTTCGAGCATGTGTAGTTTTTTTTACTTGACTTTGAACTTAATGTATGCAAAAACTATTTGTGTAGATAAACCATACCGATTTTATGGCATATAAGATGACCCCAACTTTTCCAGTTTAAATAAGAGTTGGGATATTTTTGCCGTAACAAGAATCCGTCTTCAAACGAACACCAATAAGAAAAATGTTATTGTCTACTCTGACTTTCAACCCCCCCCTCCAGAAAGCTCTAACAAATGTATTAGTGTAATACAGTTGTGTATGGAATGTGAAGTTGTGTACAGCATTTATCGTGTTCTAGCTTTAATCTCAATATACCTGCATACCAATTTCAGCCACAATGCACAAATGTCGCTGTGAGACACCACTTGACGTCAGGAGAAGCCAGCTACCTCTTTCACAGACATCGGGAAGGAGAGGAGAAGGGGGGGCGGAAGGGGGATTCTGAAGCTCTTTCTCTATGTTGGCTCCGTAAGGCGCGAGGGGCGCCTGGACGGGAAGCAGGACGTCCAGTGCTCCCTAGTGGTTGGCCGGGCAGGAGAGCATTCCTTAGCAACCCCGCTCACGGCGAACTGGGGGTATTAAGACGGACCCCTGACTTTTGAACACATTTTCCTGTCGTGCAAAATGTCGTCTTATCTGATGGGGAAACTACGGTGGTACTTTTTTTTTGTAGTATACCCACAACCCTTCTCTAATTCTCCCAGCACGTGTGGTGATGATACCATGTTTCAGGGGCTTGCAATTATTAACTTGAAAATGGTCGAATTTTAAAAAAACATTCGACATCTTCTACTGCCAACAATATTTTAATGGCTTAAGTGGAGGGACACCAAAAATAAGATTAGAGCTTGACCATCGCCCTTTGTTATCAGTTTTGACCTCTTCGGTGCGCTCACAATATAATGAAGAGGTGATGCGCGCTTACATTCTGAAAACGCAGCAGACGCT
This sequence comes from Ptychadena robeensis, assembly GCA_036250615.1. Lineage (NCBI taxonomy): Eukaryota > Metazoa > Chordata > Amphibia > Anura > Ptychadenidae > Ptychadena > Ptychadena robeensis. Next base: position 2,275,279 of record CM070036.1, on the reverse strand, counting down.
GAGACCAGTGAGGGGGTCTCTAAGGGACGGCCTTTAGATCAATGTCTAAGCCACACCACACGCGGTTGGGAGAATTGCCGGCCCTCAGAGATCCTGACAGCTGATTACATCCTGGACGTCCGGGACTATCTTCCGGACTGTTTTGTTATGACTCTTCCTCTATACGGACTGGCTGCCGTTTCACCTGGGTGGTTTCAAAACTTTTCCGCTGTGATAGGCATTAAGGGACAGCCTGATAATAGTGTCGAGAATTGCTTGGGTAGAACATACGCTTCCATCGTTAGGAGAAGTTTGCGGCTTGTGACAGGAAAGACTTGTTGGAGACGGGATCAGGAATAAAGGAGCCAGAACTGACTCGGAAAACCTATCTTATTGCTGGAAATTTAGTAACAGCGAAAGGGAATAGATTTTATTTCATTCTCCGCCAGCATCTCCCGATCCCACCAGCCTCGTTCTGGATTTTTGTTGTCATTTTTCATATTGGGGGAGGAGTGAAAGTTTAACTTTGGTCCTTATCCTCCTTTCGGAACACTACCATTAGTGAGGACGAACATCAGCTGCGGTTGTTCGTGGAGCAGGCAAATCAAAACCTTCTGACAAATACCCGCTGCGACATGCGACGTCGAAACCTCCAATTACTTAATAGAGGGCGAACTTCTAAAATCTTCAGGTCATATTTGCAGCCAGAATACAAAAAAGAAAAAATCAAAAGGGTGCGACAATTATGGACAGTGTCGTGACGAAAGGGGATCAATGGCAAAGTTTTCCCCCAAAATCTGGATTTTAAAATGCTGTTTTCTCAGGTCTAATAGCCGAAAACCACATGTAGGATTACAGATTTTGCCAGAAGTTACCGGCACAGTACTTCTGCAGCGCTACATGTAGTCAGATCTCTCTGAAAATTCATAATACCGCATGACCACCCCAGTGAAGGGACTTTCGTTGTCAGTAATGATGAACTACATGTAACAGAACACCCTTAGCTATAGATTACAGAACACGGGATGGAGTATAATGGCAAAAGTAGCTAAGCTATCCCTCATCAGCAGCAGCTCTCCCTATCATCTAGTTACTGAAAGACACAGGGGACAATGAAAAATGGCTGCTGGGGGACTTCTTTTATAAGGGGAGGTATCCTCCATGAGGGAAAGAAAGTGTAATTAGCTGTTACTGCTACAACCCCTGATTGTCGGGTGTGGGTTCGGCCACTTTGTCTCCATGTTAAGGTTATTAGGGCGGGTCGAAACCCCCATAATGTTTGCCGGAATGCGACTGCGAAAATGCTATGTTCGCTGGGAACCTGTCAGCCGGGCAAACTTTTCGGCCACCACTAAATTACCATCACTCAATAGTTACGGGCAAATTCTAACTATGTATCGTTTTTAGTGTTAGTGTAGTGACCCCGACAAGGGGCCACAAATGTATATATTGTGCTGGTAATATCTGCCTGTTAAGTGATTTTATATAGTTTGTATGTGTTTCTATAAGGGCTGCACTTGTTGCTTACCAGTTGCTGGACCCTTTTAAGCAAGGAACGGTAATGTTTTGGCTCTCTGCTCTAATGTAACCAATTCTGTTTCTGCCAGCTACTGTCAGATCAGGTATGAGGGGGGGGGCGACTAGGCAGGCAAACACACATGACATCCGACAGAGGTGGTGTGACACAACATGCGATTTAATGCAGACTAAAAAAAACAGGTGCAAAAGTCACAGGGTACAGGGGTGTTTTCAGGGTTTCAGTTCAGGGACAAGGAAGCATGACGTCAGGGGGAAAAGCTGAGATCCAGACAAGCAAGCACAACAAACAGCAACAATGGACAGCAAGCGGTCTGATAAAGCACACCTAAATAGCCCTAAAGATAACAAGAAAGGTGTTGAGCTACAACCAAAGCCCCAAGCCTGCCGGGAGCCACATGGTGGCGGACTGGGGGAACAACAACAAGGAAAGGGCAATACAGTGCCAACCAGCAGGCGTATTGGGGTGACCTGAATAAGCCGGGGGGCACTCACAGTACAGGCCCCTTAAGCCCCGCCCCTGTTCTGATGGTTATAAAATATTAGTTCCTCAGAACCTCTGGGGCTTTTCTGATGATGCTTCCCTGATGACCTGCAGCTTTGCCTCAGGATGTGTCCCAGAAGAGAATCCATGGGTGAGGTTATTCCTGTGAAATGTACACCCTGACTGGACTGGCTTAGTTCTCTTCATTGTGGGAGTAGAGTTGTCGAATTTGTCGACTTGACTAACTTTGTGGTGATTGCAAAGCCTCTAAATAGGTAACATCACCAAAATTGCGTTGGAGATGTAGAGAAGGGTTTGGGAACATTTGAAAAAAAAAGTTGCTTTAGCACATGTAGTTTTTGAATCAATTAAGTTCACAAATTAAAGTGGAAATTCCAATTTCAAAAATTTTGACTTTGACTTTAAACTTAATTTGTGAAAAAAATATTTGTGTTAGAGGGGACCAACGTTTTTCTGTAGTTATACCCCCAATACCCTTGCTATCTCCTCCGCAATTTTGGTGATGATTGGGCGCCATGTTCAGGGGCTTTGTGCAATTTAAATTGAAATCCTCGAAATGGTCAATTTTGAAAAAAAAAATTGACCTCTATAATGGTGAGAGCCTACAGAACCCTGTTCGCAGCTGGTAGCAACGATCTGATACATAGAATCCCTATGCTTAATCCCCATCTCTGCCCTCTGGGGAGTTGGTGAAGCTGACATGTCCTTTATAAACTGTAAATAGGCCCCTACTAGTACGTGGACCTTCATTTTTATGGTGTGTTTTGGTTTGCGTGAGACACTTCTGAAAGAACTCTGATTGGGCAGGTTGCTGCACTACATTGCACCTCCACAACCACAAATTATCAATGTTCACGGAGATTGAATGCCATGGGTAGAACGAGTGGAATGCCATGGGGGGGAATGCCCAAATTGTTTAGGGACTGTTACACTAGACCAGGGGTGGGCACACTTTTTGCCTCTGGGGGCAAACAATGCTCTTAACTCCACCTGCAGTTCAGCCCAGGGCTGGGGTAGGGCTGTCTCTGAACCTTTTGGCAAAATAGAAGTTTGGAATTTTTTACTGTTTAAATGCACTACTTAGCCAACAGACTATCTCACGTTATGGAGTACATGGTTCATGAACAAGCCTGCTAGTTATTCCTTATGTAATCTTCTACCCCCAGGAAACACACCACCCAGTAAACGATGAACCACATGGGAATAGCATGAAGGTGATGGAGTAATGAGGGGTGGAGAAAGAGAAATGCCGGTGGATGTTATGGGGAAGGTCTTAGACTAATGGAAGCTGTTTGGATGAGCGGCAAACTTCTCTTAAACATGGACAAGTCTGACTGATTGTGATGAGTAGCTTCAACATGACCTCCGGGCGCCATAGGAACCTGCACAGATATAGGGTATTGGATTTCTTTGTATTTGACAGATTTAAATGCACCCATATGTTGGGTAACCATACATTGGGAAGAAAGGATAGAGAGATAGATAGACTAGATAAGAGAGATAGATAAGGACAAATGAAAAGGGTAGATAGATAGATAGAAGATAGATAGAGTAAGATAGATAGATAGATAGAGAGATAGATAGATAGATAGATAAGATATGGATAGATGAGATTAGATAATGAGATAGATAGATAGATAGAGAGCTAGAAGAGAGATAGCTAGATAGAGAGATAGATAGATAGATAGATAGAATAGGGATGATAGATGATAGATAGATAGATATGGGATAGGATAGATCTGTGGATAGATAGATCTGGATGAGATAGCTATGGGGTAGATAGATATGGAGATAGAGCTGGGATAGATCGATAAGATAGATAGATAGATAGGATAGATAGATAGATAGATGATAGATAGATGAGATCGATAGAGAGATAGATAGATAGATAGATTAGATCGATAGATAGATAGATAGATGTAGATAAGGGATAGATAGTAGATATGGGATAGATAGATAGATCGCAGACAATTTTGAGTTTAATTGCACAGCCTCCTAAACAATGTATCATCACTAAACTTGCGGGAGATGTTACAGAAAGGTGGGGGTGATACTACAAAAAAAAGATAGCTAGATATGGGATAGATACAGATAGATAGATAGATAGAAGATAGATAGATAGAGAGATAGATAGATAGATAGATAGATAGGATAGATAGATAGATCGATAGATGAGATAGATAGATAATAGAATAGATAGATATGGGAAAGATTAGATAGGATAAGCTGGCCCATACACCTTTAGATCTGCTCTCCAGATATCCTTTAATCTACAACAAACTATGTAGTGCTGGGTCCTCTGCGTTGAAAACCACAGGTGTTGATTGTTTAGAAAGTCCACTCATATTACATGGTTTTGTTTAAAAACAAAAGGAGATCTAAAGGGATATCTGACCAGCGAAAATTAAAGGGTGTATGGGGGTAGATAGATAGATAGATGTCAGTTTGAACCACATCCCATTATGCCGGGTGGGAGACAACCATTCATGATGGTCAGTAGACATAAGGACACATAGTCACTGGAGAATCTAAAAACATCGGTGCGAATTCCTTGTAGACGGGCAACACTCGCAATCCCATCTCTCCTAGGCTCTTAACTGGATAAGCGGAAAGAATTGCAAAACGAAGAGCAAAAACAACTCCCAATGCTTGGAAGAGCATGAGTCTGGAAATGTCTTGGGAGGCGTAAACTCTGCTGCGCCAAAATGGAGTCAAATCAATAATTGTAAAATGCGATCCGTGTCTGGTATTAAAGAACCCGGGAATAACTGCAAATGCTCATCAGTCAGGATTCTGGAGCACGAAGCAGACAGAAACAAGAACACATCGCTCCTCTGGAATGGAGCGCCAGGATCCATAAATATCTCGGGGAAGGTTGCACGGGGGGGGGGGGGGGGGGGATAAAACTGCAATTAAACTACAATTAATCGATGCATCTTGAGATGGAGAGGAGGATAGGAAGGTCTTACTAAGAGTTCTTCAAAGTGTTGTCAAGTCAGTGGCAGTTTAGGCATGGGTTGCCCAGGGAAGCATAATGCCGGGGGCGGCATCTGGGCATCGGAAATCAGTTCTGATGCCCAGATCTCCCCCTCTCCCCATAGCTTGCCAACTCTACCATTGGATAAGGAGTAGAGGAGACTCACCCAGACAGAATAGATGCGTAACAGAGTCTCGCCTCAAGAGCACCCAACTCCCCCGAGTAATAGAGATGTTATGGGGGGGGGGGGGGTCTGCGCCCACATAGGGGGTTCCCCAGGGGACTGATCTTAATCTGTTGGTAAACCTTCATTTATATTTCCTTACCGAGGTGTCCCCATTCAAAGTACAGGAGACTGTTGTCTGCGGCGGCCGATGTGGCCAGCAGCGCAATGACCTCAAAACGTTTGAACCCCCAGATCGAATACCTTAGATTAGAGTGCAACACCTGAAATTTCTGACTAGCAACTAACCCTGAGACTACCTGCATTTCAAATGTCACCCTTTCATAGTCATATTCCAGCTGTACAACAGGTTTTCTCTTGTTAGATTTACCCTTTCATAGGTGCTACCTATGAGGTCACCACACCCCCCCCACCCCACCACACCCAACCCCCCCACAGATCCAACACCTTAGGGGAGGTCCAAAACTTTTTGGGGATTATTTAATTTAAATTCCAATGTCACCTCCCTAACTGCAACCTTTCATAGTTATTCATGTTTCCCTGCAGTTATTTAAGTGACATACACTGACCAGACACTGAGCGCCTCCAAGTTGAGCTGTGTAACAATAATGCCGGTACGCAGAGCTAGTTTTTGGCCCCTTTTGAGTACCAGAGTACCACTTATGTGCACCCCTGGATATAGATATATATGTCAATGTATTTATTGACCCAATGGTGGCGCTCGGTAAAGATTCACCTGCGGTTCATGAACTACAGATAAAGACAGCCCAAGGGTGAGTCATTTATCATAGAGAAAGCTGTTCTTCCGAAGAATAATATGATCGATCCATTCCTCGAATCTCAGATTACAGACAAACCCTGAGCGCTCAGTGTCAGCTATCAGTACGTAATCACTTCCTGAGCCGCCCTTATCTTAGTGAGCTGCCGGTGACAGGTGCGGCGTCTTCCAATCCCGCTATGTGTGAAGTTCCAGGACGGTCAGAAGGCAGAACCTCATTGTGCTCCCGGAGGCCTCTAGGCTTGTTCCGCACTCCGCACGTTCCAGCACACGGATAAATATTATTTACTGGAAGAGAGGATAGTGCGGGGAAACTCGCAGTTTGGTTGTTCTTTGCCTGGGGATATCTGGCCAAAGGTTTAAAGTTATTCAAAGGGGTTTTTCAGCTTTGTCCTTCTGTAACGACTTGAAAAAAACAACCCGCTACAGGCTGTCCTCTGGAGGTTGTATATTCTGCTCAGATAGGACAAGTGTGCACGCCGCTCCTTCAAGCCTTCCCGCATTTAACGGAATCAGAATACAAAATGAATTATGAATGAACTGGTCTTCATTCTAAAGGAATCCTGTTCAGGGGGACAGAACAACGTACATTCACCTGGCTGTACTAGGAGTTTCCTAAATGTATATAGGAATATGTTAGTATTCTTTTTAACCTCCCTAGCGCTTTTGCACGGTCCAGATTTCTGTACCAAAAGTGCACCATAGATGGAATTTTTTTGTGTTGTAGGCCTGTAACTTCCAAAAATATGTCTGTATAAGTGTCTTGTAGACATCCTGAATATAATAATGTTTGAAACACACAATTATTATTAAAAAAAAAAAGTACATAAAAAAATATAAAATGTATCATTTGAATGATAAAAACTCTTGAATAATTTGGTATGAAAGATTTCAAAACAGTATTTATGTTTGTTTATAATAACATTTTTATTACAATTGGAAATGTGTTTTGTTTTACTTTGAATTGTATTGGATACAGTTATCACTGTATCCAATACAAGCCATTTGGCACTCTCTGAAAGGGTTAACTTCAAAGAGCACATGTGGAGAAGACACTGGGGGTGACTTTCCACATGTGGTCTTTGAAGATAGCCCAATTTGCATATGCAAATTGAGCTGGGAGAGGGGTGACATGGCGAAGCCAGCTTAGAGCATCCCCCGGGACAGCACAGAACAGTGAGTATGTGCTGCCGGGGAATCTAAGCTGAGCTTAGCTGGACGGCTCCACCTCGTCTGCTGCAACACTGACATGAAAGTGCAGGGACAAGATGCAGCCGTCAGAAGCGCTAGGAAGGTTAAAGTAGTTCGAATCAACAACATGTATGGCAGTGGCTCTCAACCTGTGGGTCGGGACCCCTTGGGGGTCGAACAACCAGTGCACAGGGGTCGCAGAGTTCACAGCAAACAGCAGCACTGATGCCCACAAATGGGATGGGAAGTTAGGAGGGAGGGTAATGCCTCCTCCCTTCTAAGTTAGGATACTTGGGGTAGGAAGATAGAAGGAAGGTGGCATAATACTTACCTGGTCCTGCCGGAAGTGATGTCGCAGAGTGTCACTCCACACTGGCACTTTCGCGTTGGAAAATCCAGGAAGAGACTTCTTCTGGGGTCGTGGATCTAAAAAGGTTGAGAACCACTGATGTATGGGGATATTTAAATGGCTGGACATAATAATTTAATATAATGCTACAGAAAGTAATCAGAGACTGCCGACATGCAACAGGAGAAAACAAGGTGAGATGTACAGAGACTGTAGATGTAGTGGCCAGGGGTTGTGTAGTCAGGATGAGGTCCCCTTTAAGCCCCTGGACCAGCATGCCCTGGGGTCCCAGGAAGAGTCAAGAGGTGTCATCTCGACCCTGTTAGTCCGGCGTCCGTGGAGCCGGTAGGCGAAATAGCACGCATGACTCGCTACCCAGATCCATACCACGCGCTGCCGTGCCAGCTCCCGATCGGCAGTACCGTGCTTCCAGTGGGGTGGATACCCGGTCTCCCGTGGATCCCGCCTGAGTCACACGATCCTGCGCACTGGAATATCCGCGGCCCCCTCCTGCATTGGGTGTCGCAAGCCTCCTCGCCAGTGCCGTTCCTGCGCTGCCTGTGTCCCTGTCTCGTTCTGGGGTAAGAACTGCGGGCATTCGTCAAAGAACTTTCCCTGATCATTCCTAAGCTGAGAACGTTTATCGAGACTATTGTTATTGCTACCCCTGCACCGTTGTGCTGTTGTGACTTGAGCACCCTAGCTGGGCCCGAGTATTAATAAAGTTGAGCCTTGAGCAATACAGCCGCCTCTGCCGTCTGATTGATCCCTGTGTACCTTACATAGACATATCACAGGAAATGGTCAGGTGACTGTAGACATATTGCAGTTCATGGTCAGGTGACTGTAGGCATACTACAGGAGATGGTCAGGTGACTGTAGACATATCACAGGAGATTGTCAGGTGACTGTAGACATAGTACAGGACATGGTCAGGTGACTGTAGACATATTGCAGTTCATGGTCAGGTGACTGTAGACATACTACAGGAGATGGTCAGGTGACTGTAGACATATCACAGGACATGGTCAGGTGACTGTAGAGCATATCACAGGAAATGGTCAGGTGACTGTAGATGTAAGATATGTCTACTGAGGTAGGCAATCACATTTCTATGACCACCACCACTAGATGGCAGCAGAGTGTTGAAGCCTGAATGACACAGCACTGTAAGCAGGGAGGAACTGAAGTCACAGACCTCAGTTCCTGGGGGGACAGTATATGATTGCACTTCCTGTATCTCCATGCTGAAAGATGTGTGTTTGTTCATTGCAGGTAAGAGAACACATATTCAGGGCTATAAACAGGTTAAAAGGATTCAATCCACATTCCTGTAATCAGCTAAGGCTCTTAGTGATGCAGAGGATGTAGCTAAACCCTGAACACATGTTAGTGAATAGTACTGATGAGTCACATGGTACCAATGCATAGTGGATGTGATTGCTATAAGCAACTGATGTCACTGTATCATATGAAACTGCACTTCTTGTTTACTGTGATGCAGATAAGATAGTCATAGAGCAGCTGCACATGTAAATTGGTTAATATCTCTTATAGGAAAGTTATACCTGTTATTAAGACTGTATTATTGCATATATACATGTGTATTAATATGTAGAACCAGATTTATCATTGCACTTCCTGTATCTCCATGCTGAAGGATGTGTGTTTGTTCATTGCAGAACATGTTTAAATAAACCCACTTCTGGTTTCACCCAGCACGCTCCCTTCGCACATTGGAATTATTGACCATACTTTCAGCATATGTGCAACATAGACATACTACAGGAGATGGTCAGATCAGATGACTGTAGACATATTACAGGACATGGTCAGGTGACTGTAGACATATTACTGGACATGGTCAGGTGACTGTAGACATACTGCAGGACATGGTCAGGTGACTGTAGATATACTGCAGGACATGGTCAGGTGACTGTAGATATACTGCAGGACATGGTCAGGTGACTGTAGACATATTACAGGATATGGTCAGTAGTGATGAGCAGCATAGGCAATATTTGAATTTGCAATATTTTGCGAATAATTCTACTAATATTCGATTCTATATTTGCAATTATAATCGCCTAGCAATTACCTTCAAAATGAATGAATGAAGGTGACTGTAAAGCATATGACAGGAGATGGTCAGGTGACTGTAGAGCATATCACAGGAAATGGTCTGGTGACTGTAGACATATTACTGGACATGGTCAGGTGACTGTAAAGCATACTACAGGATATGGTCAGGTGACTGTAGAGCATATCACAGGAAATGGTCAGGTGACTGTATATATATAGCTTCCTAGCAGGGAACGGCAAAATATCAGATTGCCCTTCCGTTGTAAATACCAAAGATCTGTTCTATTTTTGAACTTCTATTTTTATTAAGGATTTCGAAGCAGGAATCTCGCAGAAAAAAAAAATTGTACATTAGCCTTTAATATGCCATCTTACTGCGTTCAGCTAACGTCGCAGATAACGCTGAAGAGCCCTTGAAATGGCTTGATGTTTGGTTTGGAGTCGGAAAGAGCAGCCGGAGCTCCCATGATCCTCCTTGACAGCCTCTGTAATGGGTTTTCCAGCTCTACTTAGGCTGTTTTTGTATCTAATGCCACAAGACATGTTTATTAAGTGCTCTACGTCCAGTCACAAAGCACTTGGCGGTGTGTGGCTTTTCGGTCCCCGCGCTTCTAAATGCGGAAACGCTCACTATGCACGTGACCATAAAAAGTGCCTTCAACAAGGATGGTGACGCTTTGGGTCATAGTGGTTGATGCCAAGCTGATTTTTTTCCTCCATCTTAAATACGTAAACGAGTTTTCCTCCGGCTTCTTGTGTCCTCCCCTAAGATTCAGAGCGGCGGAAATACCTTCACGGCGAGGGGGCTACGGCAGAATGTTGACGGCAAACCTGTGCTACTCATTGCCCCGCTGAGCTAAACATGACATGTAAATGCAGTAGAAAAAGAAAACATTCTCTGGTTGCTTAGCAACGCCTTCCTGGGTGGCCATTTTTGATTTGGCGTTCGTCCCCTCGGTCACCGGGCTCCAATAAATTGGGCAGCGAGAGGGTTATTGAGCAAACAGACGCTGGAAATGTTCAAACGGTGCCGCACGAAAGGATTTCATTGGTTTCAATAAAAGTGTTTCCTTGTGGGTATTGCCTTGTAACCGTAGACTGTACTCCATGGTGCTTCAAGGATGGAGCAGGGGGTATTGGGGGTATTCAATACACAGGCTGCTGTGGAAATTTTTTTTAAATTTCAATAAACTTCATAGATGGAAGTAAGGGTATGTTTCCACGACGTGGAGGGCTCCGTCGCCACCCCCCACGCTAAACACATTCCTTGATTGGGATGCCGACAGAGCCCATCCAGATACCCGCCTACCACACTGGCTTTCTCCACAGCGTGGAGCCAGACGGCCGTTCTGAGGTTGAAATACTGCACTACATTAACCCTCTGACCGGTGGACCAGCTCCTAACCGTGATGCAGATGGTATCTGGACCGACCCCTCCACACTGTGGAAACATACCCTTAGATCCTCTGACATGTTTTAATAGTAAACAAAATTTTTTTATGCATAATATTCACATCTATTTGTAAGACTAGAGCATGCTAAGTAGTGTTGAATATGAATATTCAAATTGCTCATTTTTATCGCAAATATCGGCACTTGGAGAATTTGCGAAGATCTGGAATATAACGCTATATCTTTGTAATCTTGAATATTCCAAAATCTGGGGAAAGTTGCATGCATTGGGTTCGCAATATTTGCATGGACAAGTGACGATTTTCGCAATGAATTACTTCTATTGTCTCGGGGACCCTATGCAAAGTTATAGCACAGGCCCCCCTGATGTCCGAGTTGTTGAGCAATGGGAGAGTGGCTGGGGGTGACTGTGCTATTATTCTGCCTAGTTGTTGAGTGGGGGATTCATCCCCCAACACCCAGCCAGCCGGCAGGATCACGCTGTCAGTAGCTATCGGCATGCAAAATATGTGTGTGGGGTAGAGCATGTCCTATGCGGCCACATACTCCGCAATGCAAATTAGTATATGTTAGGGCCACTTGGTATATGTTATGGTGTTAATCACGAAAATCTGCATTTTTATTGCTAATGTTATATCATGTAATATAATTGAAAAAGTCGCAATTGAAAACTCAACTCAGGAATTCAGTCAAATCGAAAATTTTAATTTCAGTCGAATTGACTACATTTCAACCATCTCTAGTGATGACACGGCGGAGGTGCCCCATGCCCTATGCTGTATTGTATTACAGACATAGGCATTCCTCGTCCCATGGTGAAGCTGGGAATGTGGAAACATAGTTGTCAATTTCTCTGGCCGGGAATACAAGGTGTGACGTCACTTCCAGTTATCGGCCAGACTCTTCAGCGTTAAAGATGCAGGAAGTGACGTCACTTCCTGTATCGGGAGATTAAAGTCCCCGTCCTCCTATTCAGTTCCTGCCTAACTTAGCAGGGAGAGGGTGTTACTCTCCCTAGTAATGTCCCACCCCGCACATCATCTGCATTAGCGGGGTGGAAACGTAGGTGGCAGAGTACCTCCAATCCCGGATTTTGCCGGGAAAGTCACGTCCCCTGACTTTCCGGGCAATATCCCGGCCATAATAGGAGGGTTGACATGACAGGTATGGTTGGAAATATGATCTCCCATACTGCTTTGGGAAGAGAAAACAGGTAATACCCGTACCGCCAGGTGTTGACCATGAATGAGTGTTGTGTACAAACCAAACTTTCAGCAAAATTGGTCAACTTGGCTCATCAAGAGCAGAATCATTGAGTGTACTACACCATTAATAGGGATGGTAGGTTCTTCTAGGAGTTCCTTGAGGATAAATGTGATCATGAGTGGACATTTATGAAAGGAACTACATTTTTCTCCTATAGATCTCGAAAAACATCGTATATATATACCCTTCCTGTCCATCAACATGGTGTATGGTTAGAAATATGAACAGAACACATTGTAACCAGTTTGTATTTTCCATACTGCTTTGGGAACAGAAAACTTGTACTGCCAGGTATTGACCATGAATGATTGTTGTGTACAAACCAAACTTTTGGCAAAATTGGTCAACTTGGCTCATCAAGAGCAGAATCATTGAGTGTACTACACCATTAATAGGGATGGTAGGTTCTACAAGGGGTTCCTTGAGAATAAATGTGATCATGAGTGGACATTCATGAACGGAACTACATGTTTCTCCCATAGGGCTCGAGGAACATTGTATATCACCTTCCTGTCAGTCAACATGGTGTTCTTTACCATGTTAGTTGGCTTGTAGCTATGCATTGAATGGATCATTGAATCTACACCTGGACATTCCCCAGCAAGTTCTCCTAGGAAATGTTCTTTTGCAAGAGAACTCATGAAAAAACCAACTGATCACTGATCATCTGATTCATTAGTAGTGCTCTGATTGGCTGATCTTCTTTGAGCCTACACAGGAAGCAGAATGGAGACATCAAAGGATCCATGACCATCCATGAGTTCTCTTGCTGGAGAACCTTTCCTTGGGGTAGTGGTTTCCAAACTGGGGGGTGCGATGGTATTCCAGGGAGCGCTGGCCCTTATTCTAAACCTGTGTTTGAATAAGGAGGGGGCTCGATAATGTTCTGAAATAGAAAAGGGGGGCCCTGCAAGGAAAGTTTGGGAACCACTGCCTTGGAGAACCTACCATCCCTCTTAAGCAGGCCATACACAGGTCAGATTTTCAGTCAATCGTCTTAAAACGATAAATTTTACGGTATAAAATTGTATATCGATTGTATCATGCCCCATATGTAGTACAAGATTTTTGATCGATTTTTTTTTCAATCGACATGTCCATCAACAATAGTCCGAATAAAAAGTTCAATCGGAAGTGACGGGTGTTGAAAAAAAAAATCGATCAAAAATTGGTTGACCACACTTGGTTCTCAAAATACCGAACCAATTTTCAATCGACCGATCAAAATTTACCATCCAGTCCGATCAAATAACGACTGAATTTTCACTCAATTCTGATCGGATTAAGTGGATTTAACCAGGTGGGCAAAACTCAATTTTTAATCAATCGACTTAAAAAATGTATCGTTTTAAGCTGATTGATTGAAAATCTGACCCGTGTATGGGCTGCTTAAATGGTCTTTGGGTGGAAAGCTAATAAATCTTAACAGAATTGTTTCTTGCCAAGACAGACAGGTCCTGGTGGATATTTTTACCGAAGACCCTGGAACTGCAAGGCGAGAGTCCAGCCCACGTAACGTGGTGGCATTGTTTCTGGGAGAGGTTTGGCTTTACTTATTGCTGCAGCTGATCCTTCAATATAATTAATAGGTGATAATGAATACATTAAAATGCTGAGCACTGCCGTTGATTTCCTCCCCATTGTCAGGACACTTCTCTGCCATTTCCCAAGAGTCCTTACATCAGACCAGATCAATTATCCAATTATCCTCCATTATTCATGACGTTTCTGATGGATGTGTAATATAACACTCGGTTCACGCCTGAAAATAAACCCATTGCACACCTCATAATGTTCTGACATAAGACGGAAGGACATGTTATCACTAGGATACACCCCATGCCGGGGTATGAAGGATTATTATGTGGTTGCTAACCAAGTTTTCACAACATATCAGGGCTCATTAAAATGAGCAAGATGAGCAATCGACTGGGAAACGCGACCAGAGGCATTCACCGGCCGATTTTTGAGCTTTTGCCCGATACACCTGTCTGATATACCACGGCTCCCCATGTTAAGATTGTGGGCTGCTGGCGGACCTGATTTTTCATCCCAGATTGCGCCCATAGACATGAACGGTCGCATTTTTTATTGCGTCCATTCATTCTCTATGGGTGCGATCAAGGGCCAATTTTGTTCTTCTAAATATCGTCTGGTCAATTGCGCCCGATCGCGTCAACAATCATGAGTGATCGGCTGCCAACTGAGAGAAAAGGTCAATGATACCTACCTGCATAAGCCACCCAACATAATAGCCCCAGTCCAAAGACTCCAGCAAAAGAGAACATGGAGCTAGAGATGTGGCACATGTGGCAATGGATGATGTTGGTAGATGACCACCAATCAGAAGTGGTTGAGAAAAAGCCATGGTCACCAATGGTTGGCAGATTGGCAAGCAGACAGGGGGTCATGAAAAGGCTGGTCAACAACTTGAAGTCAAAGTAGCCCAGTGGTTCCCAAACTTTCCTTGCAGTGCCCCATTTTCATTTAGGAGCCTCCCCTCACTATTCAAACAGGTTAAGAATGAGGGCCTGCACCCCCCTGGAATACCTTTGCGGCCCCCAGTTTGGGAACCACTAACATACATATAGGAGATGTAGTCAGCTGATGAGATGAGGACTATACAGATGGCTAGCAGAGTCAGTATAAGGAATCCGAATCTGAAGATCCCTCAGCCTGAGGTGAGCCTCACCTGAGAAGATGTTTGGTCCTCAGATGCTCATGTTGGATTCTACCTTTGCAGAGAGAGGGATCTGGTTCCAAATAATGACAGCACTTTCATGGTGGACACTTGAGAAATCTTACTTTGGATCTGGTAAGACTAGAAGTTGGGCAAAAGATGTTCTCCAAATACCCAGCTATGAGGACACGATAGAAGTATGCCACGGAACAGAAAGTACATTTTCAGTAGGTCCTCCAGACAAAAGTTGGGTCTTTCAGGGTTCTGCTTAGACATAATAAACATATTTAGATGTTCCCTAGAACAGTGTTTCTCAACTCCGGTCCTCAGGGACCCCCAACAGTACATGTTTTGCAGAAGACCACCAAGGTTTAATGAGCTCTGCTGAGACACGAATTACCTCACCTGTGATTGTTTCAGGTTTTCTTCAAAACATGCACTGTTGGGGGTCCCTGAGGACCAGAGTTGAGAAACCCTGCCCTAGAAGACACCTCAACTTTCTCCACTCACGTCCTCCCTTTAAATGTAAATTTACCAGTAATAACAGATTGTTTGTTAACGGAGAACGCTTATTATCGGTATACATCTCACTGCAATTGGCAATAAAGCAAATAAATTTTTTTTTTTTCTGTTTACTGTACTAAAAAAAATAAGACAGATAAGATCAATATTTGCAGGAATCGCTGCTCACTGTATCATGACCTCAGTAAATTGCTTTTGTAGGAAAAAATGTTTTGGTGTTAATTACCAAAATGCACTTATGGGATTCATCATCATTATCACCATCGGCTTCATGTGGCGATAACGTTTAGTCAGCAGACGATGCAGAGTTGATAGGTGGATTGTTAGGATTATGTAATAATCTCTTCTAAAAATAAAACGGTTAAGACTTTGACCAAAAGTAATAATTTAGGAGGAGTCTGATGAAACCTTTGGGTTCTTGTAGGTCTTGGTTCCTCCTACAATGAAATCTCTTTTCCATAATGCCCTCACTCAGCCTGTATTTTTGGGAGTTTCATCTTTAGGTGTTCCAACTTATCATCTTTTATTCTAAGATAGATGTGGACTCCAGGAATAATAGTAGACGTTCTTCACAATAGATGTGAAAGCCTTTGGGTTCTTGTAGGGCTTGGTTCTTCCTAGAGTGAAATCTAATTTCCATGATACCTTCCTGTATTTTTGAGAGTTTCATCTTTAGGTGTTAGCACAATCAAGCCTTCTTAAAACAGAAGGTATTTACAAGGCCCAATCCAGCACAAATCCCAAAACTTTAGGTGGAAGCCTGCGCTTTGGGACAGTGGGCGGAGCCATGCAAATTATTCCTTTTCGCCCCATCAGCCAAATGCACATCCAGAAACCGCTGGTGTACAGTGCAAATATAGCCTATTTGGTACAGAGCCATTTATTCCAAACTGCATACAGCTGTTTCAGGCTCTTTGGCCATCATCAGTGCAGTGCATGGAAACAATGGCTCTATGGTGTTCCAACTTATCCTCTTCTATTCCAAGATAGATGTGCACTACAGGGAGGATAGTGGAAGTTCTTTACAATGGACACAGCTGATGTCAAATCCTTTGGGTTCCTGTAGGCCTTGGATCCTCCTACAGTGAAATCGTATCTCTATAAAACCATTGTCCCTGTGTTTTGGGAGTTTCAGGTCATCTTCAGGTGTTCCAGTTTATCCTCTTCTATTAATAATATCAAATAGATGTGGACTCATCCTTTATTTTTGGGAGTTTCATCTTAAGGTGTTCCAGCTTATCCTCTTCTATTCCAAGATAGATGTGGACAATAATCTTCTATTATGCATACTATTAGATAGATGTGTACTCCAGAAAGGATAGTGGAAGTTCTTAACTATGTACATAGCTGATGTACAGATCTGAGTACCATGAGGATGGTGTGAGTGGGAACTCCTCTTAAGGGGCCGTTGTTTATTTCACAAAAAGAAAATATGAATATTGTTGGTAAATGTGTGGAATGCATCATTATTACTCACTAATAATTGTGAATTAAAAGAATACTTTAAGTTGCCCCTCCAAACTACTGTAGGTGGTCAAACATTGCAAATGTGCTACTTGAGATAAGACATAGAATAGCACATGGCCAGAGACTGCAGACAGAGTAATGCCTGCCATACACATGCCAATAAGCGGCCGATTTTTCATCTGACCGACGGGCGTGCGCGCATGCGCCGTCGATCAGCGGAAAAATCGGCCGCTAATCGGCATGTGCCCACATGGGGCGACAGATCCCTGTCGCCCCACAGCTCGGCCGGCCAGAGAACGGACATGTCCGATAATCTCTGGCCGATAGAAGCCGTTGGCATTAGCTTCAATGAAGACCGGCGTCTTCATTGAGCTAATGGCCGGCACACAAAGGGTGCCGACCGACTGAAGGGGCCCCATAATGCACCGGGCTGCAAACGTGATGACGTCATCACGTTTGCATCCCGGAGCATATCGGGACTGGTTTGTCTGCACCCGTCGGGGTGTGTATGGCAGCCATTAGTAGATATGAAACCCAAGGTGGTCAGAGAGTGAAGACATAGAATAGTACATGGTCAGAGACTGCAGACAGAGTTAGTAGATATGAAACCCAAGATGGTCAGAGACTGCCACATCAAATATTTTAGGATATCAAGAAATAAACCAAACCATTTCACTTCTAGAAGCCAATCTAGAAATGTAATTCTTAAGGGCCGCTCGTGGCCATGGGCCAGCGGTTCAGCTCCGGGGCTCCAAGTTCTGTTTATCCGGCTAGGAAGTGATTATTCTGCCAATCCCCTTAAAACCAATGAAGAAAGGAATATGAAACAAAAAAGAAACTCGACTCCCATGTGTCATGTTTGAAAGATGTTTTGTTCTTAGGTTCGAGCGAGGTAATAACCGACGCTCCTTCCATCATTTTCCTGATAATCTGTCCGCGGGGGGCTCTGTTCCGCTGCTTTAAGGAACAATTACAGCACATGTAAAGTGATAATAATCCCTAATTATAAACAGGGTGTAATTTATCTTTAAAAGAACTCATAATACATCAATAAAATGCGGCTGCGAGTCGTAAAAGTGTCGCGGAGCCCCCTTCGGCTGCCTGGAAGTGCCACGGGACAGCGTCTGGAATATGCTGGAATATCTTGCGCCTGGCATGCGATGTTTACGGCTCGGCTTGCTGGTGAAGTCTCCTGGCACGCTGCTTTATCTTACAACTTACAATTTGATTAGTGCGTTGTCGTACAGGCTTTTGTAAAGGAGGAATATCGATCCGTGGGACTAACTAATTGAAAATGGTGGAATTAGGACATAGGGAGGGGGGGGGTCAGTCTGGGCAAATGTACTCTCAAGGGTGTCATCAGAATTCATAGGACTCGGCAGGAAAATGTTGATGACCCCAAAATGACTTACCTCTGAGCTGGTGGTTTAGCGCTCCACAGTTCTAAAAAATATATTTACTTGCTGTTCCCTGGAATCATATGAGAGACTCCATCTGTTTGTCAGGCTTCTGATACTCAGGGTGCAATATCCCGAGTGGCCACTGGGGGCGTTTATAATGGTTTTCTATGGGCAAATTTGTCTGTGTGCATTTCAATGCAGAGCTGAGATTAGAGATTTACCTGTCAATCACTGAGCTGTTTTCCGGGTGCACCATGGCTCGAGCCAGGGAGAGAGGAGGGACTGCGAGGGACATTCTTAAATGACCCATTACAGGTAAGTTTTTTTTGGGGGGGGGGGGGTGTTTTTATGCATAACTGCCTATAATTGCCACTATTCATGTTATGATGAATTTCTGGTGGTAGGTCCATTTTAATTATGTTTCTGCGGACAATTAGGACAATTAACCGATTATAAAGCCTAAACACATGGAGGAGAGTAGAAGATCCCTCACTGTAGAGAGTTAGGTGGGGGGGGGGGGTAATAGACTATAAAGAGTCAACCACCATATTCATTCCATCCATGGTGGTAAGTTTGTAGAGTTGGATACATTGTTAAAATGCAGAGATAACAGAGATGACCCTTCACACCACCAGTATGACCCAATAACACCAAAACAATCAGCCGGCAAGAACCTGCAGGGAAGTTTTACAAAGGCCCCGCAGAGTATAGCTGGCCTGGGCTGACTTTATACTCCAATCAGAAAACTGCATCTCGTTAATCATAAAAAGTCATTAAAGAAGTAAAAGAACTACAAAGGGAACCTCTTCCTCAAAGGTGTCTTTTGATGTTATTAAAGCGAGCCAATAGACCCGCGGAATGCGCGTTTGAATGTATTACAATGAAGGGTACGACGTAATTTAATCATCACCCCGACACATTTACCTGATTAACAACTCACAATCAAAGGCAGCGCAGGGTAATCAACAGGGCTGCCGTAGGAAAGTACAAGCGGGGCGGCGGCCAAGTAGGCAAAACTATTATCATCAGATCTAGATTGAGGTGAAGATCCCCAGGAACAATTAATCACAGACACAAATGAATCTTGATTGAAGACGACATCGGCGCTTGTAAGATGCTTCCTGAGAAGTGAACCCATCAGATGATTCATAGATCCCTTTTAGTCACTGATGGTTGACATATTGGTGACTTAAGCCGGCTATAGACGTCTCGATCTATGGCCGGCTTTTAGCAGACTCCTCACAGTGTGGTAAGGTCACCATGCTGCGAGGAGTTGGCTACAGAACTGACAGGAATCCTGTGTGTTCCACTAACACATTTCTGTCAGATTGTAGCCAATTAACTTGGAGGGGGAGGAGACTCCCCCTACGAGTTAACTGCCTGCAGCAGGATCAGCCACTAAAAAAAATCTGCATACGATCCGACCTGCCGGCTTTTTTGGTCAGATCCTCAAGGATCGGTCGCCCGCAACTATCGGCCCGTCTATGGGGGGCTTTAGGGTATGTCACCACTTGACACCGTTGTCCCCCCTGCGCTAAGCACATTCCTTGGCAGGGGTCCTGACGGAGCCGATCCACATACCTTCCTACCGGACTGACTGCTCTCATGTCATTCTACCGATCCGAGGTTGACATGTGTGCAGTAGGAAGGTATGTGGATCAGGGCTGACAGAGTCGAGAACGTGGGTGTAGACGTACCCTAAATGTGGCCAACTGGCCATATATGGTTTATCTTTTCCATCAGGTCAACGTAGAAAAAAACGATTGTTTATGTTGATCTAACGGAAATTGAATACTGTTTGGGTGTTTCGGTTGACCAAAAATGGTCGAAATTTAAGATAAAAAACCCATTGTGCCAATTCCACCACACAAAATTTAGGGCAAAGCTTGGTTTCAACACACACACACATATATGTAATCAAAAGATACATTTAGTGTATAACAAAGGATCACCTTATTTTCGGGGGAATGCCTTATATTTCAGCGTGAGGCAAAAATGTGAGGGGGCCTTATTTTTGGGGAATCAGGGTACTATCAAACATTGCTTGCTTATAATAAAGGGTGTCAGTCATTGGAAGTAAACCATGATCAAAATCATAAGCCCCTCCCATTATAAAAAAAATGTTTCATTCTCACGTCCCCGTTGCTTAGATGTGCCATCGCCCTCTGTGTCAACAGGAAATGAGTAGAAATTTCCCCATTACGAAGGAGTGCCCCACCCCTTCCCAACACCAAATTTGTTCTAGATCACTATTGTACTAAGTTACCAACACTAAAGAAATGATGTGTGAGATGAATTTGAGTGGAGATCAGAGATAATATATACGGAGAGAAGAGTCTTCCATAATTACCATGTGACTGTTAATTGCATAATTGCTTTAATCAAATAACGTTAATTAATTTGAAATGATTGTTACCAATCACACTATAATTAGTTTGTCCTGTTTAGTAATAACGGAAAATATTTACTAGGAAGAGACTGTTCACAGTAGTGTGATTTGGTGGGGTCAGGTGGGTACTTTGAGATGCCTGGGGACCCCTGAAGCTCCCCTCCCCCTCTATATCACGGCTTAATTTTTTATTCCTATAGTGAGGTATAGTGCAACCAAGCTGGTAAATTACCGGGCAGTTCCTGGTAGGTTCGCCAAGGTTCCTTGTTTCCAGAACTACTTCTCTCTAGAGCTAGTGATGGCCGAACTTCGACCAGGTCCATCCGCAAACAGGCCTGTCCACCCGAAGATTCAAATTCCCCATCTGTTCGCACAGTTCACAGTTTGTATATCACTGACCTCACTTTCGGTTTACGCCGGATTTCTTTCACTAGAAGACTAGGTCCTCTAACCGGTCTCTGGGGAAAGAATTCCTCCACTGGTGTCTATTCTTCCACTGGCCGGATCAGGAGCAGAAAGATCCAGCCAGCGGATGAACAGTCACCCTCTTCCTGCCGGTGAACAGGGCGGGTCGAACACCCATACTGGTTGCCCGGGGGAAGACATTATGTTCATGGCCGAACAGTTCGGCCATCACTATCTAGAGCAGTTGTGGGCAACAGAGTTGATATGTAGGGCCACAATTGCAGCCCTCTGCATCAATAAAGGGCCACACATAACATTGATCTAGACCTTCCCCCTGTCGATATATCTCAGCATGCGGTGGACCAGATCCCATCAGGCATACAAAACCCAACAGCACCCAACCCCCCCCCTCCTCCTGCTCCCGGGTGCAGCGCTCATATGTAGACCTGGTCTCCCCCGATCATCATTGACAATATTACTGATGTAGGAGCGCCAAAGTTGATTAGGAAAGCTGGGTCAGCATGTGACCACTTCACAGGTGAGTCGCTATGCGAGACGCAGGTTGGGCATCTAAAATTTCGAGCTTGTTTCCTGCTCTTGGAAGCCAAAGCTGTATCATTGGTTTTGCTGAATGCCCTGTGGTGGTTCTGATTTTTTTTTTTTTTTACTTTTTTATCAACTTACCGATAAAAGTCTTTCCAAGCTACAACAATGATAACAACCATGTTGGTCATGAACTAAGGTCACATGACCACCCAGAATCTAGGATGCTCAAAAAATGGCAACAAATATGTTGCTCAAAAATAACAGTAATAAGTGCAGAAGATAGACACCAGAATCCAGGAAGATCATACATTTGGACAACAGTTATGGTAGATAGACACTGGAATCAAGGATGGTCATAAATAATGTCAATAAGTGTGGTAGATAGATATCAGTATCTAGGGAGGTTATCCATAACAGTAACTAGTATGGTTGATGGACACCAGAATACAGGAAGGCCATAAATAACGGCAATAAGTATGGGTGATAGACACCAAAATTTAGAAAGGTCATAAATAACTACAATATGTGTGGTGGATTGACACCAGAATCCAGGCTGGTCAAAGATAAAGTCAACAAGTATGGTAGATAGACACCAGAATCCAGGGATGTCACAAATAACTGCAACAAGTATGGTAGATTGAAACCAGGAAGGTCATAAATAATGGAGAGGAGTATGGCAGATGAACACCAGAATCCAGAAATGCCATGAATAATGACAATTAGTATAGTTGATGGACACCACAATCCAGTAATGTCCTAAATAACGGCAACAATTATAGTAGAAGGACACCAGAAGCTAGAAAGATCATACATTTGGGTAACAAGAATGGTACATGGACACCAGAATACAGTAAGGTCATAAATAACGACAACAAGTATGGTAGATGGACACCAGAATCCAGGAAGGTCCTACATTTTGGCAACAAGTAGGTAGGTGGACACCAGATGCCACGAAGGTCATAAATAACAGCAATAAGTATGGTTGATGGACAACATGAATCCAGGAAGGTCGTGAAGAACAGCAACAAGTAGGTAGATGAACACTAGAACCCAAGAAGGTCATACATTTTGGCAACAAGTATGGTAGATAGACACCAAATGCCATGGAGGTCATAAATAACAGCAATAAGTATGGTTGATGGACACCAGAATCCAGGAAGGTCGTAAAGAACAGAAACAAGTAGGTAGATGGACAAGAGATGCCACAAAGGTCATAAATAACAGCAATTAGTATGGTTAAGGGACAACAGAATCCAGGAAGGTCATGAAGAACAGCAACAAGTAGGTAGATGAACACAAGAACCCAGGAAGGTCCTACATTTTGGCAACAAGTATGGTAGATGGACACCAGAAACCAAGAAGGTCATAAATAACAGCAATAAGTATGGTTGATAGACAACAGAATCCAGGAAGGTTGTAAAGAACAGAAATCAAGTATGGTAGATGGACACCAGATGCCATGAAGGTCAACAAGTATGGTAGATGGACACCACATGCTATGAAGGGCAGCATGAACCACCACAGGTAGCAGAAGCTTCACAAGGGCCGTTACTGTAGGTTCCTGACAAGTGATAACACGTGAAATGAACATTAAGCAGCCCTAGGGGACCACACAGGAGAAGTTCATAATCCAGGTTTCCATAGATCCTTAATAATAAGAAACAATATCATGTGAAGGCTGAATCTCCTCGTTACTGCGAGACGTGTTCTGTTTAGTAGAGCATCCTCACATTATAATGGCACTTAATGTTCATTAAGTTAATAAACAGCCCTGTGCATTCTCTGGTAAGGCAGGGACGTAGCACGGGGCCCATACTCCATTTATTTATTCCGGCAGGAAATTGCATTCGAGAACACTCAGGTCCCTTCCTTCCATCGCCGTGTAACAATAATTAATGCGTTACTCCTGCTACCGGACTAATTAGCCTTTTCAGCGCTGGTGACGGTATCGGGATAATTAGAAATTTGCCTTCTGACGACGGGAAGACTCGACTTTCTGTGAAGCTCTTTTCATTCTGCTCTTTGGGCTCCAAAAAGTTTGGTCATCTGACGATGTCCTTTTGTTTAAACCCTTTGGGGTCAATGAGGAACGATGGCTGTGAATGAAAGTGGATGTAAACTAAATGTACAAAAAAATACTTACCTTTCCTGCCTCCCACGCCAACATGCCTGGACGTGTCCGGTCCTCCAGGCTACAAGATGGAGGAGCGAGTCTCGCTCCCCCCACCAATCCAGATCTAAATCCGTTGATGCTCCACCCCTCTGTGTCACCTGATTCAGATCTGGTTGGCTGCGGGCGCATGGAGGCAAGGGAAGGTAGACGTCTAACCTCTCATGTTCTCTTGCTCTCGCTCCCTTGCTACCGTCACTGGGGTGGAGCGTTAGGGTATTTTGAAGTTTTAGCAGGTAAGTATTTTTTTACTTTTGACCTCTGTTCTGCCTTATTATGCGGAGGTGCAAGGTCCACAACAGATACTGGCATGACAGATCGCCGTGTAATCCGACCTGCGGACTATTTGGGTTCGAACATTCAAGGTGGGCACCCCTGTAGTTGTGGGGGACCAACTACCAGCGTGAGTAGTCGGTCGCATGTGTCTATGGCCTGCTTATGGTGCGAGGAAACATGAAAGGTTGTCCATCTACCTACTTGTTGCCAACATGTATGACCCTCTTGGATTCTGGAGTTTATGTACCATAAGCCGGCCATAGACACGCCGATTCCTGGCAGTAGTTGCAGGCGATCGACCGGCGCGCGCACTCATGTTAAAACACATGGTAGTTGGTCGTCTACAGGTCAGATCAGCAGCGATATGTCACACGGGGGGGGGGGGGGGGGGGGGCGTTATGGTATTTTGAAAGTTTTAGCAGGTAAGTATTTTTTTACTTTTGACCTCTGTTCTGCCCGATTATCGGGACCAGATATGATTTTGTCCATCCAGTGTGCTCCATTGATGTTCTCAGGTCAACTTTGCTTTGAAGGTGTTTTTTTTATTTTATTAAAGTGAACCTGTCACCAAAATTGCTAGGGACACTCGCAGGCGCAAAAAAACAATAGTGATGTCACGCTGTGGATGGGTGCAAGGACACATGGGGAATTAGACGTCACCTTCCCAAGTCCCCCTCAGGTGTCACTGGATGGGTGGAGCATCGTGGGACTTCCAGAAAGACACTAGATGTATGTAAGAGTAAAATCTGACAAGAGAAAAGCACTGTGTGACAGCTGTAATATGACATTTGGACTGCAGGTAGTCTCAGGGGTTATTTACTAAGCCAGAAAATGTCAAGGTCATACTACTGAGGTATGGGATCTGGGGGGTCACACTACTGAGGTATGAGATCTGGGG
>CM070036.1:2060849-2073900 GCA_036250615.1 Ptychadena robeensis | reverse complement strand
GCGACCTGCATTAATTGTTACAACAGCCTCATATCTTACTAACAACTTGGAGGCGCTCCGTGTCTGGGCGGTCCGCAGCTAAACGTTACATGTATCCATTTATGTCACTTGGATAACCGCAGGAAACATGAGTAACTATGAAGGATGCAGCTGAGGGGGGGTGACATTGCGAATGTAATTAATAATCCAAAAATAAGATTGGACTTTTGGACTGTTGGAGATTCTGGGGGATGAAATCCGAGTAGGCATATGTAAGGGTAAAATCTGACAAGCGAAAATCACTGTGGTGACAGTATGGAATATGACTATAGCTAGCCATATAACACGTGTCGGATTCCAGGCCGATTGATCACTGATCGATCGATTCCGGCGATTCTGCCGGGAATCGAGGTCCATCATCGGCCATTAGAGTATCCGATCGCTGCATACCACCTTGTCCAACGTTCCGGGACGATTCCGTGTCCGACTTGTCCACCTCACAAATGGCAACTCCCCTGATCTGTGCAAGAATCGATCAAAAAGACCAACTGTTGGTTTCTCTCTGTTGGATCCGATTCTGGGCCCCCAACGATCGGATCTGATCGATCGGACAAGGTGGCGTGCACGCGATTCGGCAACGATTGTTTCGCGTGCCACTGCCGCCCGAATCGATCTCCCGGAATCCCGATGGGAATCCGACCCTGTATGGGGCCTTATGAAAGGATGACATTTGGACTGCAGGTAGTCTCAGGGGTTAGGTACTAAGCAGAAATTTCAGGGTTGTACTATGAGGATGGAGATCTGAGGGTCACACTACTGAGTATGAGATCTGGGGTCACACTACTGAGGTATGAGATCGGGGGGTCACACTACATGAGGTATGAGATCTGGGAGGTCACACTACTGAGGTATGAGATCTGGTGGGGTCACACTACTGAGATTGAGATCTGGGGTCACAACAACTACTGAGGTTGAGATCTGGGGTCACACTACTGAAAGGTTGAGATCTGGGGGGTCACCACTAACTGATATTGATATCTGGGGGTCCCCTACTAGGTAAATCTGGGGGTCACACTACTGAGGTATGAGATCTGGGGTCACACTACTGAGGTATGAGATCTGGGGGTTCAAAACGTGTTGTTACGTGAGCGTTACAAATGTGACCCGAAGCCAGCTGGTTACCTGTGGATGGAGACAGCTAATCGGAGGCTCAATCAGGAAACAGGGGGTCCATGTGCAGCAGGACCTAACCATGCAGGGGTCAGTGAGGGAACCACACTACATGGGGAGAGTACCAAACATCATTAGGGATGTCGCGAACCCTCACCCTGGGGTGTCCGCGAACAGGGCGGGTCGAACTTCAAAGAACGCCGTCCGCCCTGTTTCGCGGACACATTCAACTTCCCCCCGCCTCTAGGCGGGGAATTTGAATCGGAAAAAACCGGATATGACGTCAGTGACGTCACATCCGGTCCGTGGACCGCAACCTGGAACGCATAGTTCCTGGTTACGGCCGCAGGATGTGACGTCACTGACGTCACTTGTCCTGTTCTGAGCCGGTCTTTTCAACTACAAGACCGGCTTCATGCCGGTCTTGTAGTGAAAAGATTCTTCCTCCGGCAGGATCACACAGGTTGTTATCCTCCGGAGGAAGAATTTACATATCTTCTTCTGGCCGGCGAACAGTAACGGGTCGAACACCCGTACTGTCCGCCGCGAGGCGAACGGCGAACATGCCGGGTTCGCGGCCGAACTGTTCTCCGGCGAACGTTCGGCCCCATCTCTAAACATCTCTCCTGGACTCATCTGAGGAGCTCCATAAAGTAGTGCAGCCCCGGGACATTGGAGAAAATATAGAAATGGACACTCCATTGCATTAACCCACTCCACTATGGAATGCGAGTGTCTGCTGGTGTTTTGCCCATTTATCCAATAGAAACATTGGTGAAGTTGGTACATAAACTGGGTGAAGACTTGGATTTGCCACCTGGCTCTCCATTTTCATGCTAAAGATGTTCAGTAAGGTTGAGGTCCATGTTTTCCTGGCAGAACAATTAAATTCCCCTCCCCAGCCCAGACCCATCATATCATTCTTTGTTCACTATGCCCATTGTGGTGGAATAGAGACTTTCTCCAATTCTTGTAGGAAGGTTGGAAGATCACAACTATGTTTCAAATAGTGGACATTTGTAGTCTATTAATGAAATACGACCCAAAATTGATGGAGTGTCCCACACATTCGCCAGAGCCATTGTTTAGTGGCTTCCTTCAGCCACTGGAAAGCCAGGTCATGGTATGTATGTCCCCACCAATAAATCAAGAGGAAGTTCAAACTCTCTTGGTTCTTGAATGTCAAGGCTTAACAGGAATGGACACTTTTCTGTTGCAAGCAAATCCCAGGGCCCGCTGTCAGGAGGGGGCAGAGGAGTCCTGGGCCCCGACAGCTAGGGGGCCCGACGGTCGCACGTGGGGGCCCCCCGCGTGCTGCTGATAGGTACAGCAGCCTCTGCCGCTGTGCTCTCCCTTGGCGCAGCCGGACTGCCACTCCTGTGTCATGCGCTGGCCCCGCCGCATGGCTGGAACACCCTGGCTGGGGTTGGCTGGGCTTTTTTTTCTGCCACCCCCCCCCCCCCCGTACCGGGCCCCTGATTTCCGACGGCTGCCCTACAATATCCACTACAATCCCTCACCATCATGATGTAGATTACAATTTTTATATTAAGAGACACGTTATCATTTATATAGAGTATACACCGATATTGGTATGTATGGCCCTTATTACATCATATATTCATAGATTAACCGTATTGTTTTAGAAGACCACCATTATCATCATTTCACCAGAGTATACAGAATTGGTATGTAGAGCCATACCATCATCATTATATAAGTATACAGATATTGTATGTAGAGGCCACTATTATCATCATGTATAGAGTATACAGATATTGGTATATAGCCACTATTCTTGTATGAGTTACATATTGGTATATTCACACTATTTCTGTATTAGAGTATCAGATATTGGTATTAGAGCCACTTTATCATCATTTATAGAGTAACAGTTATTGGTATATAGAGACACCATTATCATCATGTATATAAGATCACAGATATTGGTATATAGGAGACACCTTATCAACTGTACTAAGTATACAATTGGTAATGTACAGGCCCTATTATCACATGTATATAATATACAGATATTGGTATGTAGCCACTATTATCATCATGTATATAGAGTATACAGATCGTATATAGAACAACCATTTATCCAACATGTCATAAGCGTATACAGATATTGGTATTAGAGGCCCACTATTATCATCATGTATTAGAGTATACGATATTGTATGTAGAGGCAATACACATCATGTATATAGATAACAATATGTATATAGGAACCCATTATCATCATTTCCATAGAGTTACAGATGGTAGTGAGGCCATACCATCATCATGTATTAGAGTATACAGATATTGGTATGTAAGGCCACTATTACTCATCATTATATATAGTATACAGATTTGGTATATAGACACTATTCTTGTTTAGAGTATACAGATATTGTATATAGGACACTATTCTGTATCATAGAGTATCGATTGGTATGTAGAGGCCACTATTTCATCATTAATCAAGTTACAGTTATTGGTATATAGGAGACAGCCATTATCCTCATGTATCTAGAGTATACAGAATTGGTATATATGAGATACAACATTATCAACATGTATATAGATATACAGATAGTGGTATGTAAAGCACTATTATCATCATTAAGATAGAGTATACAGATATTGGTAATGTAGAGGCCACGATTATCATCATTATAGTAGATTATACAGCTATGGGTATATAGAGACACCATTATCACATGTATATAGAGTATACAATATTGGTTGTAGAGGCCACTATTACACATGTATATAGAGTATCGATATTGTATGTAGAGGCCAATCCCATATCATGTATATAGAGTATACATATATGGTTATAGGAGACACATTATCAACCTGTATATATAGTTACAGATCTTGGGATGTAGAGGCCACTATTATCATCATGTATATATAGTATACAGATATTGGTATATGGACACTATTCTTGTATATAGACTATTACATTTATTTAACATCTCTGAAATATTGTTTTCTCTTTTAGCACAAAGATTTTCTAATTGCCTGTTTTGTTTACCACGCCCCTCCATCAGATGATTGTATATGTGGACCCTCTGAGCCCTACACACAACTGTTACTTCCGGGATATACAAGCCTTCGTGGGCGAGGTCGCACCACCTGTAAGAAAAACAACCATTCACCGTTATCGTCATACATCATACCTTGTTTCCTGGTCTGCGTTTGCCCAACAACTATTAAAGGCGTTTGAAGAAATGATGGACAGGCAGAAGTTGATGAGAATGACGAGCGCTCCGACCGGATTACTGGAAGACCAAGTGGGAACTAGTTTGTTATTATTGGATGTAATATCCATCACAAATAACTAGACACTCCTGCTTCTGTCCGAGTCATGTATTTCATCTTCCTCTAATTCAGTAGTTCCCAACTGCCCTTGCAGTGGCCTCCTTTTCTATTTAGAAACAATGTTGAGCCCCCCTCCTATTCAGCATCAGGTTAAAACTGGGGCCCCGCGCCCCCCTGGAATGTATCGCTGGAGCAGGGACGCAGGCAGTGGAGGGGGCGCTTGACCCAGGGGAACTGGCCTGGGCCGTCGGAGGAGGTAAGGTAGCGGATTTGGGAGGAGAAGGGGGGGGGGGCCCGGAGACAACTGAGCGTGATTTAAGCCGCAACCAGGAAGTACTTCTCCTTTGGCCGGTGATCTCACCCTCACCTGATGTTTTTGATGTGTTTTGTCTTTTTAATATTTATTATTATCATTTATTTATATACGCCAACATATTACCCGCAGCGCTGTACAATCCAGTAGAGTGCGATAAAAGTTTTTTGTTTTGTACTAATTGTTTTTTGTCCAGCAGGGCGACGGTAAACTGGGCGGGGCTTAGGTCCCCATTTATGGCACTCCCCTTGAGTGTAATAGAAGGATATACCCTCGATCAGTATTGGAGGCTGGTGGCCGATACGTTTTGAGAGAAGAATCATTCGGGGGGGCGGGGGGGGGCCTGTCGAGGCATTCAGGATAAATGTTATTATTTAAACGGTTATTTAAGTTTAATTTTATTTAATTTATCTAATTTGAGACTTGGCTGTGGCCAAAAGGTTTGTATGTTTTCCACTAAATCTTCTTAAAAGCTTTAAACTGAATAACGGCCTCTGTCTTTATTTTAGTATAAGGGTTTAGTGGTTAAGGTACAGGGTCCTCCGTAATCCCTGGGTCAACCTTTGTGCCCCCCCCCAGTTTGGAAACCAGTGAAAATAGCCATGCAACCATGTAGCTACCCTCATGGGCAATCAGGGGTTTTTCAACTGTAGCCGGGGGCCAAATCTGGCCTGCTGTTTATAGTGATGAGCGACATGCAATATTCGAATTTTGCGTATTTCGCGAGATATCCGCCATATATATTCGATTCATATCTTAATCTCGAATAATCCGCACTACGACATGAATTGCGATCTAACAATCTCAATTGCGACCCAATATCGCAATGCATGCAATGTAAATGAGAATGGCGGAATCCGAAATCGCGATTATCCGATCAAAGCGCAATGCGACCAATATGCGCAATACATTGAAGTCAATAGAGAATGGGTCGGCATCCGAAATTTGCGATTATCTAGAAGGCGCATGCGACCAAATATGCCCGTGGGTCAATGCATGCAAGTCAATGGAGCTCGGATATTCGACTGGGAGAATAGACGTCATTTCGTTTTAAAAAATCGCGATCCCATTCGATACAAAATCGCGATCGGCGTCGGATTCCGATGTATATTCGCGAATATTCGCGAAATGGGCGAAATAGCATATTCGACTAATAGCAAAATCGATATTCGAGCTCAACACTACTGTGTAAATATATTTTGGATAGAGGATATTTTACTAAATTTACACGTGTGCCACAGATTTCTCTCGTACGGTATATACTGAATATAATCGCGAATTTTTCAGCAACCGAAATGTGCTAAAAAAATGAAATTCGGCTTATATTCGGCAACAGTCAAAAAGTAAACAACAGTGGCATTTTGTAGGTGGACTTTATGAGTGGCATTGCAAAGCCCCTCACGTGTATCATCAACAAATTTGATGAAGATTGAGAAGGATTGTGGGAAACAAGATGCTCTAAGCACATGTAGTTTTGGATAAATTTAGGTTCCAAGTCATGTCAAATTTGAACTTATTTTTGTGGCAAAACTTGATATGCTAGAACAATACTTTTTTTTCCTTTACAAATGTCCCCCACATCTTTCTCTACTATCGCAGCACTTCTAGTGATGATAAGCCATGTTCAGGGGCTTTGTAATTAACTTACAATCTGCTGATTAAATAATTACACCTCAAATCAAGTACATTTGCTGTTTTTTCTAGCCCCTAGTTTGCTGCAATTTCCCTCCCTAGGCTTATACTCGAGTCATTCATTTTTTCCAGGTTTTTTTTCTAAAATTGGGTACCGAGTCGGCTTATATCGGGATCGGCTTATACTTGAGTATATCCCGGTATTTGACATTTGATGTCACATGTGTTATAGTATAAAGATTTGCGTGTTGAAAGATTTCAATGTTTAAGAAAACTAGGCCATGTGTCCCACAGCCTGATTATTCCCTGCGCGTATCACGACGCAACGCCAGCACATTTGCCAGATGGATTCCCAGCGGCTTGTGGGAAGTTTTGCGACCGGAGCGCACCCTATTCATGCTGCAGAGGTAAGAAGTAAGGCTCGTTTTTTCCACATCTTGGGACCCTTCCATTGATCTTCAATTGAGGTATTTGGGCGGCAACCGTGGGTGCTGCTTTGAGTTGCGGTCATCCGCAGCTTCACATCAGCACTGCTGGCAAGCGGCTCACCCCCCTGCGTTCCTGACGGTCCCCCAGCTCGTCAAGCTGATCTGTCAGAACTGTCAGTGATGAGCTGTGTTTCCGTCAGACAAAAGATTTCAGCCACAGTGGAGCAAACCCTCCCTGTCTCCGTGTGTCTCCGATCTAATGAGAGGCAGCTGCAGAGAACGGAATCACTCCCCTTTTTCCCCCCCCCAAACCCCCCCAATGCCTCTTTTATATACCTGGCACATCTGCAGCGCCATCTAGTGGTTCAGTGCTAATTTACCTTATAAAGTGAATTATTGAACTCTCAATTATCTTGATATTGTGAGTTTTCACAAGCATCTGGAACAATGTTTATTATATGCCGGATGCCACCAGACTCCTCTATGGACGACTTTGGGAAGGACAGTGAGATCTGTACCTCCGCAGTGCACTAGGGAGGTTAAAAAGACCAAATGGGCCGGATATAACCCCCAGGCCCATAGTCTGTTATAGAATGACTTGTGCCAGGAAATGCCACAGCAATCATAGCGGTTTGCCCTAAAACTATGAATTATTTTTTTACAATTTTGATTCTAGAAAGAAACTGTAAAGAAAGAAGCCAAAACATTTTTTGTAGGCAAAAGGGAATACGGCACAAGCGAGTGTGAGTTTGGAACTGCAAGGAAAGTCGCAATGGTGACATATAACTCTGCACAGCGGGTAACTAAAGGTTCAGATATTTATCTCCGTCCTGATTATTAAGCATGTCTGCAGCTGTGCGGGTGCAAGCGTGCTGCGGGATTATTCTGCCTGCCGTACACTATTTTTAACCGTAATGATCTCACCCACAGTTTATTATTTAGGTGGCTGGGAACGCAGAGAGAGTTGCACTTTCGCGTACTATATATTTGTATATTTGGAACCTTGAACTACTTTGGTACATTTGTTATCTCTTTGCTCAGTACATGTGTGAGTATTCCTGCCATCTACATGGCCATTCCTGGCAGTAGTTGCAGGCGACGACCGGCGTGTGCGTGGTGGCCGGTCCCGCCCCTCACTACAGTGGTGCCCACCTTGAAGTTGCAATCAAAAAGCCCACGTCCTGACGGTTCTTTGGGGCCTCATCCTTTTTTGTAGTCAGTTTTAACTGTGGATGGGGAGATCTCCCCCCTCAAGTTAATTGGCTACAATCTGGCCAGAACTCCCTGTTTTAGTGGCGCCTTCAACAGATTCCCGTCAGGTCTGCAGCCAACTCATCACAGCGTGGTACATCACCACGATGTGAGGAGTCTGCTACAGACGCCAATAATTGAGTCCTCTTAGCCCCCCATAAACCTTCATATTCCTCCATACACTTTCATGAACTACCAACAACTATGTATATAGTGACCTCCCTGATCGAATCATGGTGATTAGAAGTGTAGAAAGTCCTCCTATTACATGTTTTTGGTAAAGAAAAGTTGGTTTTGTACAGAAGTTGCCATGTAATTTTATGTGGTGTATGGGGGGCTTACTCCTGTATATTCACCGATCACCATATGTGGTGGACTTCTCACCAAAGACCAACCAATGTAAGGGAGACCCTTCTTTACTGACCACCAATGTAAGGAGAGCCTTCTTTACTGACCACAATGTTAAGGAGACCCTTCTTTACTTACCTCCATGTAAGGTAGAACCCTTCTTCCTGACCACCCATGTAAGGAGACCCCTTCTTCACTGACCGCCCATGTAAGGAGACCCTTTCTTTACTGACCACCAATGTCAAGGAGAGCCTTCTTCACTGACCACCAATGTAAGGATACCCTTCTTCACTGACCACCAGTTAAGGAGAGTCCTTCTTTACGACCAACAATGTAAGAGAAGCCTTCTTTACTGACGCACCATGTAAGGAGGAGCCTCTGTTCCTGACCACCAATGTCAATGAGGAGCCTTCTATACTGACCACCAATGTAAGGAGAGCTCTTTACTGACCACCAATGTAAGAGAGACTTCTTTACTGACCACCAATGTAAGGAGAACCGTCTTTACTGACACACCGATTAAGGACGACCCCGCCTTCTTCTCTGAACATCAATGTTAGGAGACCCTTCTTCACTGACCATCAATTGTGGAGAGTCTTCTTCCACGACCATCAATGTTAAGAATCCTTTCTCCACTGACCACCAATGTAAAGAGGTTCTTCTTCAACTGACCATCACTGTAAAGAAGCCTTTCTCTCCACTGACCACACCATGTAAAGACGTTCTCTTCACTGACCATCAAATGTAATAGGACCTAGGATCTGTTGGCCTGCTAGGTAATAGACCCATTTCCACTGGCCAACACATCAGAAAGGCCTTCCTCACTGACCCTCCCCGTGTAAGAGGCCTTTCTACACTGACTCCCCGTGTAAGAGTGCCTTCTAAACACTGACCACCAATGTCATGGAGGCCTTTCATGCCCTGACCACCATGTAACTAGGCCTTTCTCCACTGACAACCATCTATAATCTAATAGGGATCCTTCACCAATGACCTTAAAGAAAACACCCTCTCTTCACTTATCACCAGTGTAAGGGGCTTCATATTACATTGGCTGGCAATTTTATAAATAACCAGTAAAAGAGTTTTCTACTGAACCTGTACTTATTTTTAACCGGTGTTCCTACCTGACTTTATGGTCACCCCCCCCCCATAATCATTAGCAAGATTGAGATTAATCAGCAGACCGTACTCACCTCCACACTGAACCATAGATGATGATGAGAAGTCAGAGGGTGAGCGAGGAAACACCACAGGCCAATCAAGCTGTGACTGACGGACTAGGACTCTTCTCCATATTCTGGAGAGAAAAGAAATTATATATTTTCATAAACATCAAATCTGGATAACTGCAACCTAGGTATAGACTGCTGCTTAAATTAAGCATCACACGGGGCCTAGGTACGCTCCATTGCTAACACGTACCACGCGAAAAAAAAAAACGTCAGTGCGTTCACACATGTAAAAAAAGCGAGGTGCCGTTTTGGCACTTTTGGGAGTGTTCCGTGCCAATGCACCGTATAGTAAGCACAGACGCGGTGTTTCAGTCCAGCACTCAGGCGATGGTCTGCAAAATGTCCATTTAAAAAAGATATGCCATGAGAGCATGCAGTCGGTGGGAAAAGGGTGACTCCTGTCACAGGCCCGACCATCTAGGGGTCCACGTCTGATCGTGCCGGGGGGGGGAAATTGCACAGTATGGGGCCCCCAAAATTTTCTGATGGTGGCCCTGACAGTATATATCAGCTATTCATTGCTTTGATACTGGAAGCAGACATATGATGATAGATATATAGAGAGATCGATAGATAGATAGATAGAGTAGATAGATAATAATCTAGATAGATAGATAATAGATAGTCGATAGATAGGGAATCATTGACTCATCAGAGATAGATCGATCGATAGATCGATAGATCCGATAGATAGATAGATCCGATAGATAGATCGATCATAGATAGATATATCGCTCGCTCTCTCCGCTCTGCGATCGATCGCTAGCTCGCTCCCCGCTAGCTAGCTCAGATAGCTCGTAGCTCGATCGCTATGCGCTCGATCGCTCCCTCGCTCGCTCGATCGCTCGCTCCGCTCTCTCCTCGCTCGCTCGCTCGCTCGCTCGCTCCGCTTCGCTCCTCGCTCGCTCTCCTCGCTCGCTCCTCGCTCGCTCGCTCGCTCTGCGCTCGCTCGCTCGCTCGCTCGCTCGCTCCTCGCTCGCTCGCTCGCTCGCTCGCTCGCTCGCTCGCTCCTCGCTCGCTCGCTCGCTCGCTCGCTCTTCGCGCGCTCGCTGCCTCGCCTCGCTCGCTCCTCCTCGCTCGCTCGCTCGCTCGCTCGCTCGCTCGCTCGCCTCGCTCGCTCGCTCTCTCCTCGCTACGCTCGCTCGCGCCTAGCTCTGCGCTCGCTCGCATCGCTCGCTCGCTCTCGCTAGCTCCTCGCTCGCTCGCTAGCTCGCTCGCTCGCTCGCTCTGCCTCTCTCGCTCGCCTCGTCTCGCCTCTCCTCGCTCGCTCGCTCGCTCGCTCTCTCGCTCGCTCGCTCGCTCGCTCGCTCGCTTCGCTCGCTCGCTCCGCTCGCTCGCTCGCTCGCTCGCGCAGTGGTATATACCTTCGAATCACTATGTATTCTATCAGGGAGGACCCAGCACTACATACATACATACATACACACCGTTTCAGGGTGTATAGGGCACAATGTCATCAATACCGCGTCCAATACTTACTACTTACATATATGTGCGCATCACACACTGCACCCATTGTTTACCAATGGGAGCGGTACATGTTTCCATTGCGCCCCCTGGATCCACAACGCCCTGCCGTGCCGCCCTCAATGTGGTCATGGCACGCCAGTATGGACTGGTACGTCATTTCCCATAGGGAAATACAGGGAGCGGCTGCACTATGCGCTTTTGCCCGCTGTGTACACGCAGGAAAACCGCGCAGAAAAGTGTAGTGTGGACACAACCTAAGATGTCAGCATCAAGGCTGCTGTCAGGAGGCAGCGCGCAGGACAGGGTACCCAGTTGCCATATCAACAACTCCGGCCAGGCAGCGCACCACTGGGCCCCCCTAGATTGTCATGCCTGGGCCAGGAGGGCCCCCTGTACCTGCCTCACAGTGGTCTGAATTTACATCCTGGCCTTTGCCACTGAAGCCCTTCCGTTGAGATCTGCAGTGCCAGGGAGGGGGTGCCTGTGAGACACAAATCACAGATATGGTTCTTTTTGTGAGGCTTACTTACTCGATTTAGGATGGTGTTTGTATTTGAAGGATTGTCTCCTTTTGCCTTGTCTACCCAAGAAGTCACATCTGCCTAATTCCAGAGTCACATCTGGGATGGACTGGCATTGCTGCTGCTAGTGTTGGCACATTAAGAATACGCGAAAATCTTGAATAAAGTGCTGTATCAAGATTTTTACATCAGTAGTGTTGATCGCGGAAATATGCGAATATCGACACGTTATTGCGCAATTCAAGTGTATCCGCCATGATATATTCGCAATTATAATCACATTGTGATTACCTTCAAAATGAATGGTCACATGTGGTATTTTGCGAATATAAATTCGCAATGCATGGCCATAAGCTTCCCAATGCAGAATATCGCGAATATTCAGCATTGCGAATATCCACCGTGATATTTGCGGAATTTTCGAATATTCGAGCTCAGCACTGCTGTTCATCACTAGCTGCCGCTCGCTTTGTCTGCATTGTGACTCCGGATCGCCGCGACTAGTCATCTCGTTATGTATTCAGCGCTGCGCGCCTGCTGGATACCCACAAGACTGCAGCAGCGTTCAATCATTTGCAGAGAGAGCGGCGCGCTGTCCTCTGCAGCCGCTTCACTCCGCTGGAGCCAAACCTCTCACCTGCTCCCTCTCCTTGGCGTCTGCGGGATAATCACCTGCTCAGTTATTGTCAGCGTGTCTCCGGAGCGCCGGACTCCGCCGGCCTGGCTCTCTGCCACGCATCCTGCGGGCTCGTCGCACTCTCTGCAGGGGTATCCATCATCCTGGTTCCTGCAGCCGCGCGCCGAGCCCAACTCTGACCGCAGCCGCTCGCAGGACGCTCCAAATTGGAATTTCTTTTTTTTTTGCTGACCGTGTAAAAACATTTTGCACGTATAAAAAACAAATATATATTTTGGCTTCAGCGACTGCAATTCCCTCATTTCCTTTCTATAATACATCAGTGAAGGTCTGTTCATGGTAACCAACACTTGATGGTTGCTGGGGGTTCATCAAAGGCGGTGTGGTGCTTTACATAGGTCAATGGATTCGTGCCAATATGGGTTTTGGTAAATTCATGGATTATGGCCGTTCAGTGCAGGTGTTTTGGTGATCCCCGCTACCCCGCCGAGGTTTGCTAGCCATCATATTGTGTGGTTAGTAAATATTGACAGAATCCTCACCTCTCACCTGATCCCCTGACCCTAACCTCTGAACTCCTCGCTGCCAGAATTCCTAACCTCCAGAATCTTAACCCCTGACCCTAACTCCGGAACCCCTAACCCTTGAACCCCTCACCCTCATAATCCCTCAACCAAACCCCAAAATCCCTCACCCTAACACCTGAACCCCTGACCCTAACTTCGGAACCCCTGACAGAAGCTCTTGAACAA
>CM070036.1:2040038-2051204 GCA_036250615.1 Ptychadena robeensis | reverse complement strand
TGGTAGAACAAAAGTTGTTTGTACAGAAATTGTATGGTAAGATTGTAAGGTGTATGGGGGGCTACATTACTTTTGAATATATATATAAAAAAAAAAACACATTTGCCCATTACAATAAAATTGGTCTTTGAATTTTTAAATGTTTTAATTGATAAAACAGAATTTGTCTTGAGTTCCTATAGTCGTCACTGTGACTCTAATCAATATAAGACTTGAAAAGTGAATATAATGATTTATCACTAAAGCTGGTTTCTAAATTAGATTTGAAAATTTAGACGTATGCAATTAATTACAGTTACGCTAAAGCTGGCCATACACCTTTAGATCTCTCTGTCAGATATCCTTTAGATCTACCAACAACTATGTAGTGCTGGGTCCTCTGTGATTGAACACAGGTAGACTTGATGGTTTAGGAAGTCCCTTATATTACATGGTTTTGGTAAAACAAAAGGAGATCTAAAGGAAATCTGACAGAGAAATTTAAAGGTGTATGGGGGACCCTAAGAAAATAAATAAAAAAACAGAAGCAACTGACCACAACTTTGACTTTCCCTACGAAGTGATACTATTTGGTGGTGGTTTATGTACATCCTTTGACATTCACACACATGGAGAGCCAATATGCGCACAATCACTGCCATGAAGATGAGTACACAGAGAGGATGAAGAAAGTTTTTGGGTTTTTTTTTGTTGTTTGTGGGGGAAAAAATAAAAAGCTCCTCCGAAGCTATAACATCTAATGAGCCTTGAAGAACAGCATGAGAGCCCTATGACATTTTCAACCTAGGAAGTCCCAAGAGCTGCCATTGACCATGAGGGCACAATACAAGGAAATTCTAAAGGCAGTTAGTCTACAACAAAACATCTGAAGGTGATAGATCCGTACATTTCTTTTAATTTCACAAAAGAAAAAAAGCCGAATTTGAAAGAATTTGAATGTATGAAATGCGTAGGCCGAAATACAATGGAAGATCTTTTGGAACATCGTCTGCACCCAAAGATAGATGTTAATGGACAGAAGCATTTGACATTGTGTAGCTGTTGAGCGGAAAAATAAAAAATACATATACAAACATTAGAACGTAAAAAAAAAAAAAAAAGAGAGATAAGGGTAATGAGTCGGGAAACTGAACAAACGAACATACAAATTAAAAGAAAGGAGAAAGCAAAGAAGTCAGAAATTAGAAAAAACAAAAACAAAAAAAAAACTAACATGGCATTACTGGTGGCTGTGGCCGACACTTCTGCCGAGGACAGAACTCCGCACTTGGAACATTTGAGGGTCATGCCGTAAAGAGGCATTGTCATCTGACTGCAATTAAAATCACAAAATACTGAAACAAAATCAAAATATATATATTTCACTTTTCAACAGAAAGAAAGAGAAGAATTCACCACCGATGAGTCTTAAAGGAGAACTAAACCAATGGCCCCTCTCTTGTAGTTATTGCTTGCTGTTAGTTGTCATGACTCTACAAGGGTTCATCATTGGTCAATTTCCTGCATAGAGGTCATCGCTTCATTTCGTTCTACATTCATTTAAATAAATAAATAGCAAATACCTAAGAATAATAGACAGTTATTATTTTTTCTGCTACTTATTGATCCTTCGACTTGACCTTGACATGGAATTATGATGGCAACCTCCAGCCAGCAAACGTAGCGCTCGAAATTTTTCATTATCCTGAGTTGCTTTGTTAGTTTTCATTTAATGTTGGTACTCTAAAGCCCCCCCATACACATTTAAATCACTCTTTGCAATTTCCATTAGATCTACCAACAAATATGTAGTGCCGAGTCCTCCCTGATAGAATACATAGTGCTTGGAAGGTATATATCACGCTAGGTAGTGCCGGTCCTCCCTGATAGGAAACATAGTGAGTGGAAGGGTATATAACTCCACGCTAGTAGGCGGGTACTCCTGATAGAATACCCAGTGATTGAAGGTGTATGTCAATGGATGTAGTGTTGGGTCCTCCCGAAAGGAATAAATAGTGATTGGAAGAAGACTATAGATCACTGCTATGTAGTGACGGAGCCTTCTGATAGAATACATAAGTGATTGGAAGGTATAATATCACTGCATATGTAGTGCTGGGTCCTCCTGAAGAATACATAGAAATTGGAAAGGGAGATATCACGCTAGTAGTGACCGGTCCTCACATGATAGAATACATAGTGATGGGAGGAATATCACTGCTAGTAGTTGGGTCCTCCCTGATAGAATACATAGTGATTGGAAAGTATATATCATGGTAGGTAGTGCCGGTCCTCCATGATATAATACAATAGTGTTTGGAAGCGGATATATCACTGCTATGTAGTGCACAGGTCACCCATGATAAGAATACCATAGTATGGAGAAGGTATAATCACTGCGATGTGTGCCGAGGCCTCCCTGATAGAATACATAAGTGATTGGACAGTTAAGAAAGGTCCTCATATAACATGGTTTTAGTAGAAAACCATGTAATACGAGGACACTTTCTAAATCCTTCCAAGTATTCTATCAGGGAGGACCCGGCACAACATAGCAGTGATATATACCTTCCAATCAATATGTATTCTATCAGGGACACCATTATACTACATAGTAATTGGAAGATCTAAAGAAAATTGTATGGAGTGATCTTAAGGTGTATAAGGGGCTTAATGTAAAAGGTCAGGTTGTCCAATGAGAACCAGATATCAATACTACTCACGCCAATGGTGGTGTTTCGAGAAACATGGCCATGTTATATGTTTAGTTCCACTTTAAGCCCCGTGATCTTTCGAGATCTCTAGAACATTATACCAAAGGTTTTCCCAAGTTGGGAAGATATTAATATGGAAGAGAGCATCTAATGCAGGTCACATGCTTCCCATAAGGGTTTGTATTTACAGTCAAGTCAACAAATCTGTTGACTGGGTTACCAGAGGCAGACCAATGTTAAAATAAGAAAAATGGCCAAAAAGTCAATGGTAAGGAGGGCTTCTTCTTGTTATTACCTCTGATCTATGGTTTACAGTTGACTGTTATATTACAGTTGGGTTGTATACATGACCCACGATGGGGACATTAAGATTTCCTGTCTTTTCAGCTTAGCCTATTGGTCCCCATGGGTTCGGCTGGCCTTGTAATCAGATGGCTCGCACACAATAGTTAAAGCTCAGCCTCTTCCATATTAAACCATATCACAAACAAAGTGATTCTTGCGTCTTTCCAGTGCGGAAAAAAAAACAAAGCCGGTGCCCCATGCTCTGTTTACCCCTTCACCCCTGAGTAATTAGCCTCTTCTAACAGAATGCGTTAAACGGAGCCAAGTAATGACTGTACTTCTCGGAATTTCAAACAAACAATGCTCCTTTTCAACCCCTTAGCGGAGCTTAACTTTTTAATTAAAAAGCTTTTCCTAATAAACAAAACGGGGAAGTTCGGCGATGTGAACCGCGGCTGAATACAAAGCGTGCCCGAGTTTGAAGAGCTTTCCCCTCTTCGAGGACCTTAGGAGCACAATGCTTGAAAGGCACGTTACACGGAGTATGTTGTCAATAAAGTTTTACGTGGAAATTCTCATAAATGAGGCTCTCAGGAGTGAAGAGGTTAAAAGAGGACACATTATCTACAACTTAGCAAACACGCTAATCTAGTCAAGGAAAAAGATGCGGGTGTCTTGGAAAGAAAACAGAACAGAAACATGGGCAACCATTATATTTTGTTCAATGCTTACTAAAATAGTTGGTTTAGCCATAGGTGACATCATCCGTGACACCTATACTGGACACCGATTGACCAAAGGACCAAGGTCATCCTTCCAACTGACTAAGGGCTTATCCCCACTTTGGCGATCATCATCACCCGCGATTTAAATGGGCCCTTCCTCACAGCTGTGATCAGTCGCCCCCATAGACATGAATGGAAATGCCCATAGACGTGAATGGACGCGCCCATAGACAATAATTCATTGAGACGCAATTTTTGAACGCGCCCCCATTCATTCTCTATGGGCGCTATCAGGTGCAGTCATAATCACATCCGAAAATCATAGGCGAAAACACGTTCGATCGCATGCCAAAAAAATTGGTAGCGATCACTGAAGATCACTAAAGTGATCAGCCGCAGCAATCGCCCCTTGATCGCACCCATAGAGAATGAATGGACGCAGCCTTTAGTTGAAGTGGGGACAAGCCCATTCAAAGGGAAGCGATCAGCCGCGATCGTTGCGCGCAATAAATATTGCGTCCGCTTAAGTGGGAACATAGCCTAAGACTGCCCATACACGGGTCGATGTTTAGTTCGATTCCCGAACAATTGAGTGTTTGGGAACCGAGCGCAGCCACCCTTTTCTTTTGAGTGGGATCAAACAATCCCGCTCGAAGAAAGCTTGATGGAACAGAGAACCCACATGTTGGTTTGGATGGAGCTCAGGGTCCAAAGTCAGGGCCCAAAGACCAGGATCTCCGTTCAAAGTATTGAGTGGGAATCTATTGCGCAAAGTGGTGCCTATCAATTTGCTGTTCAACTGAGAAACAATTGAGCCGGTGTCGATCCGTGTATGGGCAGCCTTAGTGTACATTTGCATGTGCGTTTTCCAGACTGTTGTCAGTTGGCAGCAGTCCAGAAAACAACCAGCCGCTCCCGGGGGTGGATATCTCAGGTGCTCGGGGCGTTTATTACTGCGTCTATGTTTACCCTATAGAGGGTGGTTGCCGTAACTGCTTGTTTAACGGGCATGGGTGATCAAGCCCTAACTTGTCCTACATCAAACTCTACAAATACCAATGTTGGCAAAATCCACTCACTTATTTAACAGATCTTTAACAACCAGGCAACCAGGCCTGAATATCAACTTTGACTTGAGTCTTCAACAGGTATTAATGATAATTGGCTACAATCATTCATAAGAAGAGCCAATGCCTTCTGGGGAA
Source organism: Ptychadena robeensis (assembly GCA_036250615.1). Lineage (NCBI taxonomy): Eukaryota > Metazoa > Chordata > Amphibia > Anura > Ptychadenidae > Ptychadena > Ptychadena robeensis. The sequence goes on along the minus strand of CM070036.1, from coordinate 2,046,296 downwards.
GGAACCCTGGGACCTTCCATGAATACATTGAGCCTTAAGTGAAGTATCAGGAAGGGTTTAAGGGTAATTACCCTAAATTTTCCTTTTCAGGGCTTATTCATGGGATGAAATTTCCATCCAATGGTTATGTGGTAGAATTGTCAACAAATAGTATGAAAGAAAACCCAATGTACCAGTTATTGTTGGCTGGTCCATCGTGAACATGGCATTAACTACCTTCAGTCATAAAACTAATCAATCTACAGGATATATCACATTTCTAAACAGAGTTTTGTTGGAAAACAGTTTGGAATTGCTTTTTTAATGGCGTTGCTTTTTGTTATCATGATTATTCGCAAGGCGTCAATTCATGTCAAAGTATTTTTGTTATAATTGAATATTTTATAAAATTTGGGTTTTAGCAAACTTCTCTCCAGATACCTATCTTCTGTTCCCTGGTGAAATGGGCAATTTATTTTGTAATTGCTTTAAGAATATCTAAACGAATGTATGGCGCAGGCTACCGGTGTAGATGTAGTGAATGCATACTCATGGACTGCAAGAACAATAGCTGTTCATCTTTCCAGAAACCAGTTTCAGCTAAAATAATAGCTGAAACAGCGTAAATAATGGGCGGATCTTTTCTACGTCACTGCGCTTACTGTCTGTGAGCTGGGCAGCTTGAGCCAGACTTGCAAACAGTAACAGGGGCAGATGGGAGAAACACCCGCTGGCGATCGATTCTGGGACTACCCCTTTAGCGTCAGAAGGTCGAAGAGCCGGAGTGTTGCCATAGACCTCGATGTTAATGGAGGGGCATCAGTTTTACCGGCCCAGTAGAGGGGAGGGCGAGCTGAGCGCTAGGGAGTAGAGATGGTCGAATTTTTCGACTTGCAAACTTTGTGAGCTTATTGCAAAGCCCCTGAAAATGGTATCATCACCAAACTTGCTGGAGGTGTAGAGAAGGGTTGGAGGAACATTTGAAAAAAATAAGTTTTGCTCTAGCACATGTAGTTTTTGCATAAATTAAGTTCAAAGATAAAGTCGAAATTCCGATTTTCGAATTTTTTACTTGACTTTGAACTTAATTTGTGAAAAAACTATTTGTGTTAGAGACTTACTTTCTTTTTTGCAGTATACCCCCAACCCTTCTCTACATCTCCAGCAAGTTTGGTGATGATACTATGCTCAGGGGCTTTGCAATTAAGTCGAAACCGGCGAAATGGTCGAATTTTTGAAAAAAAATTCGACCATCTCTACTAGGGAGGTTAAAAAAGGCCAAAATGCACATTTTTACACTATTAGGGCTTGTTTCCATTACGTGTACGCTTAGCGGGGGTCCCCGACGTAGCAGATAGACTTACCTGCTCGGCGGACGGGTCTGTCTTCATTGCGCCGAGCTGATCCGCCGCTGTCAGGCTGAATGTAGTCGAGTATGTTCAGCCTGTACACCGGCGGATGTCTAAACAGACCATCCGCCGGCAGGCTGAGTCTATGGGATACGTCGGGACCCCTGCTTAGCGTATACGCTTAGCGGAGGGCTCCCGACGTACAATGGAAACAAAGCCTAAAGTGTAGGCAGATCCTTCTTGAAAGGAAACTCAAATATATAAATATGTCAGCCTAACAGTCTTTGTAGGTGTATTGACTTCAACATTCACTGAACTCTATAGAGTTGATCTCCTGATTTGAACTACAAGATCCTTAATCCTCCAATTTTTTCATGGAACTGCCTCAATGTGGTTGGAAAACCTACAAACCAATTACCATACTGATTGTATTTCACACCTGCTCTCCCCCTATCACCACTGGCGCCGGGGATGTGAGGACCCAGGGCGCCTATGGCTGTTATATAATACAGGAATATAGCAAGGGCACCCCACCACCTCACTGGCATCATCACCGACATCATGAAGGTGGGTCCAGTGACGAGCCCGGAGGATGCCAACACTACAGGTACGAGCAGGCTACAGCATGGCTGGAAAAGGTAAGCTAGTTCGGGGTTTCCAGAATTGGTAATGAAATATATACCCCAAGCCACACTCTGGAATACCGCCAGGGGGGTCAATTCTTTGACTTTGTTCCTGGAACTTGGCCCACAGAAAAGTTTACAAAGCTGTACAATCCTATGTTGCCAACACAACTATGGACATTTCCACCATTTTCTTTTTCATTGCAGTCTTCCAGTGCTCCAGACAACATCCGAAACATAACGTTCTGGAAGAATCTTTATAAACAATTCTGTTGTGTTCAGATATAACTAGCTTAGGTGAGGGATATAGTAATCCTACGGGGAAAATCAATTGCGTAAGTTGTTAATAAGCTGTGACGTAGGTAGTGTCCCTCTATTGATGGATCATCAGGAAAGCAAGCTTCCCACGTCACCTCGTCCCTCTTCAGCTGATATTTATAACCTGGACAGCAGAGGTCCGCTCTTCCCCGGCCTATTTGTCAACAAATACATGTTTACTGGCTGAAAGCTGCTATGGACCCAATTTACCGATGTCCCTTTTTACTTCGTGAGCTTTAATAAGCGTCTTCAGCTGTTTGTGCTTCTCGGCTTTATACTTTGGAAGACGTAAGTGAGCAATAAAGCTGATTATTTAAAAAGTTTCTTCTTTCAACCTGTAAACATTTAAAAGTTAAAGTTGATGACTAAATGTTAAGTTCCGATTTGTTTTTAAGACCAAATAGCTACCTAACTATCTAACTACCGTAAGATGCACTGGAAGATGAGACGCACCCTGTTAGCATGTATACAGTGGTGTGTCTTTTCTCCTATCTGTTCTATCCCTCCCTTTTCCTAGGTGTTGTCTATACACAAGAAGGAGGCGGGAGAACAGAGAGTGATCAGAGTGAGGCACAGAGCAGAGAGACACTGGCTGCAGCTTTTTGCAGATGCTTCATGTTTCTCTGCATTGATCCCTCTCCTTCCTCCTAAACACTATCTATCAACATCTAAGAGGAGGAAGAGCAGGGAGTGATCAGAACAAGACACAGAGCTGAGAGACACTTTATTGATCACTCTTCCCCTCCCTCCTCCTAAGCGCTGTCTATCAATACCTAGGAGGAGTGAGGACAGAGAGTGATCAGAGTGAGACACAGAGGTGAGAGACACTGGCTGTGGCTTTAAGCTGGCACTGTGTGTTTTTCTGCATTCATTCCTCTCCCCCTCCCTCCTCCCAAATGCTATCTATCAACATCTATGGGGAGGGAGAACAGAGAGTGAGACACAGAGTTGAGAGACACTGGCAGCAGCTGTCAGCAGATGCTGCATGTTCTCTGTATTGATCACTCTTCCCTTCTCCTATGTGCTGTCTATCTACACCTAGGAGGAGTGAGAACAGAGAGTGATCAGAGTGCGACACAGAGGTGAGAAACACTGGCTCTGGCTTTCAGCAGGCACTGCATGTTTTTCTGAATTACTCCTTTTCCCCCTTCTTCCAAAGCGCTGTCTATCAACCCCTAGGAGTAGGGAGAACAGAGACACAGAGTTGAGAGACACTGGCAGCAGCTGTCAGCCACCAGTTACTCTTCCACATGCCCAGACAGTACACTCTCTGGGTAATTGCATTGTAAGACACAGACATTTTACCCCCTGATTTGAGGAGGGGGGATTAAGCAAGTCTTATAGAGCAAATATTATGGTACTTTTATGTATAGGACTTTTTTCTTTTAACTGACTTTTTTTTTTACCATGAAGGAGACAAGAAAGAATTTTAGAAATGCTCTACACATGAATTAAATTGAAGTGTGTTTAATTAATTCCAAACTGTGTTCCAACGCTTTTCAGACAGATCACCGTGGAAGGTGGGAAAACAACAGATGGTTCAAATAAAATGATGTGTCAGTGACACCTAATGTGATCAATAACCAGATACACATCATAAATATGTTTTATAAAATCCAGAAAGGAGATGCATTGCAATGGGCTTCTGTGCAAAGGTGCCGTTGGGACCCCTTTTATAGACCAGTAGTCCATGGTGGCCCCCGGTTGGAGTATGTGGTGTGGTATTTATGGGGCAAATACATATTTCACATTGTTTCCTCCCACTATTCAGCTGTTCTGGTCTCGTTTTTTCATCTTATTATTTAAATCTAAATATGCTGTCATGGTGACATCTCCTAATTCCCTCAGGTTAGGTATGATGCCTCCACAAATCCTAAAAATAAAGTCCCGTCCCACTTATCTACAAAACTTGATATTACCAATGAACCATTACACTGGTCTCATACAAAGTTAATAATAATGGAAATTAATTTGGAATTTTTCTACCATATCATATTCTAAGTTATCCTCTTCTTCAACAGTTTTTGAGAAGCCTGGAGCATCTGGAACTGCTTATTTATTGTTCAGTTATGCAAAATAATTCTTGTTATATGTTTCCCAGCTCATATGCTGGGCGCACTGGGCTTTATTGCCTGGAGGTCAGACCTCATTCATCTCTGTACCTACCAGCCATGGCATTGTAGCCTACCAAGGAACTAGGTTCCTACAAATGCTGACCAATACTTGTTGAGGAACCATGTCAGCAAGTTATGGCCAGGTGAGAAAACAAGATATTTCCTGGGGGGCTATATGCTGCTCTAGTCTAGTGGCCTCAGCATAAATCCGAACCTGCTGATAAGAATAGGTCAGCTTGCTGGGCTTGAGATTGGCCAATGGGCCATGTGTTGGCCATGCCAGTCCTAGATGTATTAAGGTTTATGAAGCTGATAAATATTGGTTAATAGGGTGACTTACTAAAAGTGGTTCTGCATTTTCAAGTAGGTAGTTTCAAGAAGAGGCCCACCATTCTAAAAGACGAAGACTACTAGAGCAGCTCAGATACTGCAATATGGTTGTAGAGTATGCTACTAGGTCCAAGTCAGATGGAAGGACCATATAATCACAATTCCCACCTCTTATTCTTATTCCTATGAATATCTGACTCTTCCCACCAGCCTGACCATGAGACCTAATATGTACTGCATACAATGCCCTATGCTTGATGATGATTAGAATAGGACAGCTAGCTGGGCTGGGGTTTGGCGAATGGGACATATGTTAGCCATGCTAGTCCTAAAAGGATTTAGGGTTATGAAGCTGGTTATTTTAGGTCAAAGCATGGATGATCAATTGGGTGATGTTTAAATAAGGGGGTCTACACACAAGGGTTTAGGAATTTTCAAGTAGGTAGCTCCAAGAAGAGTCCCACCATGAAGGCTAGTAGAGCAGCTAAGATTCTGCAGTGTGGTTGTAGAATATGCTACTAAACCCAGTAAGGTGGCAGGACCATAAAATCACAACTTCCACCACTGAAGAACCAATGATTGCTTTCATATGAATATCTGACTCTTCACACCAGCGTAACCGATAGACCTGATAAGTACTGTATACAATGCCCATGTTATATGCTGATTAGAATGGGACAGCTTACTGGGCTTGAGTTTTGTCAATGGACCATGTGTTGGCCATGCCAGTTCTAGATGGGTTTAGGTTTATGAAGCTGGTCATTTTAAGTCAAAGCATGGATGATCAATAGGGTGATGTTTAAACAGGGAGTCTACAAGGGTTTTGGAATTTTGAAGTAAGTAGCTTCAAGAAGAGGTCCACCATGAAGGCTACTTGAGCAGCTTAGATTCTGCAATATGGTTGTAGAGTATGCTACTAGGTTCCAGTCAGATGACAGGACCATAAAATCACAATTCCCACATCTTACTCTGCCCTGAAGAACTAATTTATGCCTCATTTGTTGCTTTCCTATGAATATCTGTCTCTTCACACCAGCCTGACCAATAGACCTGATTAGTACTGTATACAATGCCCATGTTATATGCTGATTAGAATGGGACAGCTTGCTGGGCTGGAGTTTGGCCCATGGGTCATATGTTGGCCATGCCACTCCTAAAAGGATTTAGGGTTATGAAGCTGACCTTATGTGTACCGTATACAATGCCCAATGCTATATTGTAATTTGTGTAAGTATTAATTGCAATGAGAACTCCCAATGCAGACGACCTTCGCTATACTATTGTCCAGCTGGTTATTGATCACATCAAACTCTCTGTGACAACACAAACTGACTCACCCGGCCCGCTCCTTGAGCTTCTTGTCAGTGATCCCATCTTTGGATACCAGTTTATTGAACACTAAAATGCCGATGACCATGTTCACCTGTATAACCAGAGATGTTACTTATACAATGATATAATTACTAAGAAAATAACATTATTATTTATAGAAATACATGGATACGTACAGAAAATAGTAACCCCCTACCCATGACAGTAACCCCC
>CM070036.1:2028543-2038800 GCA_036250615.1 Ptychadena robeensis | reverse complement strand
TAGGGATTGGAAGGTATATATCACTGCTATGTAGTGTCGGGTCCTTCCTGATAGAATACAGTGATTGGAAGGATTAGAATGGTCTTCATATTACATGGTTTTGGTAGAACAAAATTTGATAGCACAGAAATTGTATGGAAAGATTGTAAGGTGTATGGGGGCTTTCAAAGCTACATGTGCTAGATCGATACTTGTTTAAATGTTACCATAACCCTTCTCTACATCTCCAGCAATGTTGGTGATGATACAGGGGCTTAGCAATTTACTAACAAATTCAGCCAGTCGAAAAAATTTGACCATCTTTGCATTCGACCAATCAGAAACCAATCAGAGGGCGTATCCTGCATTTTGTGTCCCAGTAAACGTTTTATTTTTTCCAGTAGTTATTTATTTGGCGCACAATGAGTTGAGTTGCTTCCCGCCCTGTGGATGTGTTTGTTGGGGTAGCTTTCTGTCTCAGCGTCTTATATTATCGGAAACCTTGATTATGCTTTTTATGAAGTGGTGTTGTTTTTTACAGCGCTCTTCAGTTGGATAGTACAAACAAACAGAAACCTGTAGCTGAAGTGCATACTAAGCCTAATCGATGCAGAAGGTATGCGTTCTCCAAATGCAAGGACGTTAATGAGCATATGTCTATGTCTGAGGGCGGCCATTTTGGTTTCTTGAGTTTAATGTTTTCAGGGAGTACATTGTAAATTTACTGTAGGATATGATATATCTGTATTTGTCCCTCTTGGCCTCATCTAGGAGCCGCTGTGTACTTGGTCAACCAATGGTCAACCCAATAAAGGATTTGGTTGGTCATTGAAATTGTAGCTATTTAGGGATACCAATAACCTCCCTAGCGCACCGCCCATATCGCGCCGTTTACAACGGCACGATATGGGCGATCAAGGCAGTGTACATAGTACACTGCCCGCCGTTTCCGGCATCCCGCCGGAGCTCTACGCGCAGCTGTTGTCATTACTGACAACAGCTGCGAGCGAGAGAAAGCCGGCGCTCCTCCATTAACATGGAGGTCTATGGCGCCGCCCCCCCCCCCCGGCCCCTTCCGCGTCACCGTGACGCGATCAGGGTGGAGCCGCCAACCCGGAAATGCTACGGCGATGTAAACAATCGCCGCAGCTTTCCGGGGAGGCATAAAGTCTCCCCATCGCTTCCCGGGCGGTTGAGGCGAGCCTAAAGCTCGGACGAGCTAGGCTCGTCTCAACCGCTAGGGAGGTTAATAGAATGAACGTTTCAATCCTGACTTTAGAGTCTTCAACCTGGTTTTCCTATACTCTGGTAGGTGTACAAAGTAACAATTCTTTAAATACACATCACCACTAGTGTTGAGCTCGAATATTCGATTTGCGAATATTTAGCTCGAATATCGCCATTTCGCGAATATTCGCGAATATATAATCGGATATCCGACGCGATCGCGATTTTTCGCGATTATTGCGATCCCATTCATTGCAATGGATCGCCATTATATAATCGCAATGCTATTTTTTTCAACGGTAATGACGGATATTCTCCCAGACGAATATCCGAGCTCCATTGACTTGCATGCATTGCGCATATTTGATCGCAATTGCGATATTTAGATCGCAATTCATCTCCACAAGTGCGGATATTCGAGATTACGAATAAGGAATTGAATATTATGGCGGATATTCGCGAAATTACGCAAATTCGAATATTGCCTAGTCGCTCATCACTAATCACCACTTCCAAAGTATCTACATGTCCATATTTGCATAAATGGATATGTAATCCAAACACTTTATCACATCATCGATGGGATGAGGGATTATGGATATCTAAGGATAGGTTGTTCGCTATCATTTCAGTCCCTGAATTAACTGAACGCATCAGCTTTGAGGTAGCAATACCATCCATGCACAGCCCTGCTGGCATAAGCAATGAAGAGAGAGATGGATGAACTGGCATCTATCTCTCTCTCCGTGTCCGAGGAAACTGCAATCACTCTGCAGCTTCCACGGACGCAGTAACAGCCAGCCGGAGAAGAGAGCAGAGACTGAGAGGAGAGCAGCTGTTGGCCCCCCCCCCTCCTTCCAGTCAGTGAGGAAGATGACGTTGTGCTGTGAGTGTACTGCTGCTAGTGACATCTACTGGCTGAATTAAATATTGCATTCATTTAAGCCATTGCATTAACACAATTGATTTAAAAACGTATTAAATATTTTTCTTCTGGTTTTCTGCTCTAAAAACGTGTGCGTCTTATGGTCCGAAAAATACGGTACTTATTTTTCCTTGACCGCCATATACATCGATTGCGGTTCTTGAAATTCATTATTTTAAAGCAGATACAGCCCACTGATGCCACAAATTTGACTTCTTGATTTTTTTTTATACTTCCCTTAATGTTTCAATGTTTTTTTTTGTTTTTTTTGACACAATTTTTTTACCAAAATTTTATTTCCTTTTTACGTCCCTGTGTCTGGCTTCTCTGTGCAATTAGTACCCCGATTCTTTGTCTCGGTCTAACACGAGTCTCTACAGATACGGAATAACTGAACGCGCTGTATATTATATTTAAGGAAGAAGCTTTTTCCAAATATATATATAAGGTGAATTACAGTTCGTGTCAAGTTTTGTTGCTCGTGGCAGTTTTTTACGTTCACTGTGACAATAAGGTTCTATCTTGTATTTATGTTCGTCTTGGTATTTCTTTTTCCAGCAGTGTCAGCGGTTTATGTTTTTTATTCTAGAGCAAACATCTGTTATATATAGCACCTGGGGAGCCCAACCTGGGGTGGGAAATCATAGCTGGTCACATGACAGTGATAGGGTTTCTGTGATCAGTTTTTTAAATAGCCTCCTAAAGTGCCAACTAAAACATCAGAGGCGCGTCCAAACTTCCATGTTTGACGAGCAGCAAGCGCAGGTATTTTGACACAGCAGAGACAAAGTCTTAAGCTGGCCACACACGGGTAGATTCCCATGCAATCGACCGCTGATCAATTACAGCGTGGTGACGTTACCACGCTGTGATTGATCGCGGGTCAATTGTAGAGATGGACAAATTTTTTTTTTTTATTCGAACATTTCGACAATGTCAAGTTATTTGCAAAGTCCCTGAGCATGGTATCACCACCAAACTTGCTGGAGATGTAGAGAAGGGTTGGGGGTTATACTACAAAAAGAAAGTAAGTCTCTAACACAAATAGTTTTTGCACAAATTAAGTTTAAAGTCAAGTTAAAATTTTGAAAATTGGAATTTCGACTTTAACTTTGAACTTAATTTATGCAAAAACTACATGTGCTAGAGCAACACTTTTTTTTTCAAATGTTCCCCCAACTCTTCTCTACATCTCCAGCAATTTTGGTGATGATACCATTTTCAGGGGTTTTGCAATCAGCTCACAAAGTTAGTAAGTCGAAAAATTTGACCATCTCTAGTCAATTGTACAGTAATCAATGTGCACCACATGAGTACATCAATAACCTTATGATGGGGACCCAGTTTCCCGGTCCCCCGGGTCTCTCCTTTCCCCAGCTGGAGAAGCAGCCAGCCTGCACGCCCCCCTCATCTGGCAGAGCTGAGTCCGTGCTGGCCCCGCCCCCTTTACACAAAGCCTAAAGCCCCCCATACACGTCTAGATTTTCTGTTCAATAAACTTAAAAAGATCCATTTTGGGGGGTCAGAGAAATTGGCGATTGATTGTATGTTTGCCAACTGTAGTAACAGATATTTCATCAACTTTTTTGGGATCGATTGAAAGTTTAATGAATTTCAATACAACCAATTACAATTTTCCAGCATGTCCAATCATTTTTCAATAAATTTTTTGCCCAATTTTAATTGTTTTAGGTTGATCTAACCATGTGGGCTGCTATAGATTTGCCATAGATCACAGCCTGTGTGTGCAGTTCAGCTGTCAGTCCGTCCATTACATTGGATGGTGACTCACGGTCCCTGTTCAATGTAATGGATTTCGACCAAGGTTTTCCAACATGTTGGAAACCTGTTTGGTTGAATTCCTTCGAGCAGAATCCATTGATCCTGCTCAAAGGAACTGTGGATGGCTCAAATAAAGAAACAGATTAGAGGTCCATTGGGTGTCGTGAGCACCCACCGCGCCCGATGTTGCTCTTATCTGTTACTTCATTGAGCCGTGTGTGGCCAGCTTTACTGTGTCTTCTTCCCAGAGGTAGGGTCCTTCTTTGGATGTCCACCTCACTGTATGGGTTAGGTAGACATTCCAAAAACAGAACACTGCCTCCTTTACAAGATAAAGAGAGATCAAAGAGAATCTCTGGATCAAAGAAAAAAGTAAAGACTGCCATACACGGCACGGATTCGTGCCGGATTCTGGCGCGATGGATTCCGGGCGCGTGCACGCGGATCCATCGTGCCGGAATCCCCTGCAGCCCACCTTGCCCGTCCGATCGCATCCGATGGATCAGGGGCACAGAATCGGATCCGAGGAAGAACCAACCTGTTGGTCTTTTCGGTCCGATTCTGCTCTGATCAGGGGGCGTTGCGGTCCGGGAGGCGATCCATCGGACACGGATCCGGCAGTTCAAGGTGGGCTGCCACGATCGGATTCCCTAATTGGCTAATCGTTCTCACCTGTGGATGCCGGCGGAATCGCCGGAATCCATCGGGTGCTGAATCGATCAGCCAGGGAATCCGTGCCGTGTATGGCTAGCTTAATAAATCCAGCACGCCCATCCCAGTTACATATATGTAACCTGTACAAAGATAGTGTGCCATAACTGTAACATTATGTGACCACAAAATTTAAGTAAAAGGGTCATAAAAGGAGGTTGGTGCATAGACCAATAAGCTGATAAAATTGACAAATCAATAAATTCGGTGAAGTTGGGTTGGTAAGTCGACCAGCGAGCTTAAAGTTCAGCTTTAAATTTAGGACGGAACATCGCAGACCACAATGGATTTTTGGTTCCTCTATTTCCCCCCTTCCTTCGTCTAGACAGCCACTTCGAAAGCCCTCAATCATTTTCAGTACACGTTTCCAGCTCTTCAGTGGACATAATAGCGAGAATGGTAGAGAAATTGCAGGGTTTGACAAGAGAGTGTTTTTAGCTGCGTTTTAGCGTTTATCCGGCGACAATCGCCATTACCTGCCTCTATCCCACTCACAATTGACACTATCCTTTCGAATGTTTCCCACACAATTGCCATTGTTAAGGTTGCCTGAGATGAGATGTCAAAAAGTGCGATCATTAACCTTGCCATCTCCTTCCCAGCGGCATCAATAATGGTCTTTGATGATGTAACATGTCCCTCAACAAAATCAACAATACCTTCTGGGGACGGAACCATTTATCTGACGGGTATAAAGATGTCCAAAGACACTAGCTGATTTCCTTCTGATATATGTGCAGAGCTGACATTGGGGATGTTCGTAAGGAGTAATGAGAGAGTTAAGCCTGGCATACACACGCTGATTAGCTGACGGGCATGCGCGCTCGCGCCGTCGGTTGGCGGCAAAATCCGCCGCCAATCGGCATGTGCCCACATGGGGCGACAGAACCCTGTCGCCCCACAGCTCGGCCGGCCAGAGAACGGACATGTCCGATGCTCTCTGGCCGATGCCGGCCGATGCCATTACCTTCAATGAAGACCGGCGTCTTAATTGAAGGTAATGACCGGCACACAAAGGGTGAATTTCAATACAACCAATTAAAATTTTCCAGCATGTCCAATCATTTTTCAAAAAATTTTTTTCCCAATTTTAATTGTTTTAGGTTGATCTAACCATGTGGGCTGCTATAGATTTGCCATAGATCACAGCCTGTGTGTGCAGTTCAGCTGTCAGTCCGTCCATTACATTGGATGGTGACTCACGGTCCCTGTTCAATGTAATGGATTTCGACCAAGGTTTTCCAACATGTTGGAAACCTGTTTGGTTGAATTCCTTTGAGCTTCCACAGCTCGGCCGGCCAGAGAACGGACATGTCCGATGCTCTCTGGCCGATGCCGGCCGATGCCATTACCTTCAATGAAGACCGGCGTCTTAATTGAAGGTAATGACCGGCACACAAAGGGTGCCCGGCCGATTCCGTCAGCCCGGGAATGCAGCGTGATGACGTCATCACGCTGCATTCCAGAGCTCATAGGAGCTCGTCTGTCGGCACCCGTCTGTGGTATTTTTATGGCCAACATTCCGGACCATTGACCAAAGTACCATCAGATATATCTGTCTGATGATGTCAACTAGTGTTGAGCTCGAATATTCGATTTTCGAATATTTAGCTCGAATATCGCTACTTCGCCATTTCGCGAATATTCGCGAATATATCATCGGATATCTGACGCGATCGCGATTTTTCACGATTTTATTGCGCTTATAGAATCGCAAATATATAATCGCAATCCATTGCAATGAATGGGATCGCGATTATAGAATCGCAATGCGATTTTTTTAAACGGAAATGACGGATATTCTCCCAGTCGAATATCCGAGCTCCATTGACTTGCATGCATTGCGCATATTTGATCGCAATTGCGATTGTAAGATCGCAATTTATGCCGTAAGTGCAGATATTCGAGATTACGAATATGGAATCGAATATTATGGCGGATGGACCACCCTGTTCCTGATTGAGCCTCCGATTAGCTGTATCCATCCACAGGTCACCAGCTGGCTTTGGGTCAAATGTAATTCTCACAGTACAACACTGTTTGATCCCCCAGACCTTATACCTCAGTAGTGTGACCCCCCAGATCTCATACCTCAGTAGTGTGACCCCCCAGATCTCATACCTCAGTAGTGTGACCCCCCAGATCTCATACCTCAGTAGTGTGACCCCCCAGATCTCATACCTCAGTAGTGTTACCTCCCAGATCTCATACCTCAGTAGTACAACCCTAAAATCTTCTGACTTAGTAACTTCATCCTTTCATAGTCATATTCCAACTGTCACATTGTGCTTTTCTCTGGTCAGATTTTACCCTTACGTATGCCTACTCTGACTTTCATCCCCCAGATCTCCAACACCCTTAGAAATCTTTTTTTTTGGATTAGTAATTTAAATTCCAAATTTGACACCCCCAACTCCAACCTTTCATAGTTATTCACGTTTCCCTGTGGTTATCCAAGTGACATAAATTGTATACATGTAACATTTAGCTGAGGCCGCGGAGCGCCTCCAAGTTGTTAGTACGCATATGAGCTGTGTAACAATAATGCAGGTACGCAGAGCTAGGTTTTGGCCCCATTTGAGTACCCGAGTAGTATTATGTGCACCCCTGATTATAGACACCCACAAAGGACTATAAAGGGAGGGAAGTGCCCTGTTTGCATTGACAGGTTCTGTAGAGCAGGAGAAAGTTTCAGGACATCTGCTCCCCCATCAGATGTTTATTGACAGCTCATCTCATCATCAATGGGTCATGGAACATTGAGTTCAGATTTTTGTGTGATGGTGATTGCGTGTGCGCTCCTTACTTGAAGTTTGGGAAAGTGAAGCTGAAAGTTTTGAGGTCATTGATCTAGGTACTGGTTTTCCGATTGTGTCTTGTATCTTTCTACAGTTTTTACAAAAAAAGATACCACTGGTGACTATGGATGTATTTCTATTATAAGAGTTATTATGACCTCTATGGTAAAAATTAGATTGTATTTGTTTTATAAAGGCTTTCTGCACTTTTGGTATCACCATTGTGACTTAAGTATGTGAGAATGTAGAATTTAGATGGCCTTTTAGTAAGACAACTTATTTGGTAGAATGCCAAAAACAGACACATTTGCCAGGACAAGTACTAATATTATATATAACACAAGTCAAGGTCATCTAATTAGGTTCTCTGTAGATATAGTCTATGGTAGTCATTGCAAGTTTGTATGTTGTGGTAGTAACACTTAAACTCCATTTTTTTGAGAGTAGGAAACAAATCCAACCATTGGCTTCCCCATGTAGAAGAAGATTAAAATATAACTCATAATAAATCAATCAATTAAAAAATACTATTTTTGTAGAAGGGATGTCACAGCACTCGTGCCCTGGGGAATAAACTGCACATGCCACCATCGGGTCCACACCTGAAGCTGGGTAGTGGCTCAGTAGAAGAGGAACTCCCCAGTGTTTGCAACCTTCAGATATAGAACTAGAGCTGGGTGGTGTTTCAGTAGAGGAGGAGCTCCCCAGGGTTCGCCACCAGCAGGTTCAGACCTGGAGCTGGGTGGGGGTTCAGTAGAGTAGGACCCCAACAGGGTTTAACCCCATTGGGTCCAGACTTGGAGCTGGGTGGTGGTTCAGTAAAGAAGGAGCTCCCCAAGGTTTGCCACCATTGGGCCCAGACTTGGAGATTTATGGTAGTTCAGTAAAAGAGAAGATCTGTATTGTTTGCCACCATTGTGTCCAGACCTGAAGTTGGTTCAGTAGAGGAGAAGCTCCCCAGGGTTCACCACCATCAGGTCCAGACCTGGAGTTGGGTGGTGATTTAGTACAGGAGGAGCTTCCCAGGGTTCACAACCATCGGGTCCAGACCTGGAGCTGGGTGGTGGTTCAGTAGAGGAGGAGCTCCCCAGGGTTCGCCACCAATGGGTCCAGACCTGGAGTTGGATGGTGAATTACTACAGCAGGAGCTCCCCAGGGTTCACAACCATTTGGGTCCAGACCTGGAGCTGGGTGGTGGTTCAGTAGAGGAGGAGCTTGTTATGTTCTTCCCCTTTAGAGGCATGGCATTATGGCTGCTGACCAATGAGGAGGTAGAATTGGCACACCTATGTCGGGTCAGCCGTTACAGGCCCCTTGGTCCGGCCCCTTTATCAATTTAAAAAGCCAATGTGGCTTACGAGTCAAAAAGTTTGCCCACCAATTCTTTAAAATGAAAGACTCTTATGGATGGACTGACCCTTTCAAATCAAGGACACTGGAAATAAATATCACTTATAACTGGACGGCCAGTTAGGTGGAAAGATCTGAGAGGACTCCTATGCAGAGTTCAGCCGCCAGACTAATCATATATTTTAATGTACATTTAAATCAGACAAACCTGATATACGAGCCGTCATAAAGTCAGTTCTTTAACTGACATATACGTTTATTGTCTAATCCTCTCGTAAATCACGGAGAACCCAGTAAAGGATTTACAGCTCTCTCTAGCATTTTTTTTACACTTAAACCATAAAAATGTCCATAAAACCCATCTCCATAAATCATAAGGTGAACGGTTCAAGGCTCCAAGTCTTGTCTTACTGGGTTTATTTGGAGAGAAATGTGTTAATTTGAGATCTGAAAGAGAAGCAATCCAGAGATGGTGCCCAGAGATGGTGCCCAGAGATGATGCCCAGAGATGGTGCCCAGACATAGTGCCCAGACATAGTGCCAGAGATGGTGCTCAGAGATGGTGCTCAGAGATGGTGCACAGAGATGGTGCACAGAGATGGTGCCCAGATATAGCGCCCAGAGATAGTGCCCAGAGATGGTGCCCAGAGATAGTGCCCAGAGATAGCGCCCAGAGATAGTGCCCAGAGAGAGTGCCCAGAGATGGTGCCCAGAGAGAGTGCCCAGAGATGGTGCCCAGAGATGGTGCCCAGAGATTGTGCCCAGAGATGGTGCCCAGAGATGGTGCCCAGAGAGTGCCCAGAGATGGTGCCTAGAGATGGTGCCTAGAGATGGTGCGCAGAGATTGTGCCCAAAGATTGTGCCCAGAGATGGTGCCCAGATCTAGTGACCAGAGATGGTGACCAGAGATGGTGCCCAGAGATGGTGCCCAGAGATGGTGCCCAGAGAAGGGACCAAGGGCAGTTCTAGGCAAATCCGAGCCCTGGGCGTGCACCCCCTCTGGCGCCCCTACCCCAGACGTCTTGTCACTGCCAGAGAGCTGTTGGGGGGTGGGTAAAGTGCTGGTGAGTAACACACTTAGGGCTTGTTTCCACTAGACCGTTTGGCCGTGGATGGATGCGTTTTTAATCTTGTGGCCGCGTCTGTGACCCATCTCTCCAATTGAAATACATTTCTAAGTTTCCATTTTTGCGTTCACGCGCGCATGACGAGATTTAGCGGGCAATTTAAACATCACCCTACTGCGTTTTTAACCGCGTACCATGCCTGCTCGCGTCCCCTAGTGAAAAAAGGCGCCTGATCACATCCTTTGACACGAGTGAACGTGGAAAAAAATTGTGTCCCCAGTGATTAGGGATGACATTTTTTACCACGTCCATTAATTTTCTATGGGCGTGATCGGACACGATCAGAAAAAAGGTCAGTCGATCATGTGCAAAATCTCATCAACGTGGACAATCGCTTGCAAATGGAGCGGGGGGGGGG
>CM070036.1:1979334-1996716 GCA_036250615.1 Ptychadena robeensis | reverse complement strand
CTCCAGCAAGTTTGGTGATGATACCATGTTCAGTGGCTTTGCAATTAAGTCGAAACCGTCAAAATGATCGAATCATCTAGTGATGATACCATGCTCAGGGGCTTTGCAATGAACTCGAAAGGCCATCTCTAGCCTTTTTTTTTGAAAAAATTCGACCATCTCTAGTTGCTCCCGTCTCGATTTTTGTTGCATTGAATTCCGGATATCCATTTTTATTTCCGCCCTGTAATGAAGGTTGGACGCGGTCTTCATCCTGGGTCCCAGCAGCGAGAACGAAATTACCTGTGACTGTGATTCGCCTCTGAAAGAAACGCCATTTCACGGTTTGCATTGTAATCGAGGAGCCGTTTGTGAAGCCCAAACATCAGAAGAATGAATAATTTTCCATTGAACTTCTTTCCTTCCTTCGCTCTTCCGTCCAAGGTTAGAGAAAGGACGTTCAGCACCTCGGAGTCTCTGGAATTAGCAGAGCGGGACGCATATCCGGCGTAAGACAGAAAACTCACTTATATCTCGCTCTCACTATCTCCCGGGGCCACACATGAACTTCATTTGTAATGCCGCTGCCTATTCCATCCGCGCCGTATAGAGTTCTTTACAATCGCCATTTGGCCGACGTGGCTGCCAGGCAATAGCCGCGGTTATCAATTTCCCATGATTTGTACCTACTGTAACGGTATACTCCACCTATTCTAGTCGATTCTCAACGCCGTTCCTCCGAGCGCTTTATCCGCTTATGTATTTTCCATTATCCTAGATGGCGAAACTGGAGGTTCCAATTAATTCGATGTTTGACTTTTAGCTTTTGTAGTATTATGAACGAAATTGTTTTATATACTGGCGATATATAAACAACGGGGGTTTATGAGGAAACTTCTTTTGTTATAACAAATTCTTAGCCAGAAACTTAGGTGTGTATTATATTCACTCCAAAGTAGGGGGAACAGAATTTATTCAATTCTTGGCAATAAAAACAATCTTGTACATTATATGAATCACAATTTCAACACAAGTAGAGAGGAGAGAAAGGGGGCCGCCTACAAGTGGTGGTCCTCGTTATCCCCTATCAAGAAATGTTTAGCAAAGGACCAAACCATCGCTGGGAGGTCAATGGCCATTCAGACGTGCAGAGATATTACCTTCGACGCGTTTAGTCCTGTAAAGGCCCCCATACACGGGTCGGATTCCGGCCGGATTCCGGGCCGATCGATTCCGGGCGCGTGCACGCGAAACGATCGTGCCGGTATCGTGTGCAGCCCACCTTGTCCGTCCGATCACGTCCGATCGTTCAGGGGCCCAGAATCGGATCCGACAGAGAACCAACATGTTGGTCTTTCTGATCCGATTCTGCACAGATCAGGGGGAGTTGCCATTTGTGAGGTGGAGTCGGAGATGGAATCGTCCCGGAATCCGTTGGACAAGGTGGTATGCAGCGATTGGATTCTCTTAATTGGCCGATCGATCACACCTGCGATTCCCGGCAGAATCGCCGGAATCGATCGGATAGGTGATCGAGCGGCCATGGAATCCGACTGTGTATGGCTAGCTCGAGGACTTTTTCAAGAATTTTTATCATGCACTATAAATATCAAAAAACATCTATAAATATCATAAAATTGTTTTTTACATATTATTAGTCGTTATCTTGGGGGTTTGATGGAGGGTTTCCCTTACCTGCCTCTCTCTGTGAAACCATATGTTCTTATACACCGATAAGGAATTCTTTAAATGATAAGAAAGGTATATGTTCCCAGAGACCTTAAAGATATAAAAATACTATGGGGAACTCCTTTAGTTACCCTCACAAACACTTGATTCCCTTGTGTCCTACCATCTCACATCACCCCTAACTCTCCCATGTTGCTGTGATTGGTGACTGAATTATGTGTTGATCCCCCTTGAATAGGATGGGATATTCTAGTGAGTGTATCACATAGTTAATCCATTTCCTGATACAATTTTGTAGTATTATGGTTTATTGTATAGCCAAGCAGACCTGTCACTGCCGGGAGCCTGAGCAACAGCTTCCTTCAAATATCTAAGGTTAATATACTTGAATATAAGCCAAGTTTTCGGCTTATACTAAGGTTGAGAAATTAAATTTGCATTTGGTGGAGATGTAGGGCCAGGATGAATGGTTGAGAGAACCTGGTCTGGCTACAGGTCCTGTAGCCAGACCAGGTTCAAAAATTTAGCCAGACTAGGTTCAAAAATGTGACCATTTTGATGATTTCAAGTTAATTGAAAAGCCCCTGAGCATGGTATAATCACCAATATTTTCTGGAGATGTAGAGAAGGGTTGAGGGTATGCTACAAAAAAAGTATGGCTCTAACACAAATAGTTTTTGTATAAATTAAGTTCAAAGTGAAGTAAAAATTTCAAAAATCGGAATTTTGACTTTGATTTTTAACTTAATTTATGCAAAAACTACATGTGCTCAAATTTTTCCACAATCCTTCTCTACATCTCCAGCAACTTTGGTGATGATACCATTTTCAGAGCCTTTGCAATCAGCTCACAAAGTTAGCAAGTCGAAAAATTCGACCATTTCTAATCATCACCAAGCTTGCTGGAGATGTAGAGAAGGGTTGGAGGGTATACTACAAAAAAGTTTGGCTCTAACACAAATAGTTTTTACACAAATTAAGTTCAAAGTCAAGTAAAAATGTTGAAAATGGGAATTTTGACTTTGATTTTGAACTTAATTTATGCAAAAACTACATGTGCTAGAGCAAAAACTGATTTTTAATCCAATATTCCCCCAACCCATCTCTACATCTCCAGCAATGTTGGTGACGATACCATGTTCAGGGGCTTTGCAATAAGCTCACAAAATCAGCTAGTTGAAAAATTCTACCATCTCTAGTCATCAGGTCGGTCCTCTTTGAGCTGTCTTTCAATAGGCGGAGCTACACTACCAGGGAGATTACGGAGCAGAAACCTAAAGGGGCCAGTGCCTGCTTCTCCCTGGTTGTGTATTATACTACACTATTCCTTAGATAAGATTAATGCACTTGTTTTCACTTAAGGCCCCCATACACGTGTCGGATTCCCACCGGATTCCGGCACGATCGATTCCAGGCGATTTCCACGCGAAACGATCGTGCCGGAATCGCACGGCCATTCAGACGTGCAGAGATATTACCTTCGACGCGTTTAGTCCTGTAAAGGCCCCCATACACGGGTCGGATTCCGGCCGGATTCCGGGCCGATCGATTCCGGGCGCATGCACGCGAAACGATCGTGCCGGAATCGTGTGCAGCCCACCTTGTCCGATCGATCACGTCCGATCGTTCAGGGGCCCAGAATCGGATCCGACGGAGAACCAACATGTTGGTCTTTCTGATCCGATTCTGCCCAGATCAGGGGGAGTTGCCATTTGTGAGGTGGACAATCGGACACGGAATCGTCCCGGAATCCGTTGGACAAGGTGGTATGCAGCAATCGGATACTCTTAATTGGCCGATTGATCACACCTGCGATTCCCGGCAGAATCGCCGGAATCGATCGGGGGAGTGATCAATTGGCCATGGAATCCGACACGTGTATGGCTAGCTTTAGTCCCTTTTTCTTAAACTGCACCTTAACCCACCAGATAAACTTTTGTCCCCTAGCTGGCACAAGTAGAGATAAGCAGAAAGAGAGAGATACTGGCAGGGAGCACAATAATCTGGCAATGAGGCAGAGCAAGGACATGGTTTTTAAAGGAAGTACATGGGAGGAGCCAAGAGTTCAGGGTTCAACAAAGAACTGTATCTTAAGGCCCCTATACACATTTCAATTTTCCTACAATCGATGTCAGATTCGATCATAATTTATGATCGGCGTTGGTTCGATCAAACAAAGTACGATCGAACTACCTCCCACATGGAGAAACCAATATTTGATAGATGTCGATTTGATTGATCAAAAGAATAATTGAAGGAAGTCGATTGTAAACACGCCAAAATGTCTGCCAACGGATGTATAAGTATGCTTATTATTTAAATCCAACCAAAATTTGTCGGGCACAACAAAATAACATTCAATGTACATTCGATCGATCAAAATTTTCCGTCATGTCCGATAATTTTTCGATTAAACTCTTGTCCAATTTTGATGGATTTTTGATCGATTCACTTTAAAAACAATCGGTGTAGGTCAATCGAACGGGAAAATCGAAACATGTATGGCGGGGCCTTAGTACAAGAGATCTGACAAGACACCAAATCAGATGTACAGATGGCTCAGCAGACACCAAAGCATCACTGAGTTCGGATCCTTAAAATGAATAAAATATATAATCCCAATGCATGCCCCTAAGCTTCCCGGTGCATAATATCTTGAATAGTGATGGCCGAACATCGGCCAGGACTGTCCGCAAACGGGCGGGTCGGACTTCTAAAGCCGTCCGCCATCCGCCTGTTCGCGGACAGATTCAAATTCCCCGCCTCTAGGCGCATCCTGGAACGCATAGTTCCTGGTTCCGTGAGCCGGATGTGACGTCACTGATGTCACTTCCTGCTCCGACCCGGTTTTTTCACTAGGAGACTGGCTTTATGCCAGGTCTTCTAGTGAAAAGATTCTTCCTCCGGCACGATCACACAGGTTGTGATCCTGCCGGAGGAAGAATATAGATCATCTTCTCGCTGGCGAACGGAGCGGGTCGAACACCCGCACTGCTCGCCGGCGAGAAGATGGGCGAACATCCATGTTCGCTGCTGAACTGTCCGCCTTGAATATGCGCCTTGAATATGTGAATATCTGCCGCCATATTGTGAAAATTTCGTGAAATTTTCGAATTCTGGAATAGCTGATATTTGTCGAATATATTCGCAATTCGAATATTTGAGCTCAACACAAAGCGAGGAGTAGAAGAAATAGTAGCAGTATTATGGAAAAGTGGGTGTTACCTGGGCAGCGAAGCTGAAGATCGAAGCTCGAAGGTGGAAAGTGTCATTGATGTTTAAATGGTTTCAGAACTCACCTTTGATTCCATCCCTGAGTCAATGATGTTGTGGTTGGGGGCCTAATATGGTTCAAGTCACCAGTCATCAGTGGTGGTGGAAACCTTCAAAGACTGGAAACCTTGTATGGGAACAGGGTATTTTATTGTTTGAGTTATTTCTGTTATGCACAAAAGTATTCAAGTTTAATTAAAATGTTATATTGTGAAATAAAGCGCCATGTTGGGCATTGAATTCCAAATAAGGCGTTGAGTCAATTGTTGGGTAAAAACAAGGATGGGGTTATTGGTGGCAGGTCTGAAGAGTCTCAGATGGTTTGTGGACCCCACGCTCGAATTTTTCAACTTGCTAACTTTCAGAGCTGATTGCAAAGCCCGTGAACATGGAATCATCACCAAACTTGCTGGAGATGTAGACAAGGGTTGGGGGAATATTTGACAGAAAAAAGTATGTCTCTTACACAAACAGTTTTTTAATAAATTAAGTTCAAAATTAAAGTTGAATTTTCGAATTTTCGAAATTTTGACTTGACTTTGAACTTAATTTGTGCAAAAACTATTTGTGTTAGAGACATCATTTTCTCTCAAATGTTCCCCCAACCCTTCTCTACATCTTCAGCAAGTTTAGTGATGATGCCGTGTTTAGGGGCTTTGCAATTAGAGATGGTCGAATTTTTCGACTTGCTAACTTTGTGAGCTTATTGCAAAGCCCCTGAACATGGTATCATCACCAAAATTGCTTGAGATGTAGAGAAGGGTTGGAGGAACATTTGAAAAGAAAAAGTGTTGCTCTAGCACATGTCGTTTATGCATAAATTAAGTTCAAAGTTAAAGTCGAAATTCCGATTTTCGAAATTTCTACTTGACTTTGAACCTAATTTGTGAAAAAACTATTTGTGTTAGAGACATACTTTCTTTTTGTACTATACCCCCAACCCTTCTCTACATCTCCAGCAAGTTTGGTGATGATACCATGCTCAGGGGCTTTGAAATTAAGTCGAAACCGTCGAAATGGTCGAATTTTTGAAAAAAAATTCGACCATCCCTATTTGCAATTAAGTCCAAAAATTTGACCATCTCTACACACAACTACATTGGTCAAGGGGGGCACGCAAGTTCTAGTATATTGAAGGACGTCGGACTGATGAACGATATGAAATGACGAATAATAGTAAATTATTTGAAAGCTTCCCTCATCTCATTTCCTCAAACCTCATCATGTCTTGTCATTGTTGAAGTCAACAGCAGGCAACAAATAAATAAATAATGTTTCCTCCTCTGTGTTAAGGACACAAAATTTTAACGGAAAAGAAATGGAGAATTTCCACCTTCCAGGCAGAGCTTCTGCCAAACGTTGCCAGCTGCTGCCGTTGTGTTTGGATTGAGGGATTGTCGAGCTGATAGGAGGTTCTGACAGTGCGAGTACTGAGGCCAGCTGCTGACGGCTTCCTACTTTTCAATTCCAACTCCAGCCTGCACCTCATCCTTCTAAAGCCTGACTTGTGGTGGAGACGCATCGTGCATGGCTGATGAGGCGAAGTTGTGGATGGAAAATAAAAACAAAAACGAGTATGAAATGTTTGACTTTACTCCGGTGGTATCGCATCTACAATGGTGGTATTCTACTTTGTTACTTTTTCTAGAGTGCCTACAACTATACTCCTACACTATACTACAACTATGTTCAAAGCTGAAATCCAGAAGAATACTTTATAAATCAGGGAAGGGCCCCCTGCCTACCCACTGCAAGGGTTAACCTCCCTGGCGGTTCATTGAGGTCCAGATTTCTGTGCCAAAAGTGATACAGTGTTTTGCCTTTCTGCACCCATCGGTGAAAATTTTGGGTAAATTTTCATCAGTTTTGTCAAAAAGTGGAAATGACCCTGTGGAAATTCAACAATGTCTTAAATAAATAGTGTTATATCTTCATAATCAAGAATATTGAAGATTTTTTAACATCATTACATGGAACTACCTTGCTTTGCAAATATGCGCAAGTACAAGTGCCAATTTGCGCAATACAGGTAATAATGACTGGATGAATATTAGGCAAAAAAATTACAATATTTTGTGAATATGAATATTGCCTATGCTGCTTGTAACAATATCAACCGCCGGCGATTCCAAGCCGAGCTGGGATTTCAGGCAGCTGTGCAGCTCTTACAAGAGCTAGTAGTACTATAGCTGTTCCCTACAACATGAGACAAGGCTGCAAGTTGAGGGTAAGAAGTAGAAATGCTTTATTGGTATTGAGTGCTTGGCTTTATATACACATTCCCCATGCTGGAGGACCTTCCCTGTGGATCTGATGGAGAACTGTGTGCGACAACACAAAGACCACTGGGAACACCCCCACCAGGTCTCCCCCGCATAGGAGATAATCAGGTCAGACACTGTCTGTAACACAATCAACAAAGACAATAAAACCCCATTATTTGTGAAGGTGCCTATACAGTACACACGAACATGATGGCACGAACACGGAATTTGATGTTCGAGAGCGGCGAACGCGAACCTTCGCAAATGTTCGCGAACCCGAACCCGAACGAAGAGTGGCCATAGGCAGTGTGCTAAAGGGAATGCTTCACTTGGGTTGAGATAGTAGCTGCAGAGGTGTGCAATAGCCTGTTGCCCAATGGGGTGAGTATGTTGAATTTAAAGAGGAAAGTTTCAGGTGACTCCGGTAGGGACCCCGCTTAAGAAGGGAGAAAGGAAAGCACCCATCCCCCACTGCAGGTGTTACAGACTACTTTCTTTGGCCAAACTATGACCAGCAATAGGATAGTCGGATTTGTTTTCAGAAATTTTACCATTTTGATGATTTCTAGTTAATTGCAAAGCCCCTGAACATGGTATCAAAACCAAACTTGATGCAGGTGTAGAGAAGTGTTGGGGGTATACTACAAAAAAAAGAAAGCATTGCTTTAACCTTCTGAGCGTTTAGCCCGAATTAACTCGGGCTGAGTTTTATGCATCATAAAACTCAGCCCCAGTTAACTAGAGCCGCGCTCAGGGTCTCGCCGTCAGCTTATGGCAGTCGGGAGCATCAGCATGTATGCCGATGCTTCCGGGTCTGTCCCCGATCGCGTCACCGGTGACGCGAAGGGGGCGGGGGTAGGCGGCGCCATAGACCTCCGTGTAACTGGAGGGGCGTCACTTTTCCTCAGCGTAAGTCCGGCGTCTCCAGTGACGCCGGACTTACGTGTACGTCCTCCAGCTGAGCAGGAAGTCGCGGCGGAGCATATTGTGCTCCGCCGCGATTGCCCGTGGCACGGTAATGAAAACCGTGCCAAGGGCCAAATGCTCAGGAGGTTAACACAAAAAGTTTTTGCATAAATGAAGTTCAAAGTCAAGTCAAAATTTCGAAAATCGGAATTTCGACTTTATTTTTTAACTTAATTTATGCAAAAACTACTACTACACAACTTTTTTTTCAACCACAACCCTTCTCTACATCTCCAGCAATGTTGGTGATGATACCATGTTCAGGCGCTTTGCAATCAGCTCACAAAGTTAGCAAGTCAAAAAATGCGACCATCTCTAACCAGCAAACTTGTGACTTACGTGCCTGAAGATGATCCCTTGCCCTTACCACAATAGTGACCCCAAATATATCTGGCGCATTGCGCTTGTGCGTGAAAACAATTTCAGTGTTGGCACTAACAGGAATAAAATAGGATTTAAGAACTTTTGAAAACATTTTTAATACTTCTGCATGGAGCTCAAATAGACAATTGTTTTAAAATGAAATTTATGATGATGATCTGTTGGAACAATTAAATATAACAAATGGACAGTTTTATTTGATGCGCATCAGGAAAGCATCCAAACATCCACATTAGCAGCTATCCCATCTCCTACAACCCCGCTGATTTCTGACGTGGATCCAATAAAAAAAAGGATTTTTGCAGACATAAGAACTGAAAGCTAAAATTGTTCTAATGGAATTAGAATTGTCTGAAGAAATGCTATATTAATAAAATGTATTAAATTTATTTATTAACCCCCCTAACGCTCTGCTGAGGTCCAGATTTCTGTACCAAAAGTGTACCATAGACTTCAATGGAATATTTTTTGTTGTTGTTGTAGGCCTGTAACTTCCCAAAACATGTCTGTTATCACTGTATCCAATACAATGCCCTTTGACACCCTCTGAAAGTGTAAACTTCAAAAAGCACATCTGGAAATGACACTGGGGGTGATTTTTCAGATGTGCCCTTTGAAGTTAACCCAATTTACATTTGAATGTCCCGCGCCACCCCTTTGATGTGATGTCACCGGGGGGGGGGGGGGGGGGGGGGGGGGGATGAGCCGCTCTCTACTCTTCAGAAGCCTGCTTGTCGCATCGGGGAGTATGCGCTGCTGGAGCCCCGATCTTCACTGGACGGCACTATCTTGTCCAGTGCAATAGTGACTGTGCAGCACTGGACGAGATGGTGCCATCGCTAATGCTAGGGGGGTTAAGGACCGGTTCACTCTAGTCTAGTGGTTCTCAACCTCGCTCATGAAGCAAGCCAGGAAGTGACGTCACGAAGTGTCACTTCCGAAGTAATATACCAGAAGTGGCAGTCAGCAATGTCACTTCCGGCACGGGTAGGTATTATGCACCCTCCCTCTTATTTTCCCTATCTTAGGATGGTGTAGGGATGGTTGAAAAAGAGGAGATTTCTAAAAGAGAGGAGAGTTCTAAAGTACTAACAAGTGTCTTCTCCTTGGGTGACGGTTTTGCGCCTACATAGAACAAGTTGTCCCTCTAGACAGGAAGTGTGAGTAGAAAGATAGTCCTCAAGCTAAAGGCTTGTGGTCTACATACCTGTCCACTGCGTTCCCATAGATGTAGCTTGCTGCGTCGATTTGAAGGCAAGGGAGGCTCGGATCAACGAATCTGCCGCTCTGACAGGTTGTGAAGACAGTCCTTTCAAAGCCCCATTGGGCGGCTCATGCACTCCATTGTTTAAACAGAAGGACAGTGGAGTCTCTTTTACTGAAGACCGGGTAGGGAAAACCTGTCTCTGAAAACCGGAAGTGAAGTCAGTGATGTCGCACCCAGCAATAGTAGCCAGTAGTTCCAGGTACCGGATGTGACATTACTGATGCCACTTCCGGTTTTCCCAATTCTCTCAGCAGGGAATTTGAATCTATCCGCCTGTTCGTGAACGGACCATGGCGAAGTTCGGACATCAGTTATGATAAATACAGGTTTTTACTGCTCCTGAGCCCAGGCAGCAGGCATATCACTTGAGATAAAAGTTACCAGTGAACAGGTTGATTCATAAAACCTGTGCCTAGCATGAGTGGATGTGCTGCTTACCCAAAAGTATTTAAAGGCCCCTCCAGGAGATGGTAATGTGAGTATTCTGTCTTTGTCTTTATTTTGTTTCATTTTATTTTACCATTTACAGTACCTTCCTTCCTTGTACTAGGTTGTGCGCCTCTGTCCTTGTTCCTATTTGTCTGTTACAGGGGGGGCCACACTCCTCCATTTTGAGAGCTGCACACCTTAACACAATTTAAACACCCATCCCTCATACTGACTCCATTTTACTCTTTGTGTGATCTTTGCTCATGCCCCATACACCTACTGAGGGCCTTTCTGTTATGCTTCTGGACCGCAGGTCCTGGGTTGACTCGGGGGTACCAGGAGCAGGGAGTCTATGCCACCCAAGGGTCTTCTCCCAGAGCCCCCCTAGCGGGAGATAGGCAGGGATCCCTTGAGGGGACCCTGTTGGCTTTTCCCGCACTCGGGTGGCAAGGTCCTGCTTCCCTGGTGAACCCCCCCAGGAAGGTGCGGATCGTGGTCCCAGGAGGTGTCCCTTTAAGGGGAAAGACAGTAGAGTGGTCGGTAACCGTAGCAGGGGTCGAGGCAGGCAGAGTTCAGTGGATAACCGTTGGGCAAGCGAAGGTCGAGGCAGGCGGCAGACAAGACGTAATCCGGGGACAGGCGAAGGGCGAGGCAGGCGGCAGACGGTAACAATGGTCGGGGACGAGCAAGGGTCAGGAAGCCAGAGGTCAAAACGAAGTCGTGGACGGAGCAGGGTCGAATACCAGGAAGTCAAGACAGGTTGAGCAAGCTCTAACAGTAACACTGACATGAAGCTGTAATCATCCAGCACAGGCTTGGAGGACTGGCAGGCTTTTATAGGAAGTGCCCTCCAGGCCCGCCCAGGTGGGACGGACCTTCACCTGGGGCACTCCCACTACCAGTCCACTAAAATTCAGGCGATGGCTCGTGCTCGCGCACGCGCACGGGTCTGAGGACACCGAAGAGGCCCTTGTGCCCCCAGAGATGTCCCCAACACCAGAGTCCCCAGGAGATGCAAGCAGGACAGGTGAGGAGGTACCGGGCGGTGACGGAGGGGGCGACCGAGCCAAACGGGAGAGGGCAGGATCCTGACACTTTCTGGCCAATGACATCATTGTAATTGTGTAATCTGATTTAACCTGTAGATGTCACTAGCAGCAGTACACACACAGCAAATGACATCAGCTCTTCACTGATCATAAGGAGGGGGGCAGGAGGCTGCCCAGTCCTCTGTTCTCCCTCTGCCAATATTGCTGTTACTGTGTCCATGGGAGCTGCAGTGATTGCAGTTTCCACGGACAGGAGAAAGGGATAGATGCCAGTTCATCTATCTCTCTCTTCATTGCTTATGCCAGCAGGGCTCTGGGCTCTGTTGGCATAAGCAATTAAACAGTTCAGATGGGAGATCCAGCCGTGAGCAGATCTTACATCTGACAGCTAGTATAGTTAGCTAGCTAGTAATATATGCGCAATTATAATCGCCTCATGATTACCTTCAAAATGAATGGCCAGATTTATTTTCGCATTGTGAATATATATTAAATTGCGAATATCCGCCACCATATTCGCGAAATTTGCGTATTCTTGAATAGCCGATATTCCCAATTCGAATATTCAAACTCAACACTACTGACAGCTCCCCGGGTAATATCCTTGCCAAAGGGAGCCAAAGCCATAGTCCGAAAAAAATGGTAATCTCAGGGACTATTGGGTTCTCTTTATCTTATTTTGAGAGGGGGGTTTCTTCTACTCACATCCATGCAGACGGTCTCTCCAGTCCTTCATGCAGGCCTGTCTGCTCCCATAGGACTCCTCTGAGAACCTTCAATGCAGGTCAGCACTAGAGATGGTCAAATTTTTTTAAAAAAATTCGACGATTTCGAGTTAATTGCAAAGCCCCTGAATATTGTATCATCACTAAACTTGCTGGAGATGTAGAGAAGGGTGGGGGGTATACTTAAAAAAAGAAAGTATGTCACTAACACAAGCTTTCACAAATTAAGTTCAAAGTCAAGTAAAAATCCGAATTTCAACTTTCATTTTGAACTTAATTTATGCAAAAACTACATGTGCTTGAGCAAAACTGTTTTTTTTTTCAAATGTTCCCCCAATCCTCCTTTACATCGGGAGCAATTTTAGGGATGATACCATTTTCAGAGGCTTTGCAATCAGCTCACAAAATTAGTCAAAAAATGGGACTATCTCTAGTCAGCACTACTGCTCTCAAACATCTCCAGAGGAAGACCTACGCTTGGAAATCCCTAGCTATACCATATATCACCTCACAGAGCAAGCGGCACCTCTCTTTAAGTTGGGTCGCAGAAAAATAGTTTACAGCCATGTTTTGTGGTATGAATGGGCTACTCTTCTCTAATCCAAGTTCCTTACCACAAATATCGAAGCAAATGATTTACCATAAGACCTCTAGTGTACGACAGGACGCCCACATCCCAAATATAATACGAGAAAAAGGATAATGGGTGGAGAGACCAGAGGTCCCGGTCTATCCACTCATCAGGTTTTTTCCCCGCCGAAGCAGGGACAAGGGGACTTTTTTAGGGCACCCTCACTTAAAACACATTACCCCATACCGGGATTCACAATAAGAAACGGTTAAATGATAATCAAATAGGTAGTTAAAAATGAATAAATAGAATAAAGACAATCAAAAATGGATCTCACATAGGAGATAAGTTAAACGGTATAAAGTCCAAGAATGAAATTCATAATATCGCTTTAAACGTTTTTCATTTATTCTTCAAGTTTCGGTGAAAACAGTCAACATCTGATGCTGTCCATGATTGGCAATGCCCCAGGAGCCCGATTCAACAATATAAATATGAAAATATTGGTTCCAAGCACCTCAATGTGCGTTTCTAAACCACGGTCTTCATCAGGAGGTGTGGGTTAGGGTCCAGGATGGAATATCTATGGTGTGTACCATTGCGATCAGAGAAGCTGCCTGGGGAGAAAGAGGGGCCACTGCACGGAGTCACTGGAGGAGTGGTGACCGAGGGCGTATTTATCCTGTATGATGGTAGGTGATGAGAATCAGGTATGCGGCTAGTAGAAGGTAGTTGGTGATCAAGGTGTATCAGGATGGCACCCCTCAGCCAAGATCCTCCAGTTAACACAAATATAAAAAATTAGGAAAAAGGACAAAGAAATATATATTTTTTTAATGGTTTCCTCTTCTCTATTGAAGACACCGTAACATTAGTCTTAGAGGGTCAAGAAAAAGGCATAAAAACATTTTGACATAATGTTAGCAGAAGTTCACAATTTGTTACCCCATAAATCCTACCATTAGTTGGTAAGTTCAAGAAAGATGTTTGTGCCAATGGCCTTCCGTCCTTCACTGAAGAAACTATGCCAACGCCGCCCAAGGCCAGTTTTGTCTGATTAATGGATTCTTAACATTTGGCTGCCATCTACTGTCTATGCCTGGCTCCACGTAGAAGAAATAGCAATCAAAGCATGCAGATTAGAATTAAATATCATTGTAAAACAACAAAAGAGCAAACAGAGAGTTTGTCTGTGATCATTGGGTTTCAGAGAAAAAAGACTCTCAATACTTACTGCCAGACATCAAAGCCCATGAACACGCAGCCCCCTCCGGCGAGCCAAGTTTTATTATTCTATGCAAAGTGTTTTTGTATTTCAAGTTCCTGCAGGTGAAGTATCCTCAGACTCGCCTGCCAACGCTTGTTTGTTCCATGTGCTGAAATTACTGTTAATGTCTTTACATAAATCCTTAGAGATACAATCAAAAGGGTAAAAATTGTATCAACTATCAATGACCCTGGATATCTATGTCAACTTCAATATTTGTCATCTACAATGGGATCAAAGTCCATCGAAGCCTTCAGGGCAAGGAGAAATATTTCCTTTCTGGGTGAGGCTTGGAGTGAAGTAGCAAAGATCAAGATACTGGCGTAAGCACAATATTTTGGAAACAGGAAGTACAGAGGTGTGGTTTAGACAGGTCTGAGGAGGAGCAAGGGGGAGGAGCACTGAGTTCATCTACAAGTGCATCAAAGTCCATTGAAGCCTTGGGGTGAAGCTTGGTGTGAAGCAGCAAAGATCAAGATAGAGGTGTAAGCACAATTTAGAAAACAGGAAGTACAGGAACAGGAAGTACAGAGGAGTGGTTTAAACATGAAGTCTGAGAAGGAGCAAGGAGGAGGAGCAGAGTTCATCTACAAGTGCATCGAAGTCCATTGAAGCCTTGGGTGCAAGGAGAATTATTTCCTATTAACTTTTTGGGGGAGGCTAGGCGTGAAGCAGCAAAGACCAAGATACTGTCGTAAGCACAATATTTTGGAAACAGGAAGTACAGGAACAGGAACTACAGAGGAGTGGTTTAAACAGGAAGTCTGGGGAGGAGCAAGGGGGAGGAGCAAGGGGGAGGAGCAAGGGGGAGGGGCAAGGGGGAGGAGCAAGGGGAGGAGTACTGACTTCAGCTACAAGTCCATTGAAGCCTTGGGGGCGAGGAGAATTATTTCCTATCAACTTTTTGGGTGAGGCTTGGTGTAAAGCAGCAAAGATCAAGATACTGTTGTAAGCACAATAAGCAAAGCATAAGCACAATATTTTTCAGGACAGGACATACGGGAAGTAAAAGAAAGTGCAGCTTCTCATATGTAAAGTGACTATTTACTAATTTACCAAAGCTCATTATTAAAGTATCAATGAGGAACTACAATGAGTCCATTTATTTGTTTTCTTCTTCATTCTCATGAAACCAAGAAGGGGAGCACTCCACATGGCACACCGGATGTCCTAGATGGCGAGGCGCGGTGGAAGGATGGTGGAGTCCTCCACCCAGGATCCATCTGGGAGGCAGGCACCTGGGTGGGCCTTGGGTATATGGATGTCCTAGATGGCGGGGTGCGGAGGAAGGATAGCGGACCGCCCAGGTCAACTTCCCCTCCCTTGCCCATCTGTACCCAGGAGACTCAGGGAATGTAAACCTGGGGCTTGGAAGGAGGTATTGTCTATGGACACTCATATGGCTGGCTGGTAGCCTGCAGTAGAGTCTACCTCTTTTCTACCTCCTCTATTGGTTAGAAACACCACTCCTTTAGGAGGTATGTTTTAGGAAGGTGGCTATTTGTAGATGTATTTGCAGTAACTGTTACTGGTTTTCCATTCCCCTCTTGGGGGTGTCACCAGCTTTGTGCCTTTCATTGAATCTGAAAGGTCTATCTTTGGCCTTTCAGGTAAAGTAGTTTCTGGTATATAATACAGGCTCTCACTTGCCAGGTTACCCAAATTCATTTGCCTTCTTACCCCAGAAACATCCCTGAATGGGACAAACGATACCCCTCTATTAGGGGAGAAGCTCCTTTCCCCCTGGGGGTACTGGCCACCTGTGTTGTGGTTGCTGCCCTAGATTATCCCCTGGCCAAACCTGTTTTTATGGGTTATATGGTCATCTTATTATATGTTTAAGTGTGCTCTCCCTGAGGAAGCCCATGTGGGCAAAACATGTTGGAGGAAGATCGGGAATTGTTTTACAAGCTGTTGCTGCGGGTACATCACACAGTGCGAGGGAAGAGCCCGAGAACTGCCTCTCCTGCTGTAAGGAACATTTTTTTAAACATTTTGAGCAGTGATTGCCTAATTATCAGCTGTTGCTTTGAAAACTCGTGTACATCCAGTGCAACAAAAAATTAAGTGCACGCAGTGAAACACTACACTGCAGTCCAGTTGTACCACGATGTCTTGCCCTGAAAGGGGCTAAGGGCCTGTGGGAGGTCAGCCAAAGCCATACAAACCTTGGATGTCTGTTCCCCAGGTGACCTTGTCCGGAACCAGGTCTCCAAGAACTAGGTACCAGGTACTCCCTTCCCTAGGTGACCTTAGCCAAAGACAGGTCTTCAGAGGGCTGAGTGGGTGCCCTCTGAAGAGGGTCCCGAACTTGGAGACGGGCCAGAGCCGTAAACTGTCTCTCCACACAACTTTCTGGGGCAATCCAAAAGGACTAGTGAACCTGTACTCGTGAATGAAATACAAACTTGCAAGGGAGTGGGGGGGGGCAGACTACATAAAAAATAAATAAATAAGTGCACTGTGCTCGAAAGCATGGGGCAGGCCTATAAAGATTCCTTCGGTCGGGCCAAAAGGTCGCCCCCCGGGAGGTGGATGCTCAAAAGTTGTGCTGAAGGTTGACAGTGTCAAGTGCTCCATAAAAGGTGGTCCACCACCACTGATTTTATGGTGCCCCTGGGTCCCGACCAGATCTTTTTTTGAAGGTTTAGGTCTAAATTTAATCACTATTCAGTATGTGTACTGAGATTTCTATTAGACATTGTTCAAATGCAAAGCTGGCAATGGTGCCTCTTGGTGACAATGACCCCCCTTATGTGTACTGAGACAGTGACATGCCAGCGAGTACACAATGAACATATGATGGCTTTTAGCTTGGCAAATATTATGCGTTAGCTCAGCTATTACAGTATTATTTCTAATACCAAATCTTGGGTCTGACACTTGTAGGAGAATAGAATAATGCAGAGGGGTTTATTGAAGAACATGTTTCAGCATTTTATGACAATATTTCACGAACGAGGAGCGTTAGCATAAGTTATGCGGCAGGAACATTCCGGCGGTAATCAGGCAAAACACAAACATCAATATTGAATTCACGCTGATTACATTCACTACATAAAATACCACAAAGAAACAAATGTATTCCCGTGTTAGACAAGCCGGGAGATTGTTCACAAAGGTAGAAAATAAAAAGCTAAAGAACTGAGGACTTCTTCCCAGATGGGGTGTTTATCACCCTAATCAAAGGCAGGAGGTATACACAAGGAATGCATGGACAATAAACATGGGCAGACAGGGGTTGCAAATAGAAGGCCCTAGGGTGCAGAAAATCCCACCCTTGTCCCTGACAAGGGGACTACTAATTTGGCATTGCGGGTACCGAAAAACAGTAAAGGGTCTTAGTATTGCAGTGAAATGGTCTTTATTATGTGCCTATCAAGGACCAGTATACAACAATATACAATAGTAAAATACTATATTCGGGCCCAGAAATGGCCCTTGTGATATTTAAAACTCTTTCCACAAAGTGGACATAATTATACAGAGACAGCAGTGAAACAAGCAAACAACAAACAGTTA
>CM070036.1:1961670-1974233 GCA_036250615.1 Ptychadena robeensis | reverse complement strand
ACACAGGGGACCCCGAGGGCGCCGCAATCCCCCCAGGGCTTACAGAGGGCTGACACATGTTCGCAGTTCGCAAGGCCATCGAACATTATGGGTGTTCTACCCGCCCCTATACCTGAACATGGAGACATAGTTTGACACCTCACCCCACAGTCAGGTGGGACAGTAAAACAACATTTTCCCTTCTGGAGGACCCTCCCCCCATAAAGGAAGCAGCCCAGTGACCATTTCACATTTATCCAATACTAGATAGGGAGAGCTGCTGCTGATTGAGGGATGGCTGAGCTAGTTTACTGTTATATTCCATCCAGTGATCTGTAAATAGTAAGGTGTTCTGCAACAAGCAGTTCATCATTGCTGTGCCACAAAAGTACTTCTCTGGGGGTGGGGTATACTGTGTTATGGGTTCTGTGCGCTGTGTTATAATCCTAAATTGAGGTGTGCTGGCAGTTGCAGTTCACCATCACAAGTTCAAGCAGGACATTGCAGAGAGATCTGACTAAATGTGATGCGCTGCAGAAGGTGCTGTCAGGCTGTCAGCCCACTCCAGATAACTTTTGGCAGAATCTGTAATCTAGATGAGATTTCCAGTCATTAAACATGAAAATAACAGCATTTTAAGAAATCCATATTTTTTTGGAGGAAGTTTAGCCTTTGATTCCCATCTGTCATGACACTGTCCCAGTGATTTCACCCTTTTGACACTTTTTCTATTGGTATTTTGGCTACAAATATGACCTAAAGGTTTGAGAAGTTCGCTCTCTATTAAAGTCAATGGAGGTTCTCCGCGAACAGTTCGATGTGCCTGGAGGGGCATTGTGTAATGGAGGGGCATTGGTTTACCAGCCCAAGTCGCCAGCGTTATTGATGACGTGTGGAGGGCAGGAAATGTGTGATCGCCCGTCCCGCGTAATTTTTAACATGTTGAACAATAGGGAGGTTAAGTGATCCCCTTTATTGGTTAACTGTAGTCATTAGAGTAGCGAGCTTTCATGATGTCTCATTCATACATTTATAGCCAATAAAGGGTATCTCATAAACTCCAAATTTTCAGTATTCATCGCTGGCTAGCACAGTACAATACTATACTTTATTATCAACTGTAGGGATCATACAGTTTTTTCTAGCTGCTCACATAGCAATAGCCAGGTAGTGAATTCTAAGCTGTCCTGACTACTGATAAATGAGCACCTAACTGCTATACTAAAAAAACTTTGATGGTCAATTGTCATGAGCAATTCAAGGACATTCATGGACCTTCCAGTTAGTTACTTATGGCCCCCATACATGCACAGATATTAGCGGCCGACAGATTAAAAGCGATCAATTTTTAGATCGGTCGACTGAAAATTGGTGCATGCCCACATGGTCCGATCAATTAAATTTGATCGTAATTGTGAAAAAAATCGATCAAAACATGATCGGACATGTCGGAAAATTTTGATCGGTTGAGTACAAATTGAGTACAAATTACGAAAAAAAAAAAAAATCGATAAAAAATTGGTTATTCCATGTGGAGTATATTCTATTTTCCATCAGTCAATCTCCAATTGTACGATTTAAAAAAATTTATCGTTTTTAGTCTGTCGGATGCTAAAATCTGTGTATGTATGGGGGTCATTACCCTGCTGGCAATCCCACATTGACCTTGGCAACCCCAGTGATTGCAGGCAGTCTCAGGGAGACACCATAAGCAGGCAGCATGACTAATGCCTGTCATACACATGCTGATAAGCAGCCGATTTTTCACCTGACCGACCGGCATCTTCATTGAAGCTAATGGCCGGCACACAAAGCCGACTAGTGCAGCCCCATAATGCATCAGGATGCAAACGTGATGACGTCGTCACATTTGCATTCCGGAGCTCATCTGAGCTGGTCTGTCTGCACCCGTCGGGGTGTGTATGGCAGGCATAAGACATGTCTCTGTTCTCTGGTGGATGGATCTGTTCTCTGGGGTGGTGCAGGTTCAGTTTGAATTTCCTGTGGTCCAATCATCCACTCACCATGTAATTGTTTACCACTCATTTAGTGCCAGACGGCGCAATGCGATTTGCCCATTTAACCTCCAAAGCGGAGAGTGGTAGGTTAGGGACAATCAGGCTGTAAAGGAAAAGGCTTATGATAGTGGCCTAGGAAATAAAGTGGACTCTTCTTCTTCTTTGGAAAGCTTATGGTGTACAATGAATCAGCGGAAGTCATTTCAGCGCAGGAGAAAATCCCGTACAAGACTCAAGCTTTAAATATTTTAAAGAAGAAGGTAACCAGTAGTGATGGCCGAACAAGTGCCCTGTCCGTCCGCGAACGGGCGGAGCGGACTTTTAAAAAAATCCGCCGTCCGCCCGTTCGTGGACATATTCAAATTCCCCAAATCTTTCACTGAAGACTGGGTAGAGAACCCGGTCTATCAGTGAAAATCCGGCTCGTACACCCGGATGTGACGTCAGTGACATCACATCCGGCACCTGGAACGCATAGTTCCTGGTTGTGCTACCCGGATGTGACGTCACTGACGTCACATCCGGGTTTACGAGCCGGATTTTCACTGATAGACCGGGTTCTCTACCCGGTCTTCAGTGAAATATTCTTCCTGCGGCGGGATCTCGCTGCTAATGATCCCACCGCAGGAAGAATAGAGGGCTCCTTCTCGTCGGCGGACACGGCGGGTCGAACACCCGTACTGTCCGCTGGTGAGAAGGAGGGCGAACATGCTTGTTCGCGGCCGAACTGTCCGCCTTGCGGGCAGTTCGGCCATCACTAGTAACCAGGTGACTTTGTTGTTCTGACTATGAAAAGCCGTTTTCCATCATATTACAGCGGTGGATGTATGACCAGATAAGTATTGTTCAATAAGCAACATTAGAGGCTTAATATTGCCAATATTTACTCAAGTGTGCTCCTCAGGGGCCACTGGATTCCAATACTCAGGAAATCCCACCCACGAGGTTCTATATTTCAGCCTGCCTTGTGGAGATGTTTATATTCACTTGTAGTGATGGGCGAAAAGTTCGCCCGGTGGACAGTTTGCGGCGAACATAGTATACTCGCAGTTCATGGTGGGTGTTCGACCCACCCCTACACCTTAACATGGAGACAAAGTGTGACCCCACACCCTATAGTCAGGTGTTACAGTACAGCCAATAAACACTTCCTTTCACTCCTGGAGGACACCCCCTCCTTATAAAAGAAGCAGCCCAGCGGCCATTTTACATTTATCCTGTGTCTCCAGTACTAGATAGACAGGGAGAGCTGCTGCTGATTGAAGGATGGCTGAGCTACTTTACTATTATACTCCATCCAGTGATCTGTAACTATAGCTAAGGCATTCTGTTACATGTAGTTCATCATTATTGAGCCACAAAAGTCCTTCTCTGGGGGTGGGGTATGCTGTATTATGCATTGCAGAGAGATCTGACTAAATGTGATGCGCTGAAGAAGGTGCTGTCAGGTAACTTTTGGCAAAATCTGTAATCTACATGTGGTTTTCGGCCATTAGACCTGAAGAAAACAGCATTTTTAAAAATCCATATTTTGGGGGGAAGTTTAGCCATTGATCCCCCTCTGGCATGACACTGTCCAGGTGGTCGCACCCTTCTGACTTTTTTATTGGTATTTTGGCTACAAATATGAAATATGAGAATCTGAGAAGTTCGCCCTCCATTAAAGTCAATGGAGGTTCGCGGGTATTTGCAGAAGTTCGATTCGCCTGTTCGTGAACAGCCGCAGCTGATGTTCGTCCATCACTATTCACTTGCAACTGAATCCTTGAGTTCATTCATCTCCTTTATTTCTGCAGATAAGCCGCATTCCTCTCCACAACATCTGGCTTTCCGATAACAGATCACCAACCTGCATACCTCCACACAATCCAATTTATTTCTTTTATTAGAAACATCATCTACATTGCTGCCAAACGGAAAGACAGAGGAGCTCCATTTAAAGAGAAATGTCAAACACAAACCATTTTACATTCCTTGTAAAAAAAAAAAAAAAAGGAAACCCACTTGAGCCCCTTTTAATCCTCTGCCTCCTTCTAATACTCTTTTGTGTTCTCCGCTAAAACAAACCATAAATTAATTTGCTTGATTTCGGGAAATCTGCATGCGTTCTGCGCTCTCCACTACCTGCTTAACAAATATAATCAATTTATATGTTAATGAGCTGTGTTTGTGAAACAGACTTTGCCAATGTCGATGAAACTCACTCGGCGCGGAATGTTACTCGTCTCGGCGGTCGGGGAGGAAAAAATTAATCTCAGCGGAGGGAAAGAAGCTACAACTGGGTTTTAATGCAACGCTGGTATTGATGGAATTCGGGTCTATAGCTGACACTTTCAATTAACTCGTTCGATAGAGTTTATTTGAAGGTAACCCAGGATACTGTAGAGGTAAAGGGTAAGTGATTATCCTGTTATGTTGGTCAACACATGACGGTTGCACTCTGGGTCAACATAATGATGTCAGTTAATCTAGCCACACATGGTTCAATTGACTGTACAATCAATGTAATTCGACCAAGTTTTTTTAGTCGGTCGATTGAAAATTGAAGCATGTCCACATGGTACGATCGTTGAAATTCGATTTTAATTGTCATTTTTCTCAATCGAAATTTGATCGGACCAGTTGGAAAATTTTGATTGATTGTCCCCACATTGTGTCTCATTTTTTGTAGTGTTGTTTGACCTGTCCAGTTGAGATTCGATTCAATCAATTAGCATACTGTAACTTCTGGGAGGAGGGAAATGCAATACAGTCATTTAAACCATGCAAGCATGCATTGTAATGGCTTGTGTGTCTGTTCACTGACACACAAGCATGCAAATGGCGATCTCTGTGAATACATCTCCTAATGTAATGTGTGTCCCCCAGTGTCTTTTTGCCACGATTATAATGTACTGGATTAAAATGCAAAGATATGACCTATGGGGTTTTGATCACTCTGTGACCATCATTGGTCCCTTTTTGATCACTCTGTGACAATCGCTTTTTGATCACTCTACGTTTAAAAACGATTCAATCGAATCGTTTCAATCGAAGTTGGGCTTTGATTGCATACTCAATGTGGTGTGTACTTCGATTCAATTACAATCGACATACGTTTTAATGATCGAAAACTTCGATCGAATTGATGATCGAATTGATGTCAATTGAACCATGTATGGCTAGCTTAAGGCTAAGTTTACACTTTCTCTTGTACGGTCGTTTTCTTGTCTTTGAAGTGACCAGAAAACGACCTTGCTTTAGGTATAAAATGGAAGTCAATGAGGTTGTTTAAAGAACAGAAAATGTACGGTCGTTAATCAAGCAGTACATTTTCTGTTTGTTTTTTTAATGCCTTCTCTCGCGTTCAGAGGGTCGTTTGGTCGGTAAACGACCCAATTGACTTCAATGGTGAAGCTCTAAAAACCGACTGCAGCAAGTTTGCAGAGCTTTTTTCACTCTTTTTTCAGTCTGTAAAAAAACGACCTGGGAGTGGCTATCCCTTCTTTCCAGGCACTCTGCAGAGACATGTGACCTCCTGTGGCAGCTTGAAGCTCACCCCCTGCCCCCCTGGACGTTTTTCAGTCTTTAAAGCTAGAGTACATTTTGTACAAAGGTCTTTGCTTTAAATCGTCTTTAAAGCTTTTCTGCCACTGGAGAGTGTCTAGGAAGCTTTAAACGTGACGACAATGTAAACTTAGCCTTACCCAGCAGGGAAGCAGGTTATTTAATTACACTCAACTGTAATGATGTCGGTGAAAAAATGGTTCTTCTTCATCTCTGTTTCCCTGGTGCTATTCCCAGGTGTGGCTTCGGGCACTGGGGTGGTCCACATGAACCTGTGACATTCTCCGGAAATGCTATCCAGCCCCTGTGTCCCTTGGCCATGTGTGTGGTGATTGTATAATCTGTTATCAGGGCAGTTTCTCTCACTATGTGAAGTCTACAGATGTGAGGCCCCGGCACACCCTGAGCATAATCGCATGCAACCCACGCGACTATCACTCCCCCTGCTCAACAACTTTGGGCCCCACAAACGCCCTTTTCTGTTATCAGGGCAGTTTCTCTCACTATGTGAAGTTTGCAGACATGAGGCCCCGGTGCACCCCGAGCATAATCGTGTACAACATACTAGCACTCCCCCTGCTCAACAACTTTGGGTCCCAAAAATGCTACAAACGCCCCTGTCTGTTATCATACATTTCTTTGTAATAAATAACCCCCCTAGTGATCTTGTGAGGTCCAGATTTCCATACCAAAAGCGCACCATAGAATTTAATGGATTTTTCTATGTTGTAGGATTGTACCTTCACAAAATATGTCCGTACAAGGGGGTTACAACAATGATGGGGGGGGGGGGTTAAAAAATAAATAAATAATCATACTGACATGAACATTAAATAAATATTTAGAGCTAAAGGAAACACAAATGCACAAAAAGTTCAAAGTCAAGTCAAAATTTCATGTCAAAAAATCTGAATTTCAACTTCAATTTTGAACTTAATTTATGCAAAAACTACATGTGCTAGAGCTAAACTTATTTTTCAAATGTCCCCACACCCCTTCTCTACATCTCCAGCAATTTTGGTGATGGTACTATTTTCAGAGGCTTTGCAATCAGCTCACAAAGTTAAAAAATAAATTTATTTATTTATTTATTTTTTTGATTGTGGTATCCCCACCTATCTCTTTCCTATGGTCCCAACTATATCCCTGGTTTTTATTATATACTTCCTTGAATTGGTATACACGGTTTTATCCCCTTTCTTCACGGCCCATGTTCCTGGTCTACTTATCTGGGAATGCACTTCACTTAGCTTCTTAACTTTCACCTATGGGGATAACTCTCAGTTCCAGTGAGAGCCCCCCACGTTCCATGGGTTTTCCTATCATCTCCTTGGGCTAGTCCGGATATTACTTTTGGCTGCACTCTTTCACCTGGTTCTACATGCTGACTTGTATGTCGCGGGCAAACAGCCAGGAGCGTCTCTTGATGACCGGTGGGACACCTCAAAGCTAGAAACACCTCGGGCGTTAGTAACCCTCATACCACAGGCTCACTTGGAGGTTTTGGGTAGAGATGGTCGAATTTTTTTTCAAAAATTCGACCATTTCGCCGGTTTCGACTTAATTGCAAAGCCCCTGAGCATGGTATCATCACCAAACTTGCTGCAGATATAGAGAAGGGTTGTGGGTATACGCCAAAAAAGAAAGTATGTCTCTATCACAAATAGTTTTTTCACAAATTAAGTTCAAAGTCAAGTAAAAATTTCGAAAATCGGAATTTCGACTTTAACTTTGAGCTTCATTTATGCAAAAACTACATGTGCTAGAGCAAACCTTTTTTTCTTCAAATGTTCCTCCAACCCTTCTCTACATCTCCAGCAATTTTGGTGAGGATACCATGTTCAGGGGCTTTGCAATTAGCTCACAAAATTAGCAAGTCGAAAAATTTGACCATCTCTAGTTTTGGGTAAGTCTCCAATATTATTATTGATTAAACTAGAATAGCCACTGGCTAAAATAACCACTATGATACGTTGTGGGTAACGATACAAGAGGACACAGTAGTGAAGATTGCATATACTGTATATTTGTTTCTGTAAATATTATATTATAACTGTATATCCAATTTATTTTTGAAATATTGTCTGCATACTTGTATCCTGAAGAAGCCCGTTAATCGGGCGAAACATGTTGGTACAAGAAATCCAAGACAAGTATGGTGTTGTGTTTTCTAATAATGTGATTGACATAGCTATGTATGCACCATAGATCAACCTGGTTGGCACAGGTTTTGTTTAATAAATGTTTGATTGTTTACCTTAATATGAGTCCAGTGCCTTAAAAGCCCATTCATTTTTGGTATAAGGATTTGTTGTTTTGTAGAATTTTTGGGGTGTGGCACAAAAAATACTGTTACTATATACCTCTGGCCTTTATACTATATTTGTAACAGCTCAAAATTAGCAAGTCAACAAATTAGACCATCTCTAAGCTCTCATCACTGATGAGGAGCCTGGATATTAGTGTTGAGCTCGAATATTTGATTTTCGAATATTTAGCTCGAATATTCGCTATTTCGCCATTACGCAAATATTCGCGAATATATCATCGGATATACGAACAGATCGCGATTTTTCGCGATTTATTGCGCTTTTATATCGCGATCCATGCAATGAATGGGATCGCTATTATATAATCGCAATGCGATTTTTTTAAAACGGAAAAATGATGGATATTACTGCAGTCGAATATCCAGAGCTCCATTGACTGCATGCATTGCGCATATTTGGTCGCATGCGCTTTCTCGTATAATCGCAATTTCGGATTTCGCCATTCTCCATTGATTCAATGTATTGCGGCAATGGGTAGCATGCGCTTATCGGATAATCGCAATTTCGAATCCGCGCATTCTCCATCGACTGCAATGCATGCGATATTGGGCGCAAATAAGCGATTGTTAGATCGCAATTAATGTCGTAAGTGGGAGAGTCGAAAGGGATGACGAATAGGGAATCAAAATTATGGCGGATAGGTTGCGATAATTACGCAGAATTGAATAGCGCATAGTCGCTCATCATACTGGATAGTAGGAACTGGCTACTATTCTCGCGTCATTGTACAATAAATGTTGTGATTTGGAGAAGCGACGCGCGCCTAAATGCGAGAACTATAAACAAGAAAGAGAGAAAAACGGGAACACCCCGGCCTGATTATTACAGATATCGTCCAAATATAATATGCAAAATCTTCTCTGAAAAAAAAAAGAGTCTCGCCAATTACCTACATTTCCATCTGTAATCCGAGAGTGTTTAAAAATGGTCCTGCAAATTTTTGATAATTTCTTATCCACTGTCGTCGTCAAAAAAAAAGGAGAAAAAAAAGTGGACAGGAATTCTGTGCCAGACAACGAGGGTTTGGCAGCTCTGAACAAAACTGATTGACTGAACCAATCTCTCGGCCTTCTTAGCACGTCAGAGGATAGATGAAAAGTTGAGACGGAGCTGAGGCTACTTGTTTATCTTGGATAGGCCGTCAAAAGTTATTGGCCTCCAAAGTCTAAAATAGGCCCATTTCTTCTTCATCTTCTGTTTTGTTGTGACCCAAATACTGTATCTTTCCGTGGGATGGCTGCACAAGAAGGTGAAGGCATTCATTTAGGGGAAGGCTGAGAGCTTGGGTGAACATGGTCAGGTGTTTTATAGAAGATGGTAAAATATTTCGACTAGCTGACTTTGTTAGCTAATTGCACACCCCTGAACTGGTATCATCACCTTGCTGGAGAGAGAGCAGGGTGGGGGAACATTTGAAAAAAAGTTTTGCTCTAGCTCATGTAAGTTTTTAACATAAATGTATTAAAAATTCGAATTCCCATTTTTGAAATTTTGACTTGAACTTTGAACTTAATTTGTACAAAACTAACTTGTGCTGGCATAGGCATTAAGCAGTACAGCATGGAAAAGCCGCACACCAGCCGGCATCTCTCAACTGACAGTTCCTCCAAGCTCCAGGCCGGGAGGATGGTGCGACCACCGTCAGCTTTAATTTTAAACTAATTTCTTGCAAACCTACATTCTAGAGGCAAGCTTTTGGTTTTCCACAACCCTTCTTTACAATCTCCAGCAACATGTTCAGTTGCATTGCAAATCAGCTCACAAGTCGCAATCGAAAAATTCAACATCTCTAGTCACCAG
The DNA here is from genome assembly GCA_036250615.1 of Ptychadena robeensis. Lineage (NCBI taxonomy): Eukaryota > Metazoa > Chordata > Amphibia > Anura > Ptychadenidae > Ptychadena > Ptychadena robeensis. The sequence continues at coordinate 1,964,560 of CM070036.1, read as the reverse complement.
CAGTGGGTAAACATATGTCATATTGGTAAAGGCCAGCCATGTTCAAAGTGTGGCTCAAATGCGGCCAGGTTTACATTTTCAGCCATCAGTCATAAATGAGAAGAGATCCCTCTCACTCAGGTGACACAACCATTTTACTCCGGAGGAGGGGTGACACCAAACTTTTCCAACCAGAGCATGATTTTGGGGGGTTTATTTATACACCCGCCGCTCTAAGCTGAAGCTTCCTGGTGTACGTTTGGATGTCGAGGTGGATTCAGCCCCACCCCTGGCGCTCCTCTGCAGAGATAGATGCCTCATACCCTCTGGCAATGGTGCGGTGAGAGGAAGGCAACTTTCTAAATGCGTCCCCGATGTCTGTCCTGTCCATTCTAGCTAAGAAGCTTTTAGTTAACAAACACGCCTCTCTCCAGAAATTATCTAACCCCTTTATCACCGCTAATGATTTTTTTTTTTCTTTTCTCCCAAATGGCGTAATGAACACGAGGGTCGGCGCGGTCACTGGCCCGGTTATTGGCGATCACATTTATATGTAATTAATTTGTCCCAAAATTATGGGCATATGTATTACATGGTATTAATGTTAAATGTGTGAAGTATAATAACAGCGCGTGTCAGGAACACAGAAATCTCCGGCTGTTATTAAAGAGGAACGTGAACTACGTCACTACTTACCTCAACCCCTCACCCTCCGCCCCCCAACCCCCCCCCCCCCCCTCCATACCCACTCACCATACACTATATGTATTATAAATAGAAAGCAGCATTTGTTTATCTGGCCGTAGTGAGGTCAAAAAAGCAACTGACTTTTTGAAACGGACCCATCTCAATGGCAAGTGAAAGCTCTCCTGCTACTCCTGCAGGTAATACTATACCTGGGGGGGTGGGCTAGATGCCCGTGAACCTTCACTACTTAATACCATATTTGTCTGATTGCTTTACAGAGCTCAAAGCTCAAGTCTAAATGCACAAATTAAATAAATCGAAGCAATACCCCCTCACCTCCATATTTGTTTCCAGCCATATATGCCCTAACCCCCTGCTGCCTACATTGTACTTTCGCTGTCTTCCCTCCCTCCCCCCGCTCTCTACACACCTTCGTGTCAATTAGCGCGGTGGTGTGTTCGGGGAAAAGTGACACACCCTCCATTAACATGGAGGTCTATGGCGCTGCCTCCCCCTTCCCCCCATCGAAGACTCGGGTCCGGGAGAACTTAGTGAGCCTGCAGCGAAGCAGAAACGCTGCAGGCTCACGGAGAACCGGCAACTGTGCATGATCCTGGCACGGGAGCAGTTTGATTCAAGATCAAAGGAGGTGCAATCAGAGAGATATGGGTAGAAGGCAATCCCCTATGCAGTAATCATGCAGTGTTTTATGTATATATAGACACACATACTGCATTTTCACCGTAAAATACATATTTTATAGGGGAAAAACTGGGTTCTTCTTGTAAGGCAAATGGGCAACCACCTGTGGCCAAAAGACTAGCGGTATGACCGTATTGCGCTGTTTTCATTGTATACACTGTACTCTGCTATGCTTCACCACCCTCCCATCTACACATCGCTGGTGCCATCGATAATGCCGGCGATGTGGGCCGGGGAAAGCAACATCCCTCCATTAACATGGAGGTCTATGGCTCTGCCCCACGCCTCTTCAGTGTTACCAGTGTCACTGAACCGCCAAAGAGGTTAAGCCCAGGGTGGTCATGCATTCTATGTGTTCTATGCTTCCCCAGCCAAGCACTGAGCTTCGCTTGCAGAGATGGGAAAGCTCTTGCTTCTCCTCTTACTCTTGCTGCACCCACCTAGCGGGACAGAAATCCGCTCGGTTGGGAGAAGATCTTCTCTCTGCTTCTGCTGCTGTATGTCATAGTGGGGACTGGGAAGCTGACAGCTTCCCTGCCACCTTAAACGCCCGCTCTGCCCTTTGGAGCACAGAGCATGGTGAGTTGGATTTATTCTGTACTCTGAATACCGTAAGGGATCTAAGACATCCCAAAAGCTTGGTTCTTTTTTTACTTTAATTAGCCAAGAAAGGGCGATCATTTGATCTCTAAACATTCAGTATATATACACTCACTGGCCACTTTATTAGGCACACCTGTCCAAATGCTCGTTAATAGAGATGGTCGAATTTCTTTTAGAAAAACTCACAAGACGTCCAACCTTGAGGCAGATGGGCTACAGCAGCAGAAGACCACACCGGGCGCCACTCCTGTCAGCTAAGAACAGGAAACTGAGGCTAAAATTCGCACAGGAAATTGGACAATAGAGGATTGGAAAAATTTTGCCGGGTCTGATGAGTCTGGATTTCCGCTGTGACATTCGGATGGTAGGGTCAGAATTTGGCGTCACCAACATGAAAGCATGGATCCATCCTGCCTTGTATCAGTGGTTCAGGCTGGTGGTGGTGTAATGGTGTAGGGGACCTTTTCTTGGCACACTTTGTACCCCTTAGTAGTAATTGATCATCATTGCCACAGCCTCCCTGAGTATTGTTGCTGACCATGTCAATCCCTTTATGACCACAGTGTCCCCATCTTCTGATGGCGACTTTCAGCAGGATAATGCACCATGTCATAAAGCTCCGATCATCTCACACTGGTTTGTGGAACATGACAATGAGTTCACTGTACTCACATGGCCTCCACAGTCACCAGATCTCAATCAAATAGAGCACCTTTGGGATGTGGTGGAATGGGAGATTGGCATCATGGATGTGACGCTGACAAATCTGCAACAACTGCGTGATGCTATCATGTCACTATGGAGCAATGTCTCTGAGGAATGTTTCCAGGACCGTGTTGAGTCTATGCCACTAAGAATTAAGGCAAAAGGGGGTCCAACCCGGTACTAGCAAGGTGTGCGGTATAAACCCGGTACTAGC